>JAPMOR010032356.1:346474-359510 GCA_026543865.1 Argiope aurantia | reverse complement strand
ATATATATATATATATATATATATATGCTTTCCAAAATACATATAACCCGGTTCGTGCAACTACAGTGGACATGATTTTCCAGATTAAAACTGTGCAAGTTTCTTTCCATATTAATGAAAAGATATTATTATATGAACTATTTATATTAGCTCATATAATCATAGATTCAGATATTCAATCAAAAAATATCATTGGTCAATTTGTAACATTTACTATACGATTATGAAGTTATGCGAATTAGTTCCATTTCTAATTTAGAGCAAACGATTTTTTTCTATTCAAATATTTACTGTAACTCCATTTCACTCTAGTCATATGATGACAGTCTAAATACGTTTTGTTACAAACGTTATCTTTTTTTATTTCATAGAATTTATTCTTCACAACTATATTCGAAATAATGCAACTTCTAAATTCATTATATTCAGCTTGGCATTTAAGTATTAATTTTAAAAATTTACACATACATTATGTAAAATTATATTGCGTCAATTATCTACTTATTCATTTCTTTAATTTAGCCGACTTTAATAAATATACTCTTGCAAACGATTTCCATGCATTTTTGTCAAATAGAAATTATTGCAAACGATTTTTGTTTCGGATAAACTTATCAAACATATGTATTAAATTATATATTATTTATTATAAAATTTAACAAACTCTTTAATATTTTTTGGAATGCGATCATTTAACATTTTAAGTTAATTAATTTGTATAGAAGTTCAAGAAAACTATAAAAAAGGTGATTTTCGAAATATAAGAATATGCCATTGCTTTTTTATATTGTTCGTCTTCAGTTCGATTGTTCATCGTTTTCACTTAACGAGAATCATATTTCATAAAGAGTTCAATTCACTGTAAGCATCTTTTTCTTCCTCTGAATATTCTTCATAATAGAGCACTTCACTAGCTTCGTGATTGCTAAAACAGTCTCTGAGAACTCCAAGGACAGTCTCTAGCCTCCTGTCCAAAGCTTCAAGGTGAGGATCAAGTAATATCGGGTTGAGTGGATCTCTGTACAGAGAACAGCGCATCAGATTTGATAACTTCATTGGATTCAATTGAAGCTGCAGAAGGCGATAGAAGGTCGTGATATGTATGAAGCAGCATTGGATTAATGGGGCCAAAATAGATAATTCGTCATGTTTTGCTTTACCAAATCTATTAAGAAAAAATATAGGTTAAATTAGATACATTAAATAAAGAAAAGAAAAAAACAATTCATCGTTTTGATATTAAATAATGACACCTATTTCATTTGATTTTCAGGCAGATAGTTTATTTAAATGTGAAATTATTTTTTGAAATTTTAAAAAAAATATCTATCAATTTTTCTTTGCATTAAATTTAATTTTTAATCACTAACATATATCGCCAATTTATTAAATCTCCAAAATTATAAGCGCATTTTAAAAATGGCAATTTTGAAATAGCTTTATTTGGAAACATTTTTGATGGCTTTTTCTTATAGATGAAATAATATGTTTTTTTAAAATATCAAATCTATGTAAATATTAAAGCTTGCAAATTGAATTCAAAAAATTAAATTATGGACAACATATTAAAAACATCTCATAAAATATTTGAACACTCAAGAAAAAGAATGCAGTTTACTTTTATTTCATATAATCTGCATTTTTTGAACTAATAAAATTTATTAAATTTTATTAAATTTCCCGTCAAATTTCATATTGAATTCAAATCTTGGATAAGTAGAGCATAGTTATTTTCAAAATTATTCGAATTTAAAAGTTATCTAATTTTTTTCGATATTTTGGATAACTGATTGTTTTTTTAGGTAGACTTTTTTTTGTGACGTATTTAAACAGCTCCAAAGTGATTATATATTTCACCTTTTTATATTTCGTAGTTAATACTACACTCTTTTTGTTACATAAATTAATGATACTATGATTTTTCCTATATTAAATTTTGATATTGAATACATTGAGGGTTGTATAACTTAATTTACAGTTGGAATAATGTATTTCCAAAATGCTATTATCATTTAGGCATAAGAGCAGTACAGTGATCTTTCTTATCTAATGTCAAAAAAATTAAATTTGAAAAATACCATAAATGGAGGAACATTTTTAATTAATTTGACGTAAAGAAAAATTTATAAGCTTTCTTTTTTATGATGCATTTTTATGATAAATATCTCTATGTTTCATAGTGCAATTTTGCATCATTTAATTACACAATTTCTATCAAGTTAAAAAACATTTCTCTATTAATCTATACTTATAATAAAGCTCAATGTGTGTGTGTGTGTGTGTGTTGGCGCTCTACAGACCAGACCATTCAACCTACAGCTACCAAATTTGGCACGTGTATACCTTGGAGGCCGGGAATGTGCACCTGGGGGTTATTTTTTCGAATTTTTAACTAGAATTTTATTTATTTAAAAATTAAGCGAAATTTTGACGTGTTTCTGCTATAACTGCCGAAAATATTACCGCACAAAAAAGATTTTTACATGAAGTTAAAGATAAAAAATTTATCTTTTAAATGATACTACTGTTTTAATCTTAAAATTAAATTTCTATTTTTAATGAATTTTTAAATAAATATTTTAACTATGTTTTTCAATAATTTTTTTCGTCAAAAATAAAAATGAGGATTAAGCACGTTTCGCATTCATGAGAAAAAAATAGCCTTTTTCAAAGTGTTGCCATCACATTGATTAAAGCTCTAACTGAAAATAAATTAAATCTTTTTGAAAATGAAATCTACAAAATTATAATTTTCGGCAAGTGTCTGTAAGAAATGAAACAAATATGAAATATTATTTTTTCTAAAAAATAAATTCAAGAAAAATTATTTTATGATCTTTTACACTCTCTATACAGTGTGTTTATTCAGTCCCGGATCCATTTTGATATTTAATCACTCATAAAATAATGAATATGTAAACAAACTTATGGCATTTATTGATGGAATAACTCATATATTTTTCTTTTCAGGTTTGAATATTTTTACTTTTGTAAATATCGTCTGCGCGTGTTTTTAATTTCAGATAATTTCATTTTCCAGTCTAAATATCTTTACTTTTCTAAATATCGTCTGCTTATTAATTGCATTTTTCTCTCTTTTGTTTTTGGCAACTATTGAAATGTTATGTTTACTTTTGATGTGTTTCTTCTATGTAGTACTTTTGTATGTGATGTTTTATTCGATCGGATATTAAGGAGAATGCATACACCACAAGAGAAAGCACAGATTTTATGGTGGTCATAGAGTTAATTTCCAATCAACTAAATCACTGACTTTTAAGAGTTAATTTCAAATCACTTAAACTGACTGATTTATGAAGATTTGAATATCACTATTCAATAAAAAAAGGATAATTTCAGATTTTTCATCGATCGTTTCAAAGAAAATACGCCAATAAGCGCGCAGGTTTCTGAAGATTAATTGGCCTAAGATTATGAAAATTGTGAGTTTTTCTAAATTTTTAACATTTAAAACTTCATAAATAAGTCTTAGTTGATCGTGGAAAATAGAAACATTCATTCATTTATTTAAAATTTGGTGTGTCCAGAATATTTAACAGAATATGATACCTTACTGCATTAAATTTAGACTTCATAATTTTTGAAATATATTTATAAGCAGGAACAAAATTTTATTATGATTTCATTCCAATCCTTTTGAAAGCAAAACTAAAAACTGAATTTTATACTGAATCTCAGAAATTTTTGTTGAATTATTGTTTGAGATATTACATAAACTATGAAAAATAATTTGGAATTAACATAAGACTTAAATACCGAGCGATTCTGTTTGCAATACTCATATTCAATAATAATAATAATTAATAAATAACAATAAAGATGATTAATAAAATAAAACGCTTGGTTTTATTAAAAAATATCTTAATATTAATTGCAATTTCGTCATTTACATTTTTAATTAAAGTTGAAGTTTTACCGGAAATGACAACAAATTGGCAAATTATGTATAGTAAATTGAAAGAAACGATCTAAACAATATAAGTTTGGTATGATTATCAAAATTTGAAGATTAAAAATGTTTTGTTTGAGAATCATTTAAGATACCAGTTACTTAAAATATTTAATTGAAAATTGTAGCGAGCGGTAATACTGGCGAACCGGCTGGTCGCCAAAGGCGGCTAGTCTTTAATAAAATTATGGAATCGTTAATAAAATTTTTAATAATCTATCGAAACTACTAATTATAATGCGAAGATTTTATTCATTATTTCTCTAATATCATTTATTTTTATTTATTAAAATACCATTTACATGTTTCTCCTTAAACGCCATATCATCACAGTCTGAATTCCTTCGTAATCCTTATAATGACAAAATTTTTCATTTATATGACGCAAAGCATGAAAATCGTAATTATGCATCGTTTTTAGGATAAAGAAAACTGAAATCTTCTGAAAACAGAGATCACTCTTAACAATTATATGAAATGTACCATTGGTATAATGATTTTGGAATTATTTATAAATAATGAACTAAGACAAATTTTCTGATGATGCTAATTTAAATGATGTCAAAGAAATCTGAAAAAAAAAATGATTTCACCTTGATTTAGCTAAGCAATGGGCTTTCACTAAAAAATTTCAAATTAAACTTTTGTCAAAAAGCTAATGAGAAAATATCATTGGAGACAATTCGATTCACGATGCTGTATTTAATATTCACAGGAAATCTGATGCAAAAAGAATAAGATTCTTTTTATTTAGAGTATACTTGTATGCATATAAATTGTGTAAAATGAAAAAAAAATGTGTAATTTGTCTCAATATATCCAATAAAGGTATGCTTTTTTTAAAACTTTTATTAAAAACACTGATAAAATTTTAAATTTAATTATTACTTTCAATAATATGCAGCAATATATAGTAATCTTTAAAAGTTTTAAAATTCTTTTTTTTAATATTAATATTAAACTTATAAAAATCAATTTTTTAAAATTAAAGCTTTGGTTATACAATTTTTCTATTAATACGTCATTTTACATCAATCCTCCGCCGGCATCCTGATTTAGGGGTAGCGCGTTTTTCCGTGATCCGGGAATGTGCCGCATGAGTAACTAAGACGTACTTTTGGCCCTAGATGATGCTACTGAAACAAGAGACGCTCTCTCGGTTTAAAATCTCTGACTTCGTCAGAGGGCTTGGCTATGACAAGTGCCATAAGAAACAAAACATCAAACCTTTAAAGCGCATATTTTATTTTAATAGTTTTATAACAGAGGTCTTACTGTATTTAATAGTTTTATACTGTATTTAATTTGTATTTTTATTGTATTTAATAGCCTTATCGTACTTTAATAGTTTTATAACAGAACTCTTATAAAATGAATTTGTATATTTCTAATTTATATACAAATACCAAAATTCTTAAAGTTTTCCATAAAATGCTTTTCATATTCTTATATATGTTGTATCGAAGTAGCAAGTGAATAGCAACTGCAAAGAATATTTGAGCGGTGGCAGGGTCAACAAAATTTATCTAAGGATCTCGATTTGTAATCCCAAACATGTGTTGCTTTAAGTAGACATCGTGTTTCAATGATTCTGTAATCGCATAATTTATGCTTACGCTCGAATATCGTTCTTGAGTTTTATTTATTCAGTGGGCAACTTGTACTCTAATATTCCCCCAGAAAATCGATGCAATATGGTTTGTGATTCCTTACAGTTTTGTACATGGATTCGAAGTAATCGTCATTGGTTTATGGAGATATTTAATGCGTTGTGATCTTCTTTATTTTCCATGGAATATTAAGTTCTCAATGAGCTCGGTTGCTACTTTAATTTTTAAAAAGGAAAAAAAAAGTGAAAAACAATAATTTACCCTCTCCCATGGTCGAGATGCAAAATAAAGCTGTCATTTCCAAAAATTTTAAAAGTTTCATAGTGATGTCGATCCATGTTACCTGAAAAAAAAATAAGTGAATTAAATGATACTTGATAAATTATAATCAAAAATAACCGACAGATTTCTGTATATTACAAACCATTACAGACCTTGGAAACTTGAGAAATAATGATCTCTTAATAAATCGAAGACAGATGGATACTTTAAAATGTTAATATTGATAGAGATAAAGAATTTGTTGGTTTGAAAAAAATACCGACAAACGATATTACAAATTTTAGTTTGCTCTCTAATTATAGGGAGAAACATCTCTATTAGCACGAAATAATGTCAACCATCTGCAATGCTCAGAATATTTGAATTCATTCTGTGTATTGACCCCTCTGGGTTTCCATTTATCAGGAAATATGATTTGGATTTAAAACGGACTAGAATCGCATGTTTATTGATTATAATAATTTCGCTCGCCCATCGAAAGTAATTTTATTGTTCCATCAACTTAATCTGATATTATAAGAATAAATTAAAATTTTAAGCTTAATGACATTATTTCTTCAGAATTCACCAATTTCATTATTCACTAATCCAAAGGTAATTGTTCTATCCTTTTTCCAATCGGAAATGTTCTTTACCGCGCGCATTATAATCCGCACCAAATGTTGTTTTCACTATTATCCCACTTAATATAGATCATTTTCTATATTCTAATGAGGATATAAAAATTGCTAAAAATGACAGCATTCTATTTAACGGAGGGTAACTAAACGATTATTAATCCCAATTAGACAAATGAACAGAATATAATAATTCATATGTCACTACAAATTCTTTTAAAACTTTGAGAGTAAATTACAAAAATCACAAAACTCGGTTGATTAAAGTGTAGGGAGATTTTCCCATAAATTTTTTGATAAATCTTAATAAACAAAGCAAATACAAAATATAAAGAGTCTTAATTCTCTTAAATTCAAAACAGAATTCATCCTAATATAGCAGATTTTTACTATCTATTAAAGACTTATTAAAGGTGGGAAAATCGCACGAGAAAAAATCTTATTAATCGTTATGATGAAACTATCTCACCGTATTCGAATTAAAAGTATAATTTATTTTAATTCAAAATAAAAATGATTCTTTGGAAAGCTTATTGTTTTAGATAAGTTAATGACATGTACCTCTCAATTATTTTGTTTGTATTTAATCATTTCCTTTTTCATTTATGTTTCCTTAAGTTCTAACTATTGTTGTACTTGGCATCAATCAATAAAAAAAGTCAGGTATTTTTATTGATGTCATGATAGCTAGTGCCTTAAAGAGATATAGTCAAGAGCCTTAGAATATATTTGCAAGCATTTATTTCAGACAAATTTATAGCTAGTTATCATTAACAATTAAAGTAAGCAACTCAGAAATACTAAGCATTTTCTTATTTCCTTCTCATTTTAAATTTTTTATGTAAAATTCCAATGAATGCAACAGTTATTATATGCCATTTGACATATATTCTATAAGTACCGAGGACCAGATTATTAAATAAACAAAGTAAAAAATTGCTCAGGAGGTACCACAATTTTGGAATGGCTTCCGATGTTTTTCTGTAATATAATTAGTATAATTTAATATTGTACTTATAATTTTTGTACTTTTTCATTACAAGTATAGTGTACTCCAACGCAGTTTTGATTGAAATCAAGCGTTTTGCCCATCAATCAAAGGATTTTTTTTTCGTGCTTCCAAATTCCATTTTTAGTGCAGTTAGGGGATTGCCTTATGAAATTAAAATTACTGAATAACTCTTGCATAAGAATGTTTTAATTGTTTTTAAATTTTAATAATTTTTTGTCATACTGTTTAAAATTACTTGGAACTCTTATATATTCCATTCTGAAACCAATTCTTTTGAAAGTGACCCACAGATACATATTCTGCTTGTCCAATTGAAATTAAAACCATTAAAAAAATTATGTTAGATAATGAGTTATTTGATGGATATAATTATGTATAGAAGAAAGAAAAAAGAAATGTGGGGTCAGCGGTTATTCGCTCAACCGTTGAACACTTTAAATGTTGTTGTAATGATAATGCATGCAAATCACACACACACACACACACACACACACACACACACACACAAACACACACACACACACACAAACACACACAAATACTATCGCAGTATTAAGAACAAGATTAAAATTTAAAAAAATAAAGATTTGCATAGGAAATCCTGCAGCCAAAGAAACCATGAAGTTTATAAAGTTAAATATTTTTAAACAGAAGTTATAAAATTAATGATGAAAATAGATTTAAATAAGAAGAAAAGCAAAATTAATTTTTCAATTTTTAGAAATATGGCAATAAAAGAAACAGAAAATTAATAGAAACTAATATAACTTAAATCTAAACATAAGCATAAGAAGAAAGATAAAATTTGAGAAACATGAACATTAGTCTATTACACGAAGCATATTTCCCGATTGTTAATTTTGTCTATGACATAGAGTCCACATTTTATTAATCTCTGCTTTTTCAGGCCACAACACCAACTTACCGATCATAAAATCCAATATGGAAGTGTCAATGAGATCTGCCAAGCGTTTAGTGTTGTCGTACAAGGGATGTGTCCGAACTGTCTGGCAATAATCATTGTTGAGTTCCCATTCTGCTTTTCGTCGTTTGTGGTACGTCCTTTTCCATGGATTCTTCCACGATTTCCTGCCACTCAGGGAATCGGGGGGCAGAAAGGCAGCCAAACTGCCTTCAATGGCGTCTGGCTTCCCGCAAATAGCATGACTGGTGTCACAATAGTAGCTGCAGTGACCGTGGAAGCATATATTCTGTGCTAAAAAATAGTTATTCATAACATTTTATTATTGAAATGTAATAAAGAATTAAAAGCAATTGTTTGAAAATAAAAAAGTTAGTTTAAAAATTTCTTATATTATCATATCCAATTTTAAAACAATTAAGCATTTCTTTAGTATAATATTTATCTATGTGTCTCTAAGATAGCATTATCTAAAAGGACCATATACATACATATATGTGTGTTTGTTGGAGAGAGAGATACTTTCTTAAAAAAAATATCTATCTTGAACATTGAAATTACAATGACTATTCATTGGTGAATTTTTTTTAGATAATTTTGTATACATTATAAAAATTAAAAAAAAAAGAAAAGAAAATAAAGGCATTAAATCCAGAGTTTTGTTATACACTTTAAAAAATGTCGACTTCTTAAAACTTGCTGCATTTTTGGAGCAGAGTATGCAAATTTTTTCCATAGTAAGTAATTTTATCTGTACTTTTTTCAATTTAGTATAGTGCAATCTACCTTTGAAAACTTAGAGAGCTCTTCCATATTGTTAGGGTTCAAATAAATGATTAAAAAAAATTGTTGTCTTTAATTGTTCGTGTTTCGATAGTAAAAATATTTTAAATTCTCTACTGTCTATTTCCTAAGGGCAGTGTTCAGAGGAAATATTAATCTATAAATCAAAATTTTTTTTTGAAAATTTTTAAATAAGATTACCTTTTTTATTAGCAAATTATAACAGGAAAATAGGCATGTAAATAATATTTCCTCTTCTGACCAACTCAAAAATATAAAAGATAATCAATGCATTACGATCAGAAGACCAAGATGACAGAAATACTCCCTTATCCGCCTGACCCTTTTTGGCCAAAACTGCTTTTTGCACCATTAAAATCTAAACAAGTAAAGAACTCATGCGTCGCCTTAATTTTCTGATCCTAGTTCACTGATCCTCAATAAAACGGATACAATTTAATACAATTACATGGTAAATTTTATGGATATTAAAAAAAAATCGATAAAATTGAGTTTTTTAGATAGTCAGACTGCTATACATTGAAGAATATGAGAAGTATGTGTCCTGTCAAATAATTCTCTTTTTAAAAAAATTCTATTTAATGAATAAAACTAAAACTTGAAAGCAAATAATTAGGAATGACAAATGAATATTCTTTATTGTTATTGGGAAGGAAATTCCTACTTCTATATAAAAGCCAATGTAGTACTTCTCCGGTGCTGCCTCTCATTAACAAAGTTAGATCGCCATTTTATTGTCGAAACAATTTCAATAACTGCCATTCAAAATCCTAATGAAACAAATAAACAACAACACGGAATAAAAAAGGTTAGGAACATCCAGTTCATAAGCCTCTTTCTCTACGGAAGTAAGCTTGCATACACAGGCTTTTTTTGAAATATTATGCAAGTATTTTAAGAACACGAAATTAAAATTTAGTCTGTTTTTAAAATTGCTAAATTGAGTAATTATTTTTATGCCTATCCTCACTGCATATTTTTTTCCTCTAATAAAAGATTTTCTTTACATATCAAAGCAAAACTCAAAAAAAGTGATTATGAGCGCTTTAATACTGCATTATTTTCAATTATATTTACAAACTCAATTTTATTTTTATAAAAAATATGATTAAATGTGTTTGCCATAAAATTATACATATTTCTATAAACAAATGGTAATAATTGATGTGTCTCTTGTACAATAGGTAATTACATAATTATATGTACATTTAGTAAAATTAATTAAACCATTTATTTTTATTCTGTTAAAGTTTAACTGAACAAACAAATATTTATGTATATTTCTTACATAAAATGGAAATTTCAGTTAAAAAAACTACAGTTTTTCTAAAATTAACACTCTTTTTTTCCTTTTTTTCTTCTTAGAATTCAGTGGTTTATAAGTTAGTAAATATAATTCTTTCGTAGATGTTATTCTAAATATATATAAAATAAATACTTATTTTGATATATGTTTTAAGGAAATTTAAACAGTTTCTTTTGGAGATTCCAAAAATTAATGAAAAAAGATTCAATTTATATTTACGTTTAGTTATATATGCAATGACAATAATGTATGCATCTTTTTGGTTTCTGTGGTATTCTAGCCATTCTATCTTTTTTAAGTACGAAAATATATTTTCTTCAAATTTGCGATGTAATTTTTATTTATAAGAAATTCAGAAAAGTAGCTGCAAAAAATTTAGAGAGCATAAGCGGTACTAAATGATTATGTGTATAATTGCCATAATATCATTTCATAACTCTTGTATAACTGTATAAAAATTCACTTTGCTTAAAATATTATAAACTAGCCGCCTTTGGCGACTAGCCGGTTCGCCAGTATACGGTCTTTTTCCGTGATGCTACTGGGAAGAAACCGTGTCCCGACCTCTCTCCAAATCAACTGGCGTTGGGAATCGCTTGTAACATCACGAAAAGAGACCGTTTCGGTGGTCCTGGAGTTGTCGTCTGGGGAGGCATTATGATGAACGAGCGGACTGAGCTATGAGTTCAATAAACTGAGCTATGAGTTCAATAACGATACTATGAGTTCAATAAAGCCTTTTTTTGTTTGATTCCATACTGTATGCATTGTATTCATTTCTGCGCAACTATGCTTTCGTCATTCTTTCAGAACAAAATGCTGTATCTCATTTCTGAATTTCATGTCTCTCACATCATTTCTCGTGAAGTTATGGCAAAAAACATACCTGTTGCTTAAGTTTTGCACACCAGCGTATATATATTTTGCTAATTTGTTGTCATTTCCGGTAAAAATTCAACTTTAATTTAAAGTGGAAATGATGAAATTGCAATTAATATAAAGATAAGTTTTAATAAAACCAAGAGTTTTATTTTATTTATCATCTTTATTGTTATTTATTTATTATTATTATTATTGAATATGAGTATTGCAAACAGAATCGCTCTGTATTTAAGTCTTATGTGAACTACAAAATATTTTTCATAATTTATGTAATATCTCAAAGAATAATTCAACAAAAACTTCTCAGATTCAGCATAAAATTCAGTTTTTAGTTTTGCTTTCAAAAGGATTGAAATGAAATCCATAATAATATTTTGTTCCGGCGTAATGATATATTTCAAAAATTATGAAGTCTAAATTTAATGCAGTAAGGTATCATATTCTGAGAAATATTCAGGACACACCAAATTTTAAATAAATGAATGAATGTTTCTATTTTCCACGCCCAACTAAGACTTATTTATGAAGTTTTGAATGTTAAAAATTTAGAAAAACTCCTCATTTTCATAATCTTAGGCCAATTAATCTTGAGAAATCTGCGCGCTGATTGGCTTATTTTCTTTAAAACGATCGATGGAAAATCTAAAATTATCATTTTTTTATTGAAGAGTGATATTCAATATTCATTAATTAGTCAGTTTAAGTGATTGATTTAGTTGATTGGAAATTAACTCTTTTTATTTAAAATATTAGTGTTTCAAGAACATTTTGTTAAACGTGATTTTCACAGCAGAAGTCTTATGTAAAATCAGAAATTCGTTATTTAGTAGAGCATTTATTGAATCAAGTTACATAAAATATAATCATTTTCCATTTAGACCATTTTAGCATATCTATGTCTTACTAAAGGTTTACAAATTAGCTGTGTGGCCCTGATTTGAATGGATATCCTGTTCAAATTAAACAAAACTTGCCTTAAAATAAAACTGATTTATTGTATTAATAATATAGAGAGTGTAAAAGATCATAAAATAATTTTTCTTGAATTTATTTTTAGAAAAAATAATATTTCATTTTTGTTTCATTTCCTACAGACACGTGCCGTAATAAAACCACATATTTTTGCAGATTTCTTTTCCAAAAAGATTTAATTTATTTTTAATTGGAGCTTTAATCAATGTGATGGCAACACTTTGGAAAAAGCTAATTTTTTCCCATGAATGCGAAACGTGCTCGTGCAGCTTAAATTTTATTTTTATTTTGTACGAAAAAAATTGTTGGAAATAGTGAAAATATTTATGTAAAAATTCATTAAAAATAGAAATTTAATTTTATGGTTAAAACATTGGCATCATTTAAAAGATACATTTTTGATCTTTAACTTCATGTAAAAATCTTTTTCTGCGGTATTATTTTCGGAAGTTATAGCAGAAGCACGCCAAAATTTCGCTTAATTTTTAAATAAATAAAATTCTAATTAAAAATTCGAAAAAATATCCCCCAGGTGCACATTCCCGACCTTCAAAGTATACATGTTCCAAATTTGGTAGCTGTAAGTTGAATGGTCTGGCCTGTAGAGAGCCAACACACACACACACACACACACACACACACACACACACACACACACA
>JAPMOR010032356.1:333197-346464 GCA_026543865.1 Argiope aurantia | reverse complement strand
ACACACACACACACACACACACACACACACACACACACACACACACACACACACACACACAAACACACACACAAACACACACACACACACACAAACACACACACACACATTGAGCTTTATTATAAGTATAGATATCGTTTTCGCCATATTTTTACAATATTTTACAATAACATTATGCCATATCTTTGAGTTATTAAATACTTCTGAGATTTTCTAACTGATAGTATCAAGTAGTTTTACAGATTCTACTCATAATGTCATCCTGTGTCTTTTTGCATTAGTTCTGTGAGATATTCGATAACTGAACACTAAATTCTTAAACAAAAATATTCGGAATTTGATTTTTTTCCGCAACGGGTCTGTTAGTTAACCATTTTACTAATTACACTTAATTTTCTGTGGATGTAGCCGATGTCTCGAGCAAAAGTAGGTCTAAAGCAAAATAATTTTGCAACTTACCAGGCGAGATGAAAAATGTCTTGAGCAATTCATCATCAGCTACAGCATATATTTCAGTAGTAATGTTGAGTTTCCTTCCAACTACTGGAGGACATCGCCGGAAGCCAAGAATCCTAAAAATGAGGATTGCTAATTATGATTAAATCACAGGCGGAAAAAATTGAATGCAGAAAATTAAATAAAATTTTCAAAATTCATCTTGTTTTATTCTTTTGTATAGCTTGTAACGCACCTCCCACATGATGCATTAAGCCACAAGATGCATGATATATGATTTTATATCATATATCATCAATAGTAAACAAGTACAAAGCTAAAATCACTAACATTTTGTCTGCTGAGCACATGGCTCTCTTGTAATGCCAAGCACATACTTTTATTTGCAAACAAGCATATTTATAGAAAATATAAGATGACAAATGAAATTATTTATTTAAAATGCGATTTCTGTTTATTCCTTACTGCATAAGGCAGAATATCCGATATTCTGATAGATAAAAATATTATCTCATATAATCTTTGTATGATAAAATGTTCACACTAATAATGTTCATATAAACATATGCGTTCATTTTTATTGTTTCAAAATAAGATTATATTTCTCTATTATACAACATATTCATAAAATAGTGTGGCTAGTCTCCCCTTATATTCTTTAATAGATGTATTTCTGCATTATTAACCATATGCCGTTGGTGAATATCTGCGAAAGAGCCTATAAGCATGCGATAATGTTGATTTTTTTAGCAATTGATCGTCAGGTTGCGATTGATACACAAATACCAGAAAACTGAATATGTATCTTGGATGCCTATTTTTCATTAATCTTTAAATACCATAAGTTTAAAATTTGATACTGTACTTTCAAATCCAATCGTACACTTTTAATTTGTTTGTTTTTAATATTTCCCTGAATGGACGTTACCATTGTATAATGTTCTTTTGAACAAAAGTTAAAAAAAAATAAACGTCAGCTGTCAGAATTGTTCAAATGATATGACATTTCGTTTTAGAGCCGTATTGAACGAGTCACATATTTGTTACTAAAAGTTTAACGGAATAAATCTTTGACGCATTTATTTTTTCCGAAAAATAAAAATACTTTTGAAGTAGGTGAGTTTCTTATTTTTACTATAATATAATTATTTTTGGAAAGACCTGTTTTGCTTGAAGAATAGATACCTGCTTAAAAACTAACACCAGCATTTTTTCGAAATATATATTATAATATAAATATGTATTGTGATTTTTTTATTATTTTTCTCTTTATCTGGAAGGAACACAAGAGTCTACTGCAAGGAACACAATTAGGTTTCTAATGGTTAAAATCAAAATTTGACACAAAATTCAAAAATTGGAATACCAATTTCATATATTTAAGCCATTGCGTTTTTTAGTTACCACGTTTACATGCTTTTGAAAATGTAGATCAACAAGCTATCGACCCCATAGACAGATTTGATTCCAAATTTGACGCATATTTATATTTTAGATGTTAAATTTGTATACCAAATTTTATCCATCTTGTTCTCTTTGTTTTGTAGTTATTGTATTATAATCGAACAGCTAGTTTTCCTCCCGAGTTATTGTTCGAATTATTTTATTCTTACAATACCTTCTCTTTGTATATTTGATATGCAGAAAAGTAAAAAGTATATAACTAACCACAAAAACAGAGCTAATTAAAACTACTAACTGTACCAAGAGATTTTTTAAATATCAAAAATTAATTATTTTCCTTGGGTTATTTACATAGTTGGTTTAAGAACGATAAGAAATTTAAATTATCAGAATGACAACTCAGAGACAGATAAATAAAACAATTCAATGACTTTCTTAAATGAGTTGATCTCAACTGCATTGGTATATCACTCATTAGGTTGGTTATTTAGTAAATGTATGTTTGAATAGGCTTTGGATGCTCTCAGAAAAGCCTCCTTATCCTCCAAACCCATCTGAGTTTGCGTTTTGAATGAATAAAGCAAACGCATGTAGTGTTTAATAATGAAAGAAGCAGGAATTTCATAGAGATTTTCAAGCATTTCGGGTCCCATCGTAATTTCTTTCAATGAGCGTTTGGGCTTTTTCAGTATTCATAGAGTTAAAGGGCATGAAGATAAAATTAATCTTGTGCTAACACATTTTACTGCTCTTGATTCTTTATTCTTTATTTTTTACCTTAGAAATTTTTGAACAACCATAATTTCGCATTATAATTCTTTGTTTTACGAATTTACTTAATTTCCAAAATTAAGTCAAATATTAATTTCTATTTAATATATTTATTATTATTTTAATTCCTGTAATAATATAAAGACGCTTGAGATGTTGAAGCATTTTTTAACTGATTTCTGAATTTTAATTACTTAATATTTTCACTTCACTGCAGATTTAAAATTAACAATTCAATAATTTGATACGCAAGTTATACTCGCCATTAATGTGAAGGGGTTAATATCCTACTAAAATTAACTTAAGTACTTCATTAGATTCCGTTTTTGCCATCATCTTATTCATTATACAAAGCGACACTTCAAAATTATATCTCATATCTATCGTCTATTAGATAAATAATCCTTTCTTTGAGAAACAGCCATATTTCTATTCAATAATATTTCGCACACTTTTTAAACAATTCGCGTTTCTTTCATTTTTCTTCGAGCAAGCAACAGCTACTTTAGAACATTTGCTAATGTGAAGTGAATATCCGCCATTACTGGATATTACTGAAGTGGTTTGGGGAAAAACAAAATGTGAACTTTTAATAAATGATGAGATATTTATCTCATGCCGCAAACGCCCTGCCCAAACTACGTGGTATTTAGGTCGAGATGTCTCTAACTTATTTCACGTTTTCCCTTTATTTATTGCGTTTGATCAGATTAACAGCTGTTGTCGGTTGACTGATAAAACAGATGTTTTTTTTTCGAACTGGAAATAAAGCTCTCTTTCACGGAAAAGTTTGTAGAACCATAAGATATTCTTTGTTATAATAACTTAACGTCGCAATTATTTTTTAAAAAAGTATAGGCCATGTAACATAATATAAACAAGTGTAAGTGTTTCCTTTAATAAAATGAGTACTTTCTGAGCTAAATTTTATTTACGTTACAAATTTTATTATTTGTTTAAAGCAAAATGTTAACTTAGTAAAATTATATTGTTTTATTGACATTAAAAGAGAAGTAATAAATTTTCAAAGATTTTAATCATTCGTCTTAATTTTATAAGCTTTTATTTAAAATAGCAAGTTGTCTCTAAAATTTGAACTTTGATGCAACTGCGGAAGGCTACAAACACTTTAATAACTATACATTTCAACTCGCTTATAAAAAAATTATTTTCATTTTTTTTTTGTATTATATGAGTAAATTAAGGAACCAGAAAAAAATCAATATTTATAATGATAAATAACTGCCACAATTTACTTCATTTTACTGAAATATAAACTAGTTGATATACTAAGAGTTGCTAGAGAATAATCAAATTAAATTTTTTTACTAATTGAAAATGAATTGCAATTAAACCTCATTTATCAAGCACCTTGTATAAAGAATATTTCCCATAACAAGCAAAGCGAAAAAAAAAAAGGGTGACTCAATAACCTGTGACGTTTTGCAAAACGAGTGGGAAAAGGATAATACGGCGTTACAGGTGACAATTGGCCTGTATCAATTTCTACATAGAAGTTCTGGATGGATTACATTGCCGAACGCGACTCTGAGGGGATTGAGCAGAGTACTTGTGAGGATTATTAATGGATGAGATTTTATATCTGGCCAAGATTATAGGTTTAAAGGTGGATAGCAGCAATATCGATGAGCTGATGAAAGAAGAAAGCCCGAATTACGGAAGAACTTATAAAGTTAATTTTGTGCCACAGTAAAAAGCTGCGGAGGAGATTTGGTGAAGAGAGGAAGATGTAATAGGTACCACACAGCAACAACTTTCCAATTAAATAAAGATGCTGAAAGCATGGAAATTATTGTATCGTATGCTGAGCTTTAAGTAAAGCTGAGAAATATCACCCTGATAAAGAATAACTACATGCGCCAGAAATTCATTTAACGATAATGCTCTGTCTCATTTCGTCAAATATTGAAATTTATGCAAATACAAATGTCTTTAGAAAACATCTTGCAAAAAAAAAAAAAACTTGAATGATAAGTAATAAATTTTGTTACTATATATATGTATTTTTTCAAAATTGAACGCTTTATCTTATTTTACATAAAACTCTATGAAAAAAATTGTTTAGCTTATCGAATACTTCGCATCACAATTAAGATTCAAGAACGAATTATGCTCACTAAGCGAGGCTCCATTGTGTTTAATTAATTGCGCAAAATATTTCTTATTCTTTACTATTTGTGAGCAAAATATGAAGAACTTACTACATGTATTTACACATATACTACACATTTTATAAGGATGTATAAGTTATAAATACTTACTACATGCATTATAAATTATCACTTAATAAACTAACACCTGAATGTTGTATTGGTGTAAACGTCTTATGCGAGGACGAATAGATATATTTAATTTCTGTATTTGATGGAAACCTAGCGGACCTTTAAATAAACGTAATTTAAATAATATGTAATTTTTAATAATAAAGAATTTTTTATATGATATATTTTAAAGCATTCTTCTTTTGCCAGAAACTTTAGTTTTATTTAAAATGAGATAATTTAACGCTCCAAATTTTTTTAGATTCCTACAGCATTTTGAAAAATTGCTAATTGCCAAAAGCGATTGCTAACAATAGCAGTGTGCTAAAGATTCTAATTTTTACTATAAATTTTTAATAATTTTTAAAGAATGATATGAAAATTAATTTAACATTCTGAATGACAATATAAATATGAATTTACAGCATAGAAAAGGTCGAGATTTATTTGAGACAGTTTATTTGGATCTCCATAGATAGTTAAAAGCAAGCAATTCAGTTTTGAATCAACTTTGAAATAGTGGGAAACCTTAAAACAATTTTTAAGTAAAGATACATTTCCTGTATCATTAAAGAAATCTTATTTGAAGTCTTTTTTTTTTCATAATTTGGATATTTAAATTTTAGTTTGCTAAATAAACCTTAAAGATCGGCAAATTGATTACGTAAGCAAAGGAAATATTGCTTTAAATAATGAAAATAACTTTAATTCATTGCTACTAAAATTTCATTAAAATCTCCTATATTTTTCATTGCTTATTTGCAAACAAAAATTGAAGAAAAATTTAGATTTCTAAAAAGTACATAGAAAACTAGCATTTTTATTTTACTTATTACGGAAAAATGTAGTTCTTGATGTGTGAGATAAATTGCCATAATGGTTAAATAGTGAATTTTTGAATTTCATTCTGAATCATTAGAATTCAGAGATTCTTTACGTTTGTGTGCCTGTAATGACAATGCAATATTTTCAAAACTTAATTGTCAATTAATCAATCAATTTCATTTCATTTTGATTCATTTATGAGAGAAAATCTGCAAGAGAATTTCAGAAAAAAGATTAAATATTCTAAAATACTTTATAATATATATTAAAGGCGGAAATGTAAAAAGTCATAAAATAAAATGTCACTAAAAAGCCTGCTTTCATTAATGTTCTAAAATACTGAAAATAATGTTTTCGATTAGAAATTTAGAGGTTAAAACAAAAATTGCTAAAACGTGAGTTCGCTGAAAATAATAAGATAAAAGAAACTAAATCACAATAGATATCAAATAAAAAAAACTCTTAAACCTTCGCTAAAGTGCATTAATGTGCTTAAATTATAATTTAAAGTATTTATAACAGCAAACCATATTTTTACAAATTTTCATTGAATAAATTTTTGATAAAAATCTATTTTATACATTTTGATACACTAATAATGTGTTTCTTAAAAACTATTCTCGTATTTATTACTATAGAAGTTAATTCCACACTGCAAATACTAAATTTTGTTGAAATATTTTTTAAAAAAATTCTAGCAAAATATAATTAAATTAGGACATTTATTTATCGATATGAAAATCAAAAGTTTTCTTATCATTTAATTAATTTGTTTAATCTGAAATATTTTGAAAATATTTTTATTTTTTAAATTTTTGTGCAATGATTTTAAAAATAGTTTTTTGTTTGGCAGCTGTAGTATTTATTCTTGTTTAAATAATTTAATCCGCAATTTTTAAGTAGTTATTCTGTAAAAAATAATTCGAAATAATCTTACCTGTCTAAATGAAAAGCTGCGATTTCACTGACGTGCCTTTCATAATCAACAAAATAGAAGTGATTAGGTTCTGTCTCCTTCTGACGATCAAATCTAACTGACAGAAGAAATAAATTATCTGATATATCTTGATTTTTGCAATCATGTCACAACATTAAAACAAAATATTTAAATATATCCAATTATTAGTATTTTTTAAAAAAAATATTTTTTCAGTATAGAAAAAAAAATGTCAAGCAATTTTATATATACTTATAAGAGTATGTATTTGGGAGTAGTATATGTATTTATTCTATGATCAGACGATTCTATCTCAATTTCGTTTCCCTGTTTTCGTTAGAATCTGACGCACATTTGATAGTAAGGGAGACTGAAAAGTACCTCTAAGTTCGAATTTTGAAATGCAGGGTATAAATTACTTTTTTTATTTTATATTTTGGATTGCTTACTTCGAATTTTAGGATATAATTTATCGAAAAAATAACTGTCATTCAAACTAATAATAAACAATAATATATGTGTGTGTGTTGGCGTTCTACAGGCCAGAACGTTTGCTATAGCTTTTAAATTTAGCACATGTATACTTTGGCACATATATACCATGTATGATTTGGAGATCAGAAATGCGCACTTAAAGTATAAAAGTAACTATTTATGAGCAGGCATATCTTAGATGATCAGGTGAATCTATCTCAATTACAACCTTAGAATCTGACGCACATTTGATCGTAATAGAGACTCAAAAGTACCTCGAAGTTCGAATTTTAAAATTCAGGGTAGAAGGTTTTTAATTTAATATTTTTTGCTGTTTTCGTTTAATTTTAGAACATATTTATACACATAATAACTGTTATCTGAGATAATAACAAACTTGAATGCGAGTATGTGAGTGTTGGCGCTCTACAAGCCAGACCGTTTGCTCTACAACTAGTAAATTTAGCACATGTATAACTTGGAGATCATAAATGTGCCCATCGGATGCTTTTTTTAAAGTTTTAGTTAATTAAAAATCAAGCTGAATTTCGGCACTTTTCCTCGATAAATTCCGAAAATATAAGTTTTATACAGTTTCAAAGTATAAAAAATTATATTTTTTTTCTAAATGCCAATTTAATAATTGTGCGAATTTTCGTTGAGAGTTGGCAGTTTTTTAAAAAAATAATTTTTGTCTAATTTTTTTTAATGGATTGTATTGTTGCTCTGAAGAAATCATTTTTATTATTTCATCAACTATCTGATTCCTTGATATTTTTTCTCTGTTGAAAGATAAAGAACAAGTTTCCTATTTAATATATGTGTAGTATGAATCGTATAAAAATGAAGTTACAATATCGCAAAATTTATAAAAGAGATGAATCGAATATTTATATTTTTAATAGCGCCATGATGTCATGGAACTGACATCCATTAGAGAAAAATTCATGTATGCAATAAAGAGAACTTAAGACAAAAAATAATTAAAATAAAGAGGTTTTAATGCATGATAATCTGGCGGAATCTTGAGCTTGAAGTTATATCTACTCGATTCAAACAAAATTATGTGCAGGGTGGTCATAAAATAACTTTCCCTATTTGGCGACATCTGCAACTAAAACGAATGAAGGAAATGGAACCACATTTCATATACAGTCTGTGGAAGGCGTGGAAAGATGAATTCCGCAGAAAAAAAAAATTAGTACCAAAATTTGCCGATAGGGGAAATATTGGCGCTGCAATAGTATAGTTATGAATCAATTCCTGAAACTCACAGAAAATATACTAAAATATTCATCAGTATTAAGGTCCCCTGGACGCCATGCAGCATTTTCAATATTCTGATCTTCGCTGTATACAACATATTGCATACGGTGTATGATGTTCTCCACTGCATGTAAACTGTCACTTTTGACGTTCATAACAGTCCGTCTTATGTTCCATTTCAAGACATGCAAATTTGCTTAAGAGCAGCTACGGCATTACGCTGCCTAGTGTAGAACAGTTTTACCAGCAAAGCATGCTGCAGTAAGGTAGGACCCATATTAAGCTCACATCGACAGTCAAAGAACACTTCAATAATTAAGAACGAACGACTAACAGGTCATTTGTTCTTCCCTTTTTACAAGGAATGCATGACGCCGTTGTCACGCACGCATTAAGAATTTTACATAATCCATCTCGATATGCAAATTTCTTCGTTCGCACGTGACAGCAGCGCCAATATTTCTCCTGTCGACAACTGTTAGTACTTTTTTTTTTTGCGGAATTTATTTTTCTATGCCTTCTACAGTCTGTATATAAAATGTATTTTCATTTCTTTCAGCCGTTTTAGCTGTAAAAACCGAGAAACAAGAAAAGTTATTTTATGGCCACCTTGTATAATCAATATTACAGCGAACCAACTGGTCACCGCAGACGAATGACTTCAAATAAAAAGGAAAGGGATTTTCAAGCAATTCATTGGCCGTGTCCATTATATAAACTTTCGTAACATTCAAATTTTCTCCGGAAAGTTCCAATAAGACTACCTTTTTACCAAATCAAGGATCAAAATCGTTCTGACTAGCTGAGAGAACAGTGTTGAATGGGTATGGAAAGAGAAAAGAAAAAAAGATATGGTGACAGAGATTGGGAAAGAATAAGCGTGAATTACTAGACATTGGTTAGTATGAATGAATTATATGTTATGCTGACTGAGTAAATAAATGTATATCATGCATATAGAGCGATTAATGGGAGTTTTGACGAAGCAATCATTAGTGAACGCAAATTCTTTTGAAGAAGCTCTTACTGTGCTTTAAAGATTCACAGATAAAACACAGGTAACATGGAAATTCAAAGGATCTTAAAACTAAAAGATTCTCATTTCTTCTGTTATGGCTCCCGAAGGTTTCTTGTAAGAATAAAAATTAGCTAAAATATAGTCCTTCATTTCAATAAAAGAAAAGCAATTAGAAGGGCCCCGAAAGTTTTTCCCCTTAAAATTATATTATTTTATTCAAAAGAAATTAATCAAAATAAAGAACAGAATGTGAGAAACATAAAACGTTTAGTAATAGGGGCGAACGTTGTACCAATGTTGCCTACATTAGACGTTTACAAGTATTAATGTAGGAACTCTTTTATCATGAAATATCGTAAAAAAATCAGCTAGAGTTGTTCCCTCAAAACTTTCGCGCATACTCTTTAATAAATTTGTTTTGCCAGTGAACGCCTTACATGGCATTTGCGCACAGTGGTTAAGAAATATTAACTTTTGAGGTGAGTTTAGTGTTTATACTGAATCTATCGTGACATCCTTGGTGAGTTTTTTTAGCGATTAATCACTAGCATGCTGTGATAGTATCCGCAAACAGAATTTGTGCTTTAGACACGTTTTTCTCAACCGATTGAAACAAAAATTTGATACAAAACTGCACTTACAAAATCAAAATACCATGCCAAATTTGGCATATTTTAGTCACTGCATTTTTGAGCTATCGCGCTTACATATTTTTGAAATTACAGGCAGGGAGACAGTCAATTTCTCATTGGATTTCGATCCAAATTCCATAAGTATCTACATTATGAAGTTTAAATCTGTATACCGAATCTTATCTATCTAGCTCTCTTCATTTTAAAATTATAGTGTTAACTTATATTCAAACTGCCGGACAGACAGATTTCCTTTCAACGACTTTTGCTCAAAATCTAATAGAAATCTATAAATTTGGTTTGAAGACCGTCTACCAAATTTCATCCGTCTAGCGCAAAGCGTGTTTGAGTTATCTTTGTCACAGACAGACGGATATTAAAAAAAAAAATTCTTTTTCGAACTCAGAGAGGTTTAAAATTTGTAAATTCGTCAAAACATCGAGTTTGAAATTTTTTGAAGATTACTACGAGAAAGTAAAAAAAAAAAAAAAAAGATTTGTTTCTGATTCTTATAAAATGACATGTGGCAGTTCACTTTCTGTTTCCTAACTTTTTCTTTCCTCTTTTGCACCTGGTTTGTTCAGTTGTGTGTGATTTACTCAACATTTAGATGGGGTTATTTCAATACAAGCGTTTCAGAACCAGTTTTAAAAGGAAAGTTTTCTTCTTTAGTATAAACTTATTTGAGTAACTCAGGTTCGGTGTCGAAAATATTTAAATTCGAGACAGATGTGGTGAATTCCCAGAGTGTTGACATTGAGTGTATTTATTATCTCGAATCAGTTATTTTATTTTTAGATTTGTAGACTTTTAAGATTAAATAGTTACATTTAGTTTTTTCAATATTATATTTTCCAGCGGTCATGATTTCTTTATATGTGCATAGCTATAATAATAGTTGATTTTTTTTATCTTTGCATCTTTTCTGCCTTTTGGTTGAGATATTTTCACATATATCTTCATAGTTAATCACGATTTAATTAAATAAACACATAAAATTTAATGGATTTATAAAATACTAGCCGCCTTTGGCGACCAGCCGATTCGGCAGTAATACCGCTCACTACAATTTTCAATTAAATATTTTAAGTAACTGGTCACTTAATAGATTCTCAAACAAAACATTTTTAATCTTCAAATTTTGATAGTCATACCAAACTTATAATGTTGTTTAGATCGTTTCGTTCAATTTACTACATATATTTTGCTAATTTGTTGTCATTTCCGGTAAAACTTCAACTTTAATTTAAAGTGGAAATGATGAAATTGCAATTAATATAAAGATATTTTTTAATAAAACCAAGCGTTTTATTTTATTTATCATCTTTATTATTATTTATTTATTATTATTATTATTGAATATGAGTATAACAAACAGAATCACTTGGTATTTAAATCTTATGCGAACTACAAAATATTTTTCATAATTTATGTAATATCTCAAACAATAATTCAACAAAAATTTCTCATATTCAGCATAAAATTCAGTTTTTGGTTTTACTTTCAAAAGGATTGAAATGAAATCAATAATAATATTTTGTTCCGGCCTATAAATATATTTCAAAAATTATGAAGTCTAAATTTAATGCAGTAAGGTATCATATTCTGAGAAATATTCAGGACACACCAAATTTTAAATAAATGAATGAATGTTTCTATTTTTCACGATCAACTAAGACTTATTTATAAAGTTTTAAATGTTAAAAATTTAGAAAAACTCCACATTTTCATAATCTTAGACCAATTAATCTTGAGAAATCTGCGCGCTGATTGGCGTATTTTCTTTGAAACGATCGATGGAAAATCTAAAATTATCCTTTTTTTATTGAATAGTGATATTCAAATTTTCATAAATCAGTCAGCTTAAGTGATTGATTTAGTTGATTGGAAATTAACTCTTTTTATATAAAATATTAGTGTTTCAAGAACATTTTGTTAATCGCGATTTCCACAGCAGAAGCTTTAGGTAAAATCAAAAATTCGTTATTTATTAGAGCATTTATTGAATCAAGTTGCATAAAATATAATCGGTTTCCATTTAGACCATTTTAGCAGATCTGTGTCTTACTAAAGGTTTACAAATTAGCTGTGTGGCCCGGATTTGAATGGATATCCTGTTCATATTAAACAAAACTTGCCTTAAAATAAAACTGTTTTATTGGATTAATAATATAGAGAGTGTAAAAGATCATAAAATAATTTTTCTTGAATTTATTTTTTAGAAAAAATAATATTTCATATTTGTTTCATTTCCTGCAGACACGTGCCGAAAATTATATTTTTGCAGATTTCATTTCCAAAAAGATTTAATTTATTTTTAATTGGAGCTTTAATTAATGTGATGGCAACACTTTGAAAAAGCTAATTTTTTTCCATGAATGCGAAACGTGCTCGTGCAGCTTAAATTTTATTTTTATTTTGTACGAAAAAAATATTGAAAAAATATAGTTGAAATATTTATTTAAAAATTCATTAAAAATAGAAATTTAATTTTAAGGTTAAAACATTGGCATCATTTAAAAAGATACATTTTTGATCTTTAACTTCATTTAAAAATCTTTTTTCTGCGGTATTATTTTCGGAAGTTATAAATTTCTATTCTACAATATGCTTTAAAATAAGGATAAATAAATTAATATTCGTAAAAAAGTGAATTGTGGTGTAATTCAAAGTACTATGTCAGAAGCTCTTATTTTTTATATCCAGCTTTTTTTCTAATTAATTAAACATAGTACATGCGAAATTGAGCTTCAGTTTTTTTTAAAAACTATAATTAAAATTCTATTCTATGGCTTGTTTAAGGTTATAAGCGAAATTTAATGGAATAACAAACGCGCGATCGAACATGAAAAAAAAAAAATGCATGAGAGCCCGATACTTTAACCACCATCCCATCTCTGACACACTTATGTTGTCATGTACAGCAGCATGCCAATATTTAGTTATAAAAATTTTTTCCCCCAAAAAATTGCATTTTTTCGAGAAAAACACCTATAAAGGTAAACTGAAAAGGAAAATTATTAAATATAAACACATAAGTAAAAAATATAAAGCAAAATGCATGAATCGAAACGAGGACACGCACACGTCTCATTCATGCTGTTTTTTGGCCACTAGGCACTGTCCACACGTTGAAGCGGAATTTCAATATACTTTTTCTAATAGTTAGTTATAAAAAGTAAATTATTTTTAATAATATATA
>JAPMOR010032356.1:288660-332797 GCA_026543865.1 Argiope aurantia | reverse complement strand
TGTGCATAAATGTATATGTGGGAAGAAATCTAAATTAACTAAATTAGACCTCTTTTAAAAGACCTAATGCTATTTATGCGTAGAATGATACAAACAAATAGTAATGATCACTTGGATGAAAATTTTCAAATAAAATAGGAATGCTTTGTTGCTTACCTCATCGGTTTAAACATCGCTTGATTTCCGTCTTGGAAGGTAATCAGTAATTTCAATTGAGTCCCTCCTACTTTCTCTTCTGCAGTAGGTAGAAACATTCAATAAAATAGTAAATCATCAGCATTTAATAACGTCAAATACAGCATTTTATGAAGAAATATGTAAAAAAATATGCTTCAAAAGTTATTTTCAGTTTAAAAAGTCGGTGAAATTATTACGAAAATCAGTTGCTAAAATCCAAAATTGCCTTTAAAAATTGATAATTTCATTAAAATATTACAATGATAAAGAGATGTCAGATATTTTTATCGCTTGCATTCAGTTTCGGATTAAAATTAAATATATTCTGTTAGTAACTTTTATTTTAAAAGTGCTCGTTTGAAAACTGCAGTTTAATTTTTGCCCGTGCATTTTTATAGGCATTTCTCGACAAAAAAGGATTTTACTTTCTAATTTTTTACTATATTATGTATCTAATAGAAAAATTTATTGATGGCTGTAATTTAAGATTATTCAATGTGGAATAACATTATACCTTTATAAAATGTTTACAAGCATCTATCCAGATAGCCATCATTCCTCCATTACAAATGTTCTTTATCATCATAACTTCATCACATGTTTGTGACTCTCATTGAAAAAAAAATAACTCACCTACATGGACAATCGGCATTGTGGCCATTTCTTTTAGTAACTCATCAACATTTGCGTCATCTTCTGAATAGAGATCCAAATCACTGATTCTTAAATGGAATAGTTCCATCCGAGACAAATTTTGCCTGAAAAATTAAAGTAAAATTTTCAAAATCTTCAATTCTTGAAAAATACAGAGTGCCCCACAAGGTATGCAGCGTCTAGTTTTTACGGATTCAGATAAAACATGTCAAGATAAGTATTTTGATGTAATAACATGCGGAATCTCCAAATACAGCGTCATAGTCTAATTAAGGTAGGTAGCTTGTGTCATGGAAACTTCCGTAAATGAGAACAAAACTAAGTGAGAATAAATATTTATTGAGAACTTCCAATACAATATATTTTTGGCATGTCGGTCTTTCGAACAAATAAAATGGTGAAGTTTGGAATCGAAGTTCTCAATTGTTTTCTGTAAAATATCTGCCCCGATTTCCTTGACCTTGGTTTCAATTGCTGCTTTCAAGTCAACCAATGTTGAGAGCTGTTTGTGTCTTTCAAACGTCCCCATAAAAAGAAGTCGCACGGGGTTAAGATCCGGGGAGGAAGGTGGCCATTCTCTACTATTATTTGTTTCGTAATGAATCCATCTCGATCACTTTATCGTAAAATTTTCAGCTAAGAGATCGAAGTTTCGAGAGTGCGGTGAGGGCTAGCACTATCTTACATAAACCAATTGTCATTTATCTTGTCTATGCCATGCAAGAATGGAACGTCACTGTCATTCAAAAACTTTCACTTTCTGAACCTTAGATTCTGTTCTTGCACACATTTCTTTTTTCCCTTCACATTTTCACTAGCACATTGTCCAACACAGTGCCATTTTCCTTAATTCTTTCGTTCCTTTTTTTTTTATCGTCGTGCTGTTTATATTGTGGTGATTTATTTTACTAGACTTTAATATGATTGCAATTCATGATAAGTCAGCACCATGAAAACACGTTCAATTGAATATTTGCTCATTTCAGAAACACAACGAATACGCACATTACACAGAAATTTTTTAGCGAATATCGCGCGACTCATTCTCATCAAAGCTATTTTCTAGCCTTATATGCCACTGCTGGAATTTGCATATTCACTTGCAGACACGCTTTTCCTCTGATCGGTTGCCACGAATTTGCATAATCACCTAGGGAAGCTTCCATGTTGAGCAATCGTCGTATGCATCGAAATTTGGAATATAAACTACCGGATTCATAATTAATACTTTTCGTGTAATTAAACTATGACTCTATATCTAGGGATCTCGCATGTTTTATATAAAAATACTCGTCTTAACATGTTCTATACAAATCTGTAAAAATTAGAACCCTCGTAGGCCATTCTGTAATAAATATAAATACAATTACTAAATATGTGACAGCCCTACAGGAATTTCAAATATACTCGATTGCTTCTGTTGTTCATTTCTTTAAGGTAGGTGACTATGTTAAAAAGTCAATATTTTTTTTGTAAAAATATCAAATATTTACTTAAATTTGACTTTCAGAATTTAATTTCTGAATAATTTTCTTCTTAAAACCTTTTGAATTTTTTTCTATATGCATTCTTTGGGAAATTACATTAATTTTTATACTTGCATAACGCATGTCTTACTGCTATTTCCTCAATTCTAAACTCTGGTAGAATTTTCTTACGGAAAATTTCTACATTAAAATCTCATACCTATTTTTTTAATTCAAATTTGGTATGAAAATTATTCAATATGCTCTGCAGCTCCTGAACGAAAGAATAAGCAATTTGCCCGTTTAGAAATATTCTATAATTGTCTTAATACTACAAAATGAGAAATAAATGAAACTTTCATGTTATTTATCAGTTGAACATTAATATTTAGACTAGAAATATAGCTTATTTTTTCTCAAATTTTGTCTTTTCCTTTTATTCTGGAATTAAATTCCGACAATTCCATATTTTATGTTATTATGTAAAATTAACCCTCAAGAATTGCTTTTCGTTGGTTGCGTTTCAATGTTAATTATCTTCTAATTTATGGTAAATGGTATGCTACACCTAAAATCTGACATAATTTCAGATTTAATTTTAGGCATAAAAATTAAATCTGAATCTGATTTAATAGATTTAGTGTAAAATTGGAAACAAAGACGGAAAGGGAATTTAGGCAAGAGTTGTAAATCGGAAATTCTAAACTACTTTTTAAGAATTGTCTTAATATTAATAAAAGTCACTATGACTATAAGTGTATGTATGTTTCACATCTCCTCCTAAACAACCAAATTTTTAACAAAATTGGTTGAATAGGTTTCTGAATTAAATAAAATTTTCCATATTTATTATTTCAGAAAAAAGCAAATATACTGTCAACATTTCAAAGTACAAAAATTAAATAATTATCCAATTAATAAGAATTTAATCAAAAGTTTAATAATTTCTGACAAAAAAAATAATAAAACAATAATTTCTGAGAAAAATTTTCCAGGAAATATAGTTTTCCACCATTTAAAAATTCGAAATTTTAGCTATTCAGTGATACTAATTACATTTTTGTACAATTTTTCCTCTATTGTTGCTAATTTTTTAAATATCGTCTTTCAATTGTCGTTTTAAAATGCCGTCTGCGCGCACATCAAACCATGAGCAATACATATTGTAAACTGGTAAGTAAAATTCTGGAAGTAAAAGAAATATGTATGATTTTTCTTGCTACAGAAATGATATTTTAAAACAATAAGAATACACCGCTTTTCGTTTTCTTTTGATTTGGTAGCTTTTAACAGTATACAGACAATGTGCAAAAATACAAAAAAACAAAAACAAAAAAACTTTTCCTTATTTTTTATTAATTATAATTGTTATTAATTCAAAAAATTAGATATTATTGATTATTGCTTTTAATTAAGTATTAATGATCTTGAATTGATCTTTAAAATTATTTATGACTTTTTTTTGCTCATATATTTCATAGTTTATGAAGTAAAATATATTTGGAATTTTTATTTTATCAAATTTTTCTCACATAAATAGAAATTTTAGGAGAGAATTCAATAAAGAGAGATCAATTTTTTTCTATTTACCATCCACTTAAATCTCTTTCCTCCGAATTTTAATGACATTATTTTTCTTTGATTTTATATTTTACTACTGAATGATATTTCTACAATTATAAATAAAGTTATCAATATAAAATGAGATATTTTAAAATCATTGTACTTATGTTTAAAATCTTCTTGCATGAGTAAGAAATTAATATAAACAATGAAACAAAACTTTAGAATATGGGATCAACATCTTTATAGAATAAATTAAGAAATTTAATTTCCAAATCTCGAGTGCTCTAAGATTTTATTGCCTTTGTCAAGTTGATACTTGCTAGAAATCGTACTCTATAAGGAAAAAAAAAATTATGAAAAACATTTTTAGAAACATAATTCATCTTCGTAACATAACTACTTATTTCCCACTGGCGATAAAAAATAATACCTTTTCAAAGTACGATTTGAATTTCTAATTTTCATGAAGATGATGAGTATGAAGCCATTTGCAGCAGAAAGTGATAGATATTATTACATACGTTTGATATTTGAAATTTTGAAAAAAAAATTTGAAATTTTTATTTAGAATAAAAAATATTGAGCAATTATTCGGTCTTTACAAGCGATATCCATGCTGTAGTAGAAGACTTTTCATTGTTGATTATGGAATGGTAAGTATACTTTACTAAAAGGTCTTACAAGATTTCCTTCTCTTTGAGACGCTAATACGTATTCTCATTAATCACATAGTCGATTATATTTCTACCTTGTCCAACTACATGAATATATAATGGTAGATTGACAAATAATTTGAAAGATTAAGTTGTGTAAATGGATTATGGAACTCATCTTTCAATGTTTTGAATTAGGATAGAAAAATCTGCTGTTTTCTGTAAACCCTCTTCGTCCATTTTAATAAGATAATTTTGCGATTTAAAGGCTAAAGAGGGTTTGAATTAAACTGTATTATCATAATGCCTTATAGAAAATATTCTATTTGTATAAGATTACTTATGGGAACAAATATATGACCAGTTAATTTTCATTTTATGTTATTTCTTCATTGCTTTTGATATTTTAATGAATTTTTACCAATAATTTTGTACTAGTTTGCTGTTAATATGACACTAATTTCCAAAATGCACAAGCATAAGACCTTCAATATTTTTGCCTGTTATATGAACCAAATCTCTATTTTTAAAAATATCTTTATAACTACAGAAATGTCAGCTTACACTAATTCTATATTATGAACTTCCTGCAGTGTGATACGGGTTTGTCCAGTAAGAGTCTTTTGAAGTTTCTCTGCAATTTCTTCATCTTTCAGAAACTGCAGTAGATCGCGAAATTCTTCCCTTTTGTCATCAGGATCGCGAAATTCTTTCTTCGTCAAACATTCTTGCTTATATCTCGCTTTAGAGAACGTTTCAGCTTGAGGATGGTCAGTTGTTTTAACAAAAGGATTTTCTGCCAGGGTTCTGAAAGGCAATATGAAGAGTTATGTTATTATAGAGAACAAATGAAGTTGTCTAGATATAAAGTTGTCGAAAAAGTTTCATTACACATAATTAAATTCTATGATGTCTAGGATTTCGTTGGTAATTTATCCGAAAACAATCAGTTCGAAACCGAAGAAAATCGAGACAATTATTTTTATATGAATCAATGTGAATCCTCTTTATACAGAAAAGGCGCAGTTAAATAGAAAGGAATTCAAAATTAATATACAAACATAATGCAAACAGTAAAGTTGACTTTTTTGCCCCGTCTGGATTATCTGTCTTAATAAAGGGTGTCCCAAAATTAACTCAAGATTTGAATTTGCGACCATTCGTGCAGTAAAATGTTGGCAACCTTATTAAAAAAACCATTTGTCAGCTGTTAGTTTAAAGCTTGTAAAATGGAGCGTTACACGATATAAAAGCGTGTTTTCATTATTGAACAATATTTCAAAAAATAATGAAAATATGGTGACCACAGTTCGAAAATTTGAGAATTGGCCTCCTATATCGTGTGATTTAACCCCCTTGGATTTCTTTTTATGGGATTATTTTTAGTCAAAGGTCTATACCAACAAGATTACAAGCACGTGTGCAACGTATGATGAAATTCAACCACATTTATGCAAAATGATCAGGGAAGGTTTCCACAAAAAATGTGCGTATGTGTCAGCAGTGCTGTGGATTCCATTTGCCCTATGTGTTATTCCATACATAACCCTATCCTGTATACTTTATAATTCAATAAAAATATAACAATTTAAAGAAAAAAACTGTTTTTTATTTAATTCAAACCATGCGTTAACACGTTCTTCTATCATGTAACGCTTCATTTGTAATAACTCTAAACTGTGAGCTGTTAGATTTTTTAATAGGGTTGCCAACACTTTACTGCACAATTAGTGACAAATTCAAATCTTGCGTTAATTTTGGAACACCTTCTATATGGCAAATGATGCGTGTGGCACAGTATGATTGTTTTTGTCTCTTATCATATTTAAGGCATAAATGCACTAGAATTGTGCCTCTATGATGCTAGGAGCATTAAATCTTTTCTTGCCATAAGATAACTATACCACTGGGGAATTCTTCTTCATAAGGATTTAAAGCATCAACTACTATCTGAGGCTATTTCAGAAAGCAAGATACCGAAATAAATTTTCCACGGAAAAAACTGACACAAATTAAAATTTTTGATAACCGAAGTATTATTACAGATCTAAATATGTTTCTAATGCATTTAAAATTGATTGATAAATATGTTAATTACATTAAAACGAAAAAAGTATTTTAACACAAGGAAAAGCCAAATTTCGGTAAAATTCCTCATAGACATTTAATTGACAATAGATGGTAACTCATCTCAAACAAGTCAAAATTCACTTTTGGAATTTTACAGATGGTTTGAACTAAACGTTGCCATGGCGATTTTCAAATAAAAAAAATCCTCTCTGCTCATGATTGTTTTCCAGCGTATCAGAAGATGTTTTTCAATAAAAGGGGAAATTGCGAATGCAATAAACATACAGGAAATGTGAGACACTATAAAACACATATGTCGGCTATTCAGGTATTTCGGAGATAAATATTTTCGAAAAGACCGAGTCTAAGAATTTCGGAATTACAGTGAATTAGAACTAATAAATATATTAATTCATATGATGCAAAAATATTGGTGAATACTAAAAACTAAAGATAATAAATAATATATATTTCCTTTTCTGAAATATTAATGTTGATGATTTATTTTGTAAATAATATAAATTTTAGATATAAATATTTGTATTTTATTTTATTTTATTTATTTATTTTTTTGAATTTGCTGTCTCCTTTCCTGGATCAATTTGTAACCTCTCTTTTTGAAAATAAATTTCCAAGTTTGTGATCCTCATGGGACGGATTGCATGTACCGCATACTCATAACAAGACGATGAGGTCTCATTTCTATACTAATTGATTAAATTGTTCCAAAAGTATTTTTCGAATTTCAAAGGCTATATTATCGTAACCGCATAATTCACAGCATCATTTCTGCATATCATTATGGGAGGATATCCTAAAATTACTTTTGTTTGGTAAAATATACTTCTGAAAAGTCCTGTATAGATCTATGAAGGACTTTAAAAATATTTTTAGTTTGAGCTGAAGAGGTGACCATCTAATACAAAATTCTTTTTGCTATTGAATTTTGTGAAAGCTAACATGTTAAATTATTCTACGTATGTATAGCCATTCGTCCAAAAAATGAAGATATGTTTCTTTTATAAATTTAATAAACAACAATAGTTTTGTAAAGGCCAAATTTCTGGTTAGATAAAATGTTAAAAGAAAATTTGAAAGGAATTTAGTAAATATCAGCGCACAGTTCAATTAAATTTTCAATTTAATCTTAATAGTTTAATTAAATCTTAATTTACTATCCGATTGTGGAATATGTACAGTTATATTATATATCGTCGGCTGATTATATTATATGTGTACTGACGATATGACATGCCATCGATACAATAGTATTTTATATATTGTCGGCTCAAGAATATGTACAATCCGATTGACTTGGATTGTACATATTCCTCAGCCGACGATTTATAAAATCTAACGAAAGCAATCTCTATGTAATCACAGAGATTATAACAAGTATAAGGTCCAAAACGCATCACTGGACTCACTGTAAAGTAAATATTGTTCAGTCCCTCGCGTCGGTCGCATTAGCCATTGACGAACTTTTGATCTTTATAACTTTACAATTATTTATAGAAGTTATTAAAAAAACCAAAGTTGTGGTATTCTTCATATTGTCAATCTAATCTTTCAAATTTCAGGCATTCAACTATAATCACCCTTTATTTTGATAAAATTTAATTTTAAACGGTAGTTATCGATATTCTCTTTTATAAATTTTGCAAAATAAATTCTATATTTAAAAATTAAACATTTCAAGTTTTTGAAAAATTTTAATTTTTAAATATAGAATTTATAAATTTTTAATTTTTTAAATTTCAATCCAATTAAACTTTAATTTAAATTTAAATCCAAATTTTTCAATTCATCTCACTATTTTTGTGGAATGAAGGCATTTAGAAATATATATTATACCATCCAATTATATATCAAGCACGTTTGGCTCATTCTGTGTATTATCTACTCGATTTGTCGATATTTCTCATTCACGTACTACTGAACAATACTGTTTAAATCAAGCTTATCGGGAACAAAAGTATTAGAATTCTTTAGAAGGTCAGTTTCACGACTGGCTAGCAGAGAGAAAAACTTTATAATGCAGTTCAAACCTCACTTTACAGTTCAAACAGCTTTTTGATCCGACACAGAATCCTTCTCCATAAGTTCTTTAAAACACAACAAAAGCTTTGTGTTTTAAATATTAATTATTTTTATTTTAAAAATTCTAATGTATAAAATATTAAAACTGTTCGAATTATTTCTAAGCACTTTTCACATTTCTCTTTCATTTGCACACTCTCAAATGCAAACTTAACTCATTATTAACATTTTGGAAAATAAAGTTTTCCTTGACAAGAACACAGGAAATTATTTAAAAATTCTGGACTTTCGCTAATAAAAATATTTATCACCTGTAAATTTTTAGTCAGAAATAATTTTTGTTGACATCTTCTTAAACTGAATATATATTTTTTAAGGCATTCACCATAAAAGATAAAAACCCATTTAAAAAAATCTATTCCATAATTTTATGTCTTCCAAAAGGCATTTACAAATTTTAATTTTATTGTTATGTAAATATTTCACGATGAAACAGTCACAAATTGTTATTTTAGTAACGGAAAATACACCTGAAATCGAACTGATAAAGGATACCTGACATTTCTTAGTAAAAAAAATCGTTTATTGTAATCGCTTCTTATTGAAACCGTTTTTTTAATTTCTAGTATCTTAAAGATAATGCCTCTCTATGAAATCGTTTTCGCAGAATAATAACATTTAAAAAAATCTATATGATTTTTATGTTTATCTTTGAAAATTCTGATGTAAATGTAAATTTTAAGCAAAATTTAATTATAATTTTTCATTTTAAAGAAAACATATACATAATTAAACTTTGATCTTCAAATTCAAATGATTGCGATATGAAAAAAATTTATTCTCAAGTTTACTTTACTAAAAATATGAACATATATATTTTTTTAAATTATTGTGACCACATATTATAAATATAATATTTTATAGTTATATGAAAATGTTTTTTATATAAATGTTGCTTAGTTTTGAATCAACAAAGTAATAGTTTTATAAATAATGAAACATAAAAACAATAATGGAGAAATATCGGAACATCTATTCATCTATTCAATCTTTCTTTTTCGTAACTCTGTCCTGAATTCTTTTCTTTTTAACTATAAAATTTCTTCTTTTAAAGTATCGATGATAGGCTGATTTTATTTTAAGCAGTAATGTGTTACACAGATAAGGCAACAAATTACAGTCTACCAATTATAGAATATTTTTTCTTGCGAGAAATTCAAGAGATCTGTCATCAGTTTGAACTGATAATTCTCTTTCATAAGAGTGTTTTCGACAAATATACATAAAGCGAATTTTATCATTTCTATTAGAGCATCAGCTGACGTTCGGAGCAAATTTTTTGTGTGTGCAAATAATCGTTTAAACTAGCTTGTTTTTAACGAAGATATAATAAAAATTCAATTCAAAACTATTTGCTTGGAATTTCGAAATGTAGGTGATTTTATGAAAATATTTTGGGAACTTTCTTTAATAATTTACTACGCAATTATCATTTTTGTGTGTTATTTGAATTCTTTAAATGAGTCAAACAAAGAAGATATAATATTTACAAAGATATAATACAAATTTAATGCAAAACTATTTGCTTGGAATTTCCAAATTTAAGTGATTTTATGAAAATATTTTGGGAACTTTCTGTAATTATTTATTACGCAATTAACATTTTTGTGTGTTATTTCAATTCATTGAAATGAACCAAACAATTAGTAAATACTTTCTGTTTTTTAAATAATTAATAAATCTATGAAGAAAATAACTACACCAATTATTGAATTAAACTGCTTACATTAAATGCCACATCAAAATATATTCAATAGTAAAGCAACATTTAGCGATTAGCAAAAAATATTCAATCTTAAACGAATGTATAAAGCATGTTTTCCCAGGAACTGTTCAACATGTTCGGAATTTAAAATGAATTATCAAGTCGTTATTAAACATTAAGGATATTTCTTATTTAAAAAATAAAAATGATTTTCTACAAAATCAAAATTTTTATTTATCTATTTTAAATGCTTTTAATTTCATTTTATAATTCAAGATTTGATGAATTATTGGTGTTATAATTACTGTTTCTTGTTTGAAGCATAACAAATACGTTTTCATGTCTTTATCTAGTTAAAGGTTTCTTAAATTATGAAAGAAATAAAAAAATATATGCCACTTTAATTAAGAAAATTTAATAAGTTACGAAGTTAATTTTTATCTAATAAAGCATATCATAAAATGTTCATTAAACTAGGCTACAAGATTTCCGTGGATAATTTTTAACAATATTTTTAGAGATACCAAGAACGTTATAAAAACAACAGATACAGATTATAGGAACTATACAAACAAGGAATAAAATGCCCATTTCTCGTATAAACCATATCTGCGACTAGATTAAATATCCAGTTTTTTTCAAATAAATTCCTATCAAGGTATTGCTTGCTTATTTTTTATTAGAAGTTTAAGATAAAATGATTAAAAGAAAGAGCAACTGCCAAATCTACAAGTTAATAACTTTTGGATTAAATAAATATTAGAAACATTTATTTGATGAAGATAGTCATTTAAGTCAGAAAAAAATAATTGTTTTGTCTTAGAGCATCAATATGGATAAAATGTATTTAAGAGTCTGATAAATAAATTTTACACCATTTTTTGAAGAAAATTCATATTTACAAAATTAAAAAAGAGGGATATATAAAATATCTTTTATATAGTATAAAATGTAATATATAAAAATAATATATAAAGCAATACTATTTAAAATGTGCAAATTTACTAACATAAAAGAGATACAAATATAAATAAAAGAACATAAAAAATATTCAGAAAAATATGAAAAAATTGAATATAAATTTGAATAAAATTAATATACAATTACCTTGGCAATATCTTATTTTTCTCAATTAAATATTCATATTCTTTATCACTAAGAACCACTTCTCCTGCATGGTTACTGTCATCAGTAGTCTCGTTAATAATCCCACTTTTATTTTGTTCTTTCTTTTCTCCGTTTTCTTTCTTCAAAGATCGCCTCTTTGGAAAATCTTGGGAAATAGTTCGCTTAAAGAATAATCTCTCATTCACCAACATATTACTTTCACTAGTATCATTTGATTCTAATTCGGAATAATAGAATACAGATAATGTAAGCAACATTATCAACAAGAATGTTGTCAGACCAACAGTTACAATAACTAGTCGTTGCTTTAGTTTCATGGTTATGTTCAAAACATTTCAACAAAACAATGATTCTTTATGAACAGGCAGCAATATGGTTTTTGCTCTTGTCTCTATATTAAATAAGTAAAAGGTTTCTAGAAAATATAGAAAAATGTGATATCTACTCAAAAATTTAGAAAAAAATAAGGTTTATTTTGAAAACATTTTATGACGAAAAGATACCCTACTGGCAAAAAATTTCTTCAAAATGAAATTATTTTTTAAAATATATATTTTTAATAAATACTCACAGATATAGCATGATAAGTGCCATTATTTCACATCGGAGAAGAAAATAATTCTGATCTAAACCTAAAGGAAATCTTCTGAGAATTCTATGATCATATGCATAATATATATCTCTTGGATTTTACTAATATTGCTCAGTTTGCTTTTAAAAATGATTATTTTTTTGCACAATATTGCAAAAAGCCATCTTTAAAGAAAATGTTGCAGTATGATTTTCATAAGCTTCCTGTTTAGTTTTCAAGTGAATCTTTGGAATATTTTTCAAATATAGAACGAATCAAAGCAGAAAAGCAGTTAGATACGTCGATTCTGACGCTTTAAACAGGATTCTGTGACCTACTGAAAGATGAATGAAACTTATTAACACATATTCATAAAAACATTATGCATTCACAAACAAAACATCACTTTCACACGTTTGTTCATTATATATACATAAGGGCAGACGATTTTTTAAATGGAAAGAATTATGGATATCAATAAATAATAAAGATTAAAACATGAATTGAAATGAAGCAATCAATCACAGCTGCAAGAATCTTATATATGCAACATTTTACTATCCTGTGTATTCGTTGCCCACCGACCTTTCATCCTTTGGTTTTTAGACTGTGATGGAAACGCTTTGACGCTCTTTTGCGATTCCAACTGAAAGAAAGAAGTCACGATTTCGAATGTAAATAGCCTCCTTCCGAAAGAAAACGCATGCCTGAACAAACTTTCCAACTGCCACCAGTTCCAAAGGCAAGTAGAAAATAAAACGTAGATTTTAAGTCAATTGATTCTCTTTCCAAAAATTGTAACAGAAAAAGGAAATTTTACTTATTTATTTCTCTTCAGATATCACGTATAAATTTTTAATTGTGACATTAATTTAAATTAAAAATCGTCTGCTCTTCATACAATTTTTCTCACAACAATCTCAAATGATTTCTAATTTAAATTTTTGTCTTATTTGGAACAATTTTTCCTTTCCCCTTTATCTTCTTGAGTAATACAATCCATGTACTAACATTTCAGCTTTTATTCAATATCATGTACTTTTTTTATTAATTCTTAAGCGAGTAAACATTTTTAATCTAAATGTCTAAGTATCTTTTCAATATATAAAGGAATCCTTCATGTTCATTAACATAATTAAATAAATTGTAATCTATATTGCATTAGAGGCTTTTGATTGAATAATATATTCAATTAATAACATTAGAATTTTTTATTAGATTAAATTTTTCTACTTTTGATGTTAATTCATGAATACATACAAAAAATGAGTGAAAAATTTGACATATAAAAGAAAGCTGAGTACAATATGAGAAATTTAGATAACTTCATTTCCTTTTCAATTTTTTTTAGTCTAAAGTGTGATAATTGAGGATTGCTGAATGAATACCTGAATTTTTTTTATAATACTTTTGCTTAATTTTAATTAAATAAAATTTCAAAGATTAACTCCTAAATGCGCCACAGTAAAATCTAAATTGCCAAATTTGGCAATTCTTAGTCTAACCATTTTGTCTTGTTGAACATATATACTCAGACACATTCTTCATTATTTGGAGAAATTTATTAGACTTAACTATTTATTCGCTTAAAGTAAAATGTTAAGTAAAGTAATTATGTTAGCTTAAAGTAAAAGATATAAACAATATATATATCTAAATGTCTTTCCTTTTGCTGCATGTTACTTTGTTTCCATTTAAAAAGAATATGTCTTAAATATGATTATAAATTTAATTTCTTCTTTATATAATGTTGCTAGTAAATAGAAATTGCCGAGTAAAGCACTATAACTATTTTGCATCTATAGAATAAATGAAGTTCCAGTACGGTTGATTATATTTCCCTTTCTCATTTTAACTCAAATGTATGTATTTAATATCTAAAGTATGCAATTAAATAAAATTTACAAAAAATAGTTTGAAGTTATAACTATTATATTTTTCTTAGAATTGTAGTTTTAAAAGTAAATCAAGCAGAAATCTGAAATTTTTTAAGGTTTATTGTTAAAATAAAATCTAATATTCATAAGAGAGACTAAAGCTAGTCGAATAATGACAATAATGGCAATATTTTTTTAATGCATTTGCGAATTCTTGATTATAACTATTTTTATTACAACTTAACTATTTATTTCAAAAATGTTTAAACATTTTATTGATTTTAGCTCCAGAAATATTGTTTCAAATCTTGCTTTCGGATATGAGGGCAAGTTGTAACAATAACAACAACAATATTAAAAATTCTTTTCTCATTACCAATCTTTTATTAATTAAAGTACATAAAGCATTTGATAATTATTATCACTTGTCACAATTGTAAGAAATGATATCAAGAAGTTTACATTAAAATAGCGATAGATTTGAATGGTTGTTCAAAAAAAAATCTTCTTTGCCCATTTTTTTTTTTTCGTTTATTTCTTCTTTTGGATTTTTTCTTTTTACTTTTATTTCCTTTTCCTAATACTTTCTTTTTGTTTTTGTTTCGTATTAAATATGTTGCAATATTCTTTTTCCATTAATTCTTTAAAAGGTGGGGAAATTAAGAACTTTTTTAAGAAATATAAATTTTTTTTATCGTGTTTTTATTGAATGAACTTTTTTTATACCTTTAGAAATCTGATTTTTGGAAGTACTTGTTCATTTTAAAGCAGAATGTCTAACTACATGAATCAAACACGAATCAAGATATATACTGCAATTTATAATAAATTGCAACTTCTTCGAAGATTGTATTAAAACTTGCCTCATCGTATAATTTCTGACAATTTTGCTGATTTATAAAAAAATATTGCCATTAATAAAAAAATTGAAGAAACTTTTTAAAAAATTTAATACGTAAACAAAGTAAATAAATAAAAACATTTTAAAAGGATATAATTATCTTTATTTAAACAAAAATTTATAAAACATTTTTTTCTTCATTTATTAGCTAAATTGGTGAACATGATCGCAATTTCTCAGCACTGCTTATGGCTTTATACTGATTGTGTTAATATCCTGTCATAAAAATCATGTTTAGCAAAAATTCTGATTAAAAATTTTGAAAAAATTGCGTAGCTTGCATGTTATAACTTATTCCTGTTACAACTAGCCTTTGGCTCTACCCTTACATACAATCAAACCTGTTTTTGTGCCGTAGATAAAGATTGCATGAAAGAAATCGTATAAAAAATATTCCGAAACTTCAAAAATAGCTATAAAAATTTCAACATATCAAAGAAATTTTTTAATGGGTGTAGATGGACCGCATAAAAAAATCTCATTTAAAAAATCTGTCGCAGATTTACTAAATAATGAGAAAGGGTGTTCCAATTAAAATAAATACTTAAATTACACATGGAAACATTTTTTAAAAAATTTAATTCCTCATTCTAAATATGAAGAAATTTTCAAAATGTGCATAATTAATTATTACACGTCGTAATCCAAAACGCGCATCTTCTTGTGATGAGCTAGTTCAAAATCACTTTTATCACTTGAAGATATTAGTTGATTTAGTTTTTATTTTATTTTGGAATATTAGTATTAGCTAACGTGATATGTCATACATTGTATTAATGTACACTGAAAGGAAACATTATAACGGGATTATAGTGACAATACCATTAAATTCCATATACTGCATAAAAATGCTGTATAAAAAAAGGACAGCACAAAAACAGATTTGACTATATAAAATAAAATTAATAATATCAAAAATATTTTAAGATCTTTATAGAAGTCGAAGTTATAACTAATCTTTCAAAAATATTACATTTGTTTATATACCAATATTTTTCAATGTTTTTTAGTTCACATGTTTACAAGAAAATTATATAAAAAGTATATTGTAATCTATTCCTTATTAAACTGCTATCTAGGATGAATAATTCAATTAACCTTCATCTGGAAACTGTTATAATTTAATTTTTTTTTGTATTTTCTTAATAACGTAGAAAATTTTATTGCTAATATTTTGCTACATCTATTTTTTTCTGTGAATTTAGTATATAAAAAATATAAAATATATAAAAAATTACTCTTCTACTTTTATTTATTTTGTATTTCAAATTTATTCCTCAATAGTAAAATAATTTATTATTCAATACATATACCGTTTCAGCTTGAATACTTTTTATTCTAGACATAAAAGACAATTTCAACTACATTACAAATTGATTACTCTAAACCCATTTGAAAATTCTAAATTAAAATTATCTGAAATTTAGCCAGAATAAATAATATTGTTTACCTACTATTAAATGTATTCTTTTAATATTTTATACAGATATCAATCAAATTTACTTGACGCAATTATAACTCAAGGTCAAAAATATAAAAATTTATATGAAAGAATATGATTTCAAAATTTTTTATCAATATTGTTTTTTTAAAGCCTTAATAAAATTTTGGACAGATTGCATATTTTTCAAGCAATATCAATTTCAATTCAAAAATAGAAAACAACTTTTATCAATATCATCTACAAAAGTGGAATAATAGAAAGAAATAACCAGAAAGAACTTCATATTTTCAATATTTGCCCAGAGTTTTATCATGAAAGAATTTCTTCAATTTATTTCCTCAATATCAAATATCTTATCAATGCAATACTGAGAAATGTGCATCAATCGGCATAGATCCATTATTATTAAATTTGAATTTTCTAGTCTGTTGAATATATTCATTCATTTTTAAAGGTTAAATATTTACGTCTGGGATTTTAATATTTTCTATGGATTTTGAAGTCTGATAATAAATTCAAAATTTATATTACAGAGTCAAAAATAAAAGGAAAGGATAGTTAAGCATAATTATGCAATTTTTAAAAATTCTAAAATACATATTTTGACGTATCTGGTTTTCAAAATATAATTAAAAATGTAGAAACAATTTTTTCACAAATTTAATTATAACTTATATATTATAAACTATTGTGAAATAGGCAGGAGTTGATTTGAAAGACATGGCAATCATTCACATGTTTGATAGAGTTTGTAGCACCTAATATAAAATTCTTACAATGATGATCAGTCCTGTATGTATAAGCGCATCCTATTGAGAGGATGTTTGCTTATATAATGCAAGATATCATAAAGTACATTATTTTTTAATTAAAAATAATATATAATTTTCCATTAAAATGCATGAAAATATAATTTTAGTCCAAAAAATGAATTTAATTTATATAATAATCAATTACAAAATTCGTTCGTATTAATATTTTCTGACAGCACAGCTCATTCACTACTTCTCTCTTAAAGTTATAAGACAATTTTTTTAAGATCTAATACTAACATTCTATTGAAGTTAAAAGATAATATTTTCGTTTTTATTTTGAAAATATATTTTCAATAAAAATTGTAGGAAAAAGCTTTAATACATATTTACTAAATATATTTCAAAATGATTTTCTTTCCAGTATTCAATTATTATGAAAAATAGTCCATAAATAGAGATAAAATATTACAAAAACATATTTTAAAAGAAACATATCTGCAAACTAAAAGCTATATTTTATTTTAATATATAACTAAAAGTGCTCTATAATGACATAATTTCGTTTTTCCATTCTTCATCTACAAGTTTAATAAATATGAAAATTTATTCACAAAATAAATCTTATTTTAAGCAAAAATCTTTGTGTAAATTATGTATCATACTTAAATGCTTCTCTGAAAATTTTCGATAACCATGCCATTTCTGATTCCTTGTAATTATTCTAAAAATTTCGTAAATGTAAAAAATGTATTGCAAATAAACTTTTTGTTTTCAGAAAAAATACTCCTGGCAATTTTACACTGTATCTTATTTCATTATATCCACTGGAAAATGAAAATGTTTTAGTGTTTTATTATTATTCAATATGTTCCATACATAAAATTTATTGGAAATATTTTTGTTTTGTCAATATGGTAATCTGTAAATTAAAAACAATATCTTATGCTAATACACAATTGATTATATTTCATAGTGTCATTTCTTCCTGTTTTCTATTAATATTAAATAAATATGAAAATTCTAATGGGAATGTAGTTTTCACTTTTAGAAAAAAAATACCTCTTTAATTTAAACATCTATGCTTTATGTTAATACGACTGAAAATATTTCATAACGATGTTATACATAAACTATTCTGAAACAGACAGGACCTGACATGACAATCACTCACACTTTGGATACAGTTTGTAGCAAATAAGCTGAAATCTATAAAATGACGATATGTCCTATTGAAATGAAATTTGCATATGTAATGCAAGATATCATATTTAATTAAAAATAATATATAGTTTTCCAGTAAAAGGCATTTAATTTATATAATAATCAATTACAAATTTCGCCAATATTAATATTATCTGACAACACGTTTCATTCAGTACTAAGTTATATGCATTAGGAATGTTATTTGCTTAGTTAAGGAAGCTATGTTTAGGAAGTTAAATAACAACTTTCAAGGTCAAATACTAGCAATCTGTTTAAATTAAAAAAGAGTATAGTTATTTAACTTGAAAGTTTCAGTTTTTGTTGTTTCATATTTTTATTTTTATTCTATATGTTCCATGCATAAACATTTATTGGAAATATAATTTTTAGTTTGTCAAGAAGACGTTTGTAGATTAAAAACAATCTCTTATGTTAATTCAGAAATGAAAATATTTTCTAATGACACCACTTCTAGCCCTCTATTATTCAATAAATTTAATAAATTATAAAATTCTAAAGGGAATGCAATTTACACTTTCAGAAAAAATATTTCTGTAATTTAAACTGCTATAGTTTATGTTATTATGACTGAAAATATTTCACAATGATACTAATTCCAGTTTTGTACTATTTCTATAAATTACTTATTAAAATTTTTTTATTAGGAATACAAATTTTATTTTCACAAGAAATAATTCCATAAATCAAAAATTATTTATCATTTTAAGCATTTTTTCCTAAATCACTTCAACGAAATATTTTCTATTTATGGAAGGGAAAAAATCGTATTCATAGAAATCAGTGAAGACAACTTACCTCGCAAACGCGGAAACAAAGGAAAGCCGAATGAAAAGAAAAGCTATGTTAATCTACAGACAGTTTTATGAGGTACTTCGTCATTTCTAACCGCACCTCTGATGTAAACTGAGAATCCCAGCACCTCATACTGAAGATGGAGCTAGGATAGAAAATCGCAGTGATAAAACTGCCACCGCCAAGCACAAACAGCCGGTTCGATGAGCAAATTTTATCAAGTCCGAAGTTCATAACGTGCGACGTAATCACACATGGGCCACTTCAAGATATCAAATGTTCGATTTCGGAATTTTATATCAGGACATTTCCCGCTATCTCTAAAATCGTTTGTTGTGTTGTGGATATGCATCTGTGCTTTCGCACTGGAAGCTTTGTCTTAATCGTAAAAGTCAATATTGTTTCCGTATATTTTTGGAGTAGTTATACCAAGATAATGGTCGCAACTTTTTTAAAGACTTGCTAATTAAGTAACATTTTACACCAGAGGAAAAGGTTTTCCTTATGTATGGATTTTACAATTAAAATTACTCACTGAGGTTTTTCCAAAATTTATACTTTCGAGGAAAGGAAACTGGTTGGGAAACAGAGAATTAACTAATAATGATTTTGAAATTCTAAGAAACGATTTAATTTTAAATGATGCTGTTTCGCAAACTTCTTTACATCTACGAATGGCGGCTGCAATTCCATTTAAAATATACTAATATTACTTAACATATTGAACAATATTATTTTAAAGGCAATGCAGATTCTGGTAAATAGTATTCCCAAATGATACTGAATTGCTTTTTAAATTTTATTATTTATTTGATGAAAGTAGTTATCATAAATTATTTACTTGAATTAAAACTGGAACTTCATAATGCTCATTTGCATTTTTGATCATATGTCCTAGATCGGTGAGTGTTATTTTTTTTTTATAGAAATTAGAAAATACGATATTTAAAGTCTCAGTTTATAGAGAAAAATTTGTAAATTTTTCAGGACAATATACTGAATATATAATAATTTAAAACTTAGTTAGTTACTAAATATTCCTTAGAAGTAAAACAAATGAAATCTGAGGTTGTTAATTTGCATAAATATCTGACGATTTACTGGATATTCTATATATGCGAATACTAAAATTCTTTCATGTTTGGAAAATTCAAATGATTAAACTTCATTTTGTCACGCATGTTCAATGAAAATGGTGAATTGAACATATTAACTGTTAATCACAAACCGATTTACGGCAGAGATGAAAAATACATATAGTGGGCGTTCCATGTTAATACAGAATCTGAAGTGATCGATTGATCGGGATGATAGTAAATAATTTATTATATGCATACAGATTGTGAAAGTGAAAAAAGATCATATAATGTCATCTTAAACGGAAAAAGATTAGGATATTGTCATAAGATAAAAGTAGAGAAATTTAATGTAGATCATTTGAGAAAAAAAATGCTATAAATTTCACTGTTTTAATATGTCAATCATTCGGATTGTATTCATCCTAGTGAAGTACAATAAGATCATATCAATAGTAGAGTTACAACTGTGGCAAATATGCGCACAATTAAAACAAACTAAGCGTAATTTCCAAAATGTACGAATCTTTACTCAAAAATAAAAAGAAAATCATCACTGAAGTATTTTACTTCAATACTAAATAACAATATTAAGATTATGAAACAGAATATAATGTGTTCCATACATCAATTCCTAAATTCATAAGAAAAATTAAGAAGCAATAAATGCTTTTTATTGAGAGATCATGTTTAAAACTAAACAAATATATATATATGTAAAAATAATTTTGCAGATTCGTAGCCGAGAAGAATGAGCTTTTGAAATTCTAGTACGGATTTATTTGATCCTGGGAGGCATGATTTGTTCAAAGAAGAAGCGATGATAAAAAAAATATATCTGTTTACATCATGATACAAGAGCAAAGTAATAGAAATATTTCCCTTTAATGATTTTATTATGAGATTCTGATAGGGATTTCTTTGACACGTGTGGATTTAGGCAATTGAATCTTATGCATCTTTGAAAACATGTGTAGGTTTTAGGGATTTTTATCTTTTCATTGGAATATGAGAAAATACAAAAGTCATCAGTTTTCTGGAGCTTGTTGTTTGAAATAATTAAATATATATATATATATATATATATATATATATATATATATAATTCTGATGATAAATTCATATCCAATTCCGGATGAGGACCATTTACCTGAGCTTTGACAATAAAATAATTTTCTCCATTTTAAATTTCATTTTAAAATGTCTACTTTAAATGAAACAATTATTGTATCAAAGCGGTTTATAATTTTGTTTCTCATTCTTGAGAAGCACACTCACTTTAATTCATGTTTAAGTACTGCATGTTAAATGGATGGTCTGCAGAAAGCACATTCTACTCCATTTCGAAATGAGACAGTCAGTTTTCAAAACATTTTACGAGAAGTAGTTAATTATAATATGCATGTTAATTTGAGTCTCTACACATAAAACATTAAGAAATTTTAGCAGAAACTCTCAAAGCGTCCATAATGGACAATACGCTTTTGTAAGATGCTAGAAGTTCCGCAGCGTAAAGGATGGCCAAATAGTTATGGCAATGAACTGCACTTCCTTTTTGAAGTATCATGGAATTGAAATGATTTTCAAAATCAGGTTGAAGAATGGCGAAAGTGTGTAAACAAAACTCAGATGACGAGGTCGATATGATATTTTGATAATTAAAGTTAATTCCAAAAATCCTGCCTTTTATTGTAAGGATCATGATATGATGTCTAGATAATGACTTATCCCTTAAGGATAATTGTTACAGGTTCAAAGCTATGAATGCAGGCTTGATTCTTGCTCGGGGGCATCTTTTTTTCGTTTCCTCAAAGAAGTATTTCTATCCATTCTCTTTGAAAGTGAAACAGTATATCTTAAGGTAACCGAAAGATGAATGTGGATAAAAATAATTCATCTTTTCAACCTAGTCGGATACAAATTCACGCACGCACGCACGCACACACACACACACACACACACACATGTTTCAAAAAATAGGCATGCTTCTGTTTTCAATGATATCTTTACTTTGTCTCTTTATCAATTAGAAGCAAGTTATAACAAAGTAATGCTTATTATAAGCATTTAGAAACTTTAAATGCATTTTTTGAAGAATGAGCTTTTTATAATTCTACTATACGAGTATCATCATATCTCGAAAAATAATCTAGATATCTTAATGAAATTTAAAATTAGTGCTCATTTGTTATGCAGGATGTAATGAACTACGGATTTCATGTTGAATCCTCTAGAAATGGATTTATGATTGTTTCATGTAAATAGTGTTGAAAAAAAACCGAAATTTCATAGATAATTTCGTATATTAAGCACAAAAATTTTATTTTTGAATATAATTCTTAGACAACAGTTAGTTTTACCTTTTACAGTTACACTTTTAAGATATGTTACACATATAATGTTACAAAAAAAACTAAAAAATTGTAAAAATAGTTTTTCTTTAGAGTAATCTTAGTTTCTGTAAATAAATACTAAAATTCAAATATGCTTTTCCTTCAAAAGCTGCATACATTTTTTAAATAATTCTACTTTTATTCATTATTTTATCCTTATAGTAATAAAAAATATCATATAAGTGTAATTTTTTTTTGAAAAATCTATTCCGAACCTACTGAAATACCTTAAACCTTTTTACCGGAAATTATGAATTATTATGTGTATTTTTTTACGAGATTAAGCAGAATTTTAACTCATAAAAATATTAAGAGGTATAGCAGAAAACAAGTCTTTTAATTCTTAAAAAGAATATGTTAGAAAATAAGATTTTAAAAATGTCTGAAAATGTTCAACTGCAGTTAAATGCTAAATTTTGATTTCAATTGGTCGGAAAAAATGGTGTCCAAAATACTTATTCTCGATATATTCAGTAAAAAATGCTAGATTCACGCCAAATATCTGTGTTTCGTAACTCTTGTTAACCAATGCCATGCGGCCTAATTCCAGGTCGAGCATTTTCATAGTGTGGTGAGACCTTCAATGGAGAGTATAAAAGAAAGAGACCACTGGGAGACTACTCCCGCTAGTTTCGATCTTAGAATATGCCTTTCCTTGCAAATTCTTTTTGAAATAGAAACTGAAACAAGCGTATCAAAACGAAACATTTGTGAAAAATAAATTAAAAATTTATCAGCTTTCTTAACCTTGTTGCTGCTGTAACCGTCAGTACACAGGCGGGAGTTTGTGTGTCACGAGTATAAATATGCTTAGGAGTTTTCATTTTATGACTATTGTGGGCGGGTCAACAAGATAAAATAAAACCGTCGAGATAACTCTGTTTTAAAATCTTTAAAACTTTTTATCTAGGAGAACTTAAATTCCTTATGCAAAACAGAATATTTGTTTAAGCTTCAAATTCTGTTTTTCGTCTATTTGTGCGGGTATTATGATAATTTAAATAATATATAATAAATAATAAATCTAGAAACTGAAGAGAATACATTTTTTTATTTTTTCGTATAAAGAAAGTATAGTAGTCGCGAAAAATTGGACGGATCTCCACGTTTTATACCTTCCTTGGCTAGAAAAACATATTTTTGGAAACTGTTCGTCTATCTGTGATAATGATAACTCACAAATGTCTTGAGCTAGGTGGTTGAAATTTTGTATATGAGCTTTACACCAAATTTGCAGATTTTTATCAGATTTTGAGTAAAATCTGTTCAGAGGAAGTCCATCTGTTTGGCTGTTAACATGGTAATTACAGAAAGAGGAAAGCTAGATAGATAAGAATCAGTACACAGATTTCAAATTCTATAATGTAGACACTTTTCAAAATGTGAACGAAAACCACCAAAGTATTATTTGTTGGTTGGAAAAAACGCGTCTAAAGCACAAATTCAATTTTCGGATGCTATTAACCGTATGCCATACTTAGAGTTAGTTCTGTGTCAGCCAAAATAACCAAAAAGCTCACCAAGATTGTCACAACAAATTCAGTAGACATGCTAAATTCAAACCAAAGCTTAATATTTCGTAACTATTAAACGCCAGTGTCATGCAAGGCGTTCCCTGGAATAACACCTTTATTAGAGAGTATGCGAGAAAGTTACGGAGGTGATTGTGGCGAATTGTGATGAGCGACGATAGAACCAGGGACCTTGTGGTTCGCAGTCCAGTAACAGGACCACGATACAAAAGCAATTGCTCGTATAGCGTAGCTGCTAACTGGCTTATAAGCTTTCACTACAAGATCACTCCAGCTATTTTTTTTAATTCATTGAATTGAAATTTTAATCTGAATGTACATTACATATATCGACATAAAAAAAACAGGATTGGCTAATGAAATTTATATCGCAGAGCATAAAACTCGAAATGCAAGGCATTAAAGGCTTCGATGTCTTAAAATTAAGTCATGCTGTCTGTTTTACATGCATTTGCTTTTGACAGCGTTAGACGATAATGAAAGGATTAAATTTGAACAGAACAGAGTCACATTATTATTTCGCTTAACCTTTACTTATTCCTTTAAATTTATTCAAAATATCAAGATATGTGTCCACGTTCGGGATGAAATATTTTTGAGAAACGTTTGAAAATGGTTATATTTTTGAATATTTGCCTAAAGAAACATTAAAAAAACATTTATGAAATCAAAATATGCCAGTTAAGCGGCAAACGTTTTTTTTAAAATGGAAAATAATGGCTTTTTTTTTGACAAAAAAGAACTTTAAAGCAAAAATCTTCTATTTTTGATTTACTTAAAGTTTTGCATATAGTTAAAAAGTAAAATATCTAGTTCATGAACAAGAAATAATTCGTGTTTCTACCCCTTCTTTAAATAATGCGGTTCTACTGATAAATAGCATTAAATTTTTCAAATTTTTAGTATTTTGAAGCACTAAAAAACTATAAAATATTTCTAAGTGAATAGATTACTTATTCTCTAATTCAGGTATTACAGAATATATTGAAAAATTATTATATTAAATTTCAGTTAAGAATAAACTTTAGATTTTTATTTATGAGGCTTTCCGTAAGAGAAATTCTATCTATATTTGAGAAAAAAGAATCTAAAAATGTAAAATGTCATTAAAACGTAACCTCCCAAAAATAGTTTTTATACAGTTTTATAAAGAAGCCTGTTCAAACATTAAATAAAAAAAATATCATAGTTTCGCCAAAAATAGGATTTTTAACGCAGTTATCTCCTTAATCGACAAATGTACTTTTAGCCTTATTACTTATCAAATGTACTTTTAGCTTTGTACGTTATTTTTATGAAGTTAAGAAAGGGTTTCGCTTCTGTGGGAACACTAAGATAAGGTGTTCATATGATACCTGATCAACAACAAATTTCAATATTAATTCATTATTAAATAAAAATGAGCTCAGGTGCCAGCTCAGGTATCATCCTCGTCATCCAATTATGGTTCAAAATTACGAGGTCTGACCAAAAATAACCCCTAGTGTTGCTTTAAAACGGGACGTTAATATAACTAAACAAAATCCATACAACAAGATGAAAATTACTCATTTTCTCCAAGTAAATCTAAACATGTGCAGGAAGACTCAGTTCAGAAGACTGTTCAGAAAAATTTTAAGTCCGTTAACATTGCATGATCGTTCCCTCACTATCAGTTTCTCTTGGAGAACAATTTTCATATAAGTGTTTTATTTTTCGATGCAAAAGGAAAATAATGTAGTGGATTGGAAATTTGCTGTCCATTGTTATTTTTTATTAACATAGTCTTTTTTTATCGACTATTATTACTTGTTGTTGCTTACGGTACTCATCGTCTTTTGATTAAGTAGCGCCAGCTATGGCCAAGGGCACTTCTCAGCCGCTCATGCGTCACAGCTCTTTTCATAGGCCAGACGTCATTTACACATTTCATTCACTCAACCACAGATCGTAATTTAGACCTGAATCAGAGAACGATCGCATCTGATCCAGTACCACCAGTGGTATTGTCTCGACTTCGAGTACTTTGTGACTACGAAGGAATTATGCGTGCCCCAAATTCCATGCAAAAGGAGGGCCTTCGGCCAGCAAAGTTCGAACTCGCCACCCCAGGAAAGCGAATCCAATGCCCTACCAACCACGCTACCTCGACACTCTTTACTATTTAAACAGTACAACTGATTTAGTAGGATTATTCTTGTGAAAATTCATTTCTTTTAAAAAAAGGGAAAATATAATAAGAAACTTGAATTGAAGAAAATATCTCTATCTTCTTTCAGAAAAAAAAAAAAAAAAAAAAAAAAGAAAAAAAAGGAAAAAAAATAACTTCATCTTAAAAAAAAAAAAAAAAAAAAAAAAAAAAAAAACGGGACATAGGGATACCATGAGTTTGTAGTAACACTTCGAAGAAATTTAAGAATATAACAAAAATAGAGCGGCGAGAGTGTCCAGGATGGCCGAATGGTAATGGCAACGGGCTTATAGCATTTACCGGCGGGTGCTCACGTCGCGAACGTGGGATATCAAAGTATAGAATGCAAAAAATAAATAAATAAATAAATAAATAAATAAATCTATAAAAAAACTTTAAAAAAATGTAAAAAAAAAGTCTAAGAAATCAAAAAGAAGCAAAAAGTAACTGAAGTTAGAAACAGTAAGCTAGAATAAAAACACTTGCAGTGTTTGTCTTGACCGAGAGCAGTTTCGGCAATGGAAAGTGATGACGGTAATTGTTACAGAAGGTCTGAAGGACAGCGAGGATTTGGTACGTTGAGGGTGGACGAAGAGAAGTTGTCCCCAACGTCGTTAGCAACCCCGGAAGATGGTTGAAACCCGATTCACAGGTGTGAGCGCAGGTTCGAATCCTGCTCCTGGTACCTTTTTTTCTTCTTTGTTTTTTTTTAACGTTGTGAGTTTTGAAACTGAAGTACTAAATGACTACTCCCTCAACATCTGTTTTCAGATTTTCATTGGAAAGCTGAAGTCAGAATCAGTTGAAACAAACGAATTCTTGTTAGAATTCTTGTTTTGCATTATAATGTTAAAAACGTGCAGTTAGAAATTTTCAAAAATCTCCTCGAATTGAAAAGCTGGAGTTGTAAGAATTAGGTCTGTGTTAGCTTTCTCATTCTATTAGCGAACTTGAAAAAGCAAGAAAAAAAATGCAATGGGTTAAATAAATTTTTTTATTATATATGAAGATATCTATATAATTTATGGAATAAAATCCATCTTTTAACGAATCTGCATCTGCATGTGAATACAGAAACTGCAAATTTGTAAGTTTTTGTATATCTAAAACCTGGTGTACAGTTTTATTCAATGACAGAATTGTGTACCAATTGTATATGGCAGATATTTGTACAGATGTATATAAAATTTGGGATCTACTCTATAAAAGACTTACCAATCCCTTGTCTATACATAGACGTATGTGTGTGTGTATGAAAGCTATAATCAGAACTGCAAAAATTTACACAAATTAGATTTGGCAAGTGGTCTTTTGACGCAAAATTGCATAGCAAAATAAAATTTGTTTTAATCTGTCGACAAGAAAACTACCAGAAAGCTACTCTATTTTTCCCATTTAACTCAAGAACGAAAAAAAAAACCATGCCATATCATGCAATTATTAGCGAAAGTCAAGAAATGGCATAACGTTTTTGTTGCTACAATTTTGCCTTGGACATGTCTCCAAGTACAATGAAAATCTAAGCACTCGTCTTGCATCTAGATTAACTTAAAGTTTCAATTTGTTTTTATGGGAAGGGATAGTTTCCTTATTTACGAACATGTAATAATCTCTTGTGGACATCAGTATCTTGATATTTAAATGCTACAAAAGAATTTAAATTCAGATTCTCTAAATTTCACTTTATTTCAGTTTATTCATTTTTGAATCATGGTTTAAATACAGACTTCAAAAACAAATTTTGAATTCTAAAATATCTGAAATTCTATCCAGAACATCTATAAACATGTATTTAATGCGACTTTTGAATGCTATAAGAGATGACTGAAGAACATGCTTTCTTGATACAAATTCTGTTAAGTTCTTGAACATGTTCTGAACCAAATTATGTCTCCAAAATATACCGTGACATACTTATTTTTAAATTGAGAAGAACTTAGGAAATATTTAGAAGAAAAGATATATTTTAAAAACACAAATTTGTTCAATAGAGATAAATTGTCATATGTAAATATTTGCCTAGTGGTACGTTATCCAGTTATGATGACTTTAAAGAAATATGGTAATCACGCATAATGTTGCTCACTTTGATGGGTCGATAGATGCACCATCAACTTTTTGAAAAAGGGAAGAGGAATTGAAAAACTGAACTTTTAAGATGAATTAAAAAGTACTAGAATTCGAGAAAGAAAATAAAATTCTTTGCCTGCACTTCAGTGCATTCTAAAATAATGCTACATTTTAGTAACAAGGAATGTTTGGATATGCTGAAGATCTATGCTGTATGTAATTATAACGATGGTTTATTTGTAGAAGAATACAAATATAATTTCCCGAATTCCTGACACCCTTTTGGAATGTGTGTTTATAGAAAGGTTTAGCAATTACAAACTGTAAGATCCTTATTATCCAGGAGGACAATGAGGTGGATGAAATGTTATACATGCGATGTAGAATTGAATCCTTTTCAAGCTACCTTCATGCTGATGTAAGACTGTCAATCTAGAATTTAACATTCCAAAACCGATAACGCAGAGAATATTGAAATGTAATAATTATCTCTACAGTATTCGTGAAATCAATGGATTAATGTAACATATTCATCATCAATGGTAACTTTCTACAAATGTGTGGTGCTGCATTTGGGAAAAGTAATGATTTGTTCCATTTTGTTTAACAATGTGCTAAATGGTGACCGATGCAGTATCAATTAGTTTGGATTGACATTATGAATGAACTAAGAGATGAATTACTTTTGAATGTATTTAAGTGACTAGTGATAAATTATGTTCCATATAGGCATATATTATTTTTAAAAATCTGATTTTGCATAGATATAAAGGCGTACATTTTGAGCAAGGTTTTAAGCAGCTCAACTAATGTATTATCTGAACATTTTTTTAAGGCTGAGTGAAAGTTAATAGATGCGTTATCATTTTCTGATTCTACATTTTAATAATCTTTCGCGTATGTTATACGTCAAAGTCATAGCAAAAATCTCGCTCTCACCGATCAGAGTTATAATCTAAGACAAAAAATTTGCCTTTTAATATCTGGGTAAATTTTACAGCAAGAAGCTTGAATCTAATTGATAAGTATCAGAAAAAGATTTTACTTCTTGACATTTTTTCTTTATGGAAATCGTATAAAAATTATTTTTTCTAACTTTTTTCTATCTCCCTCTACAGTATCCAAAATTTTACCATTTGAGCACCTGATTTGATTAAATTTTGTTTTTTGATTATATGTTTGCCTAATATGTGTATGTATGCTTGAATTTTTACTTGTGTGAGTGTCTCTGTGTAATGATTTCAAATTAGCTAAGCTTTTAAAATAATTCCCTTATTATTCAAACACCATTTTCACTGCAACTTTAACTTTGGAATTAATTTTGTTACAGAATCTAATCCTGAGATTTGAAAATTTCTCCTAAAACTATATAAGACCGAAATTCTTTCTTACTGTCAATCTTTCCAACTTTATGCTTACTTTCTCGATTTGCCGTTCTGCTACCGCCATGGTTTGGATGAAGAAATCTTGACAAAATTTTAAAATATGTCTAAATCCATGAAATTATGATTCCTGAAGAATAAAAAACGCTAAAAAATTCAACTCAACTATTGCTTCTTCTTTCTAAGTTATACGCAGTATATAGATACATACTGAATATAAATTTTTCAGTCTGCTATTGTATTCGCAGATAGATAGACAGACTTAATGTCAAAAAAGAGTTGTCTGAAACTTGTAGAGTCGTTTAAAACCCATCGAATATGTAAACTATTTCAATACTTTCTTTATATTTATACGAGAAAGTAAAAAAGAAAAAAAATGAATGAATGCTATAATTATTGCATAAGCTAATTTATTTAGACCAATAAAAACTTATAAAAATAAAATAAAAAGTTATGAAATAATAACAAAATTATTTCGAACTTAAGTAACTACTAATTTAATAGCTTTACAAGGGTATAATATAATTATTCACTAAGGAGCTTTACAAGCGTGCAACCGTATATAGGAAGCAAAACTGGCAGAATGATTGAAGAAAATGTAAATCATACATTGAATGAGATTTTTAAAGAATCAGCGCTTGGGCCAAAAACTTTTATGTCTGTAGGAAGTATCATTATTACCGAAAAATCGAGGAATGGGCATTATCTTTTAACAGACTTTTGCTTGATTGGGCCATATTTTAATCTGGCTCATTGCCTTCATTAACAAACTCTTTCTTATTATTGCAATTCAAATAGACCCTTAACAAACTCTTCTTAATTACGAGTTACCTCTACAGATCAGTCAGAATATTGATATATATAATTTCAGATCAGTCATTTAGATATAATTTTATGACCATGATTCTGCCAAATCATCACATATAAAAGGTGCGTTACTTTAAATCTCTTATGTTCTGTTTATTTTATACACAAATCTTTCTAAAAGAGAGCAGTTCCATTACCAATATAGTGCTATTAAAAACGTAAATGCAAGGGTCGTTTATTTTCTAAATTTTTCGATATTGTAACTTCACTTTTTTGACCAGCATACTTGAAAGACAAAATCCTCAAGCAGAATCCTTCCTCTTTAACTTTCAACGATGTAAGAAAATCACGCAATTGGGACGATAAAAAAAATTCACAATTTTAGAACTGTAATGTAATCTATTGTTGTAAATTGCACAAAAAGATTTTTTTTTTAAGTTTTCAAAATTTAGAGAATTTTTTATATTATTAAAACGGCGCCATTAAATAGACAATTTGTAAACATTTTGAACTGGTATAAAAGTCATTTTTGTGTGGTAATATTTTCTGAAATAATCTCGGTAAAAACTTCAAACTTTATTTAGGGCTTTGTGTTTCTCTTTGATTCTTCATTTGTATGTTTACATCTATTATCAACATTAATTTTGGAGGCAGGATTACCATAGTTTGGGAATTTCTAATCTAGACAATTATTTCTGCTTTCAAATCTTATCGATTTCATCAAATAGTACCACTTAAACAGTGCTACTTATTTAATAGAATTTTTCATTTGAATAGTCGATTCTTAACAAAAAGATATTAAATGAAACTTGAATCAAAAATATATTTATCTTCTTTGAGAAAACTTGAACATATAAAATAGCTAGTTTATATTAAAGTAACAGAATGATTGGAGAATAAGTGAAAAATAGACCGCTGAAAGTGTCCAGGATGGCCGAGTGGTTATGGCATCAGGCTAGCAATCCCTGAAGTTGGTTGCTGACATCACAGACCCATTTAATTGAGGTCTGCATGCATATAAAACAGACGAAGTAAAAAAAAAAAGAACTAAAGAGGCATTGGAAATCAATCACAGCTAATGCAATCCCTAAGATACTGATTATTACTACTGATCGCTCACACTCACATGTGAACGTCTACTTTTCTTGACTGCCAAGAAAACAAGAAATCTTTTCTGTATAACTTTCAAGATAACGTGAATGCTCTGCCATCTGGGGCTAGGAAGGGAAACTAATCCCAACATTATTAAAGACGAAAATCGGCAAAGGAGAAAGGAAGGAATCATTGCAATTTGTGTTAGACTACTCCAAGGTAATAAAAAATCTGAAACCAGTCTTACTCAAAATGACAATTTTCATGGGAAAGGGATAGTACTTTTACAAGGGAGTATACAAGACTGAATTGTGGCAATGCTCGCTAGTTTTGAAAGGTTTCAACATAATTTAATTCACATTGAAATCTCGTTATGCATCTATATATTGATTAATAATTAATTAAATAATATATTTCATGATTGTTTTTAATTAGAGGCATGCCATAGTTTTAGGCACTGCATGATTACTTGAGACAATGACAGTGGTATTTGCTAATGGGGCCAATCACTTGCCAATGGAATCTGAATCGCTGATATAATGCTGTTTTGAATTATAGATAGAAAATTCCAGAAATCTAATAAAAATAAATTACCTTTGTAAATAGATATTTTTAAGCATTATGTGAGGATATTAAGGATCATATTTTCATAATAAAAAATCTATTGCGTTCTTAGCATGTCTTTGATCGAACATAAATAGAAACGAATAAAATTTTTATGCGTGCGTGTGTATATGTGTGTGTGTGTGTTTAAAATTGCACTTTCAAAGGACTGTGAAAAAAGAAGCAATAGTCAGATTGATTTAATATTTCATCTCAGTATACACAAAGCAAAGGAAATTTGTTTTGCGAAAGAAAAAGTTCAAAAGTTGATCGATAGATGGCGCTGTAGTTGCAAGAGGCAAAAAAAAAATACAACAACACGCGATTGGTTTAGAAGATATGTTGATTCCAATAAAAAAGACGTGGAATGCACACCGCCCATTACATTTGAAATTAAAAGACGGGAAATATGCAGTTCCTGTTATTCTGCATTTGAGAAAGTCGTCAAGATTTTATCACTAAAGGATTGGACTCTGCTTCTGAAGTATATTTTACAAAATGGAAAAATAAGCCTGTAAAGCATTAGAGCATGCAAATTTACAAATTTTACATGTTTTAAATTTTTTATCATTTTAAATTTTTTTTTTATTTATTTTAACCCGTTCGCTGCCATGATTGATGTCAGTGATTCGCACCACTATCTAATAAGATGCTTATTTATTTGCTCTTTAAATTGTGGTAAAGAAGAAAATATCTAATTGGATAGTATGTATGAATCACATGCTTGGCAACGTGTTAAAACAAGGAGATATAAACTAAATATAGACTTATTCTACTCGCATCCAATTCTGCATTGGCTGAGATCTTTTGTTGTCACGCGAATGTGAGTGACATGACGGCCAACATGCTAATTTAGAGATCTATTGTGTCAATACCAGCCCTCAAACTTTCACTCTTTGGATCGCTTGAATATGGGCAGTTATCTTTTTTTTATGACGTGCTGTTACAGATTGTAGATTTTTAGGGCTTTTTTTTTCAAAAGAAAAAAAAAGGTAAATATTTTTTTTAATTAAAAATTTATTTCAATTTTTTTTTCCGTGCGAAAGTTTCGAATACAGAAGATTGCGGAATTCTGGAAGATTTGGATGCGTCCGTAGAGGCAATATAATAATCTTGTTAGCAGTAGTCAAAAAGCATAATATTTAAATCAAGAAAAAGGAAACAAAAACATTGCTGCCGAAGTTTGCTACCTCAGCGTATACAAAATGACCGAGTGGTTATGGCAATAGATTCCAAAGTTTGGCAGAGAAAAGCTGACTGACCCTGTGGTGTTCGAAATCGGATTTGATGAAATCGTTGACCGTTAATTAGATGAAATCATAATTTTTAATCATGAACATATGACTTTATTTAACTTTCTAATTAGATGACAGACCCTATTTTGGACATTTATTGTTATTTTTATTGTTATAAAAATATAAGGAGTATTTGAGATATTGAAAACTTTCTAAGTGATTTTTGCATTTTTAAATGCGTAATACTATCGCTTAATTGCTAACTTTAAAAAAAATTATGTAATTCGATGCTCGTTTTAGACACGTCATTGCATGCGGAGTGCTTAATAAAACTGCAATCGAAAAACATGAAAAGAGAAAAAAAAAGTGAAGAAACTTAAGTGTGAAACACCATGCTTCTTTGTCTTCACCGTGCACTATTTCGGCAATAATGAGTAATTCGATCGAATGTTGGCAATTGCGATGAGGGCTCCAATGATCAGCAATGTTTTGAAGCTGATTCAAAAGCTTCGCTTTAAACTGTTGTTGGATTTCTAGTTTTAGGTTTTCTCGTAGGTAGTTGCCATCTGCTTCACAAAAATAAGTTAAGGTTCGAATAATGTTCCTGGATTCTTTGTTTTTATATAATATGGATTCGTTCTTGCAGGAGGCAACAAAATATAAGAATTAAAGTTTACAGATTTGACACATTAATTTTACATTAATGTGACAAATTAATTTTACATTAATAATGGCAGATTTGCCATTATTAATTTTTTATTAATATATTTTTTTATAATTGGAATTTTTGCATAGATTATTTCTTACATTTTGTTGCTTTGAACTTCATAGCGAAATGAAGAGAACCGAATAAGGTGGTGCTTTCTTTCAGATGGTTGTATTCTAAATTTGATGGAGATTTGTAATGACAAAAATACATGTGTTCTATGTTTCATGCTAATAAGGTTTTCGGTCAGTAAACATAATGCAAGTCTGACTGCTGTCCTCGCCATTTAAAGGTAAGATCGAATTTTTGATTTCTAATATTATTCAAATGCATTCCAATTGGATTAAGTTTTATGAATGTTTAGAAATTAACAAATAAAGAAATGAAATCGAAATCTAATTTTTTAAAATGTAATCTGCATACAATGTATATAACTTGCTATCAGAATCTTTCTAATTGGTTTCTACAATGTACACAATTATTTCAATAGAAATTCGAAGTATTTTGACTAATTCGATATGATCAATTCACTATGTTTCAAATAGCTTTTCTTTATTTGCTATAAATGTTTACTAGTTTTATCACATAGTGTAAATTTAGAAGAAAAAATTATTGGTTGAATTGTATTTTAGTGTGTCCCGCGTTTGTAGCCAATATGGTAATCCAACGGAAAGATTTTATAGCAACCCTAATGATGTTTTGCTTACCACTTTTTTACAATGGTTGAATTGTACATGAACTACAATTATTTTATGAAAAATGTTAAATAAAAAATAATAAAAAATATCAAAGATTTTAATTTCTTTCTGTATTATAATTAAAAGTTTTTTTATTGCTAATAAGACACTGTAATGTTATTTTTAATGTGAATATGAACAGAAAATATTTATTCTTTTGCAATACTTAACTGTCAGTATGCATTTTTGAAATCGTCTGAATTATTAATTTAAAAATCTTTTGCAATGGAATTCCTTGCATTTTTCATAATTATTTTTCTGATCGGTCGGTTTCTTTGATAATTCGTTATGTCTCAAATTAATTGTTCATGAACGGATGTCTGGTGAATGAGATGGCAGGAAATATTTTGAACCTGCAGAATGAATAACAGGTGAGTTGAATATGAATATATATATATATAATATAATATTGCGAGTTCATGAAGTTGGGAAAAGGATGCTTATTTGAAATTTTGTATGGAGAATGGTTTGATTGTTTATTTCTTTGTTCTTTCTTTTCTTTTGATTATGTACTGTTCCTGTTACCCACACAGTCCATATGTTCAATGCGCTAGCGAAGCTACTAGGATCCGGCTCCCGTTGCTAACAAAGCCGTACAATCTTTCTAAATTAAAAAAAAAAATTCTGCGCAGTACCTTCTTCAGAGTCGAAGGCATCGCAATGCTCTAATTTTTTGTCATTAAAACAGACTGACTCAAGAGGTTTGCAGAAGTTCTTTATTTCAAAATTGTAAAGATAAGCAGAGTTGGTGACCTTAAAGGTTAAAAAAAAGTTGTTCTCAGATAAAACAAAACTTACAATAAAGATCCTAATTTTAATGCAGAAACGTTAACCGTAATTGGTTTGCAAAATTGTTTATTTGGTACGCCATCTTTATTGGCGACTTGGCCTCCTTGGCGTCACAAAGGGCACACTGAAGCACGATTTTACCACACTACTAAAGATTTCGGGTATATTTTATATTTTTTATTAAATTGCTCACATTGTATACAAATTTTGAAAAATACTTTATTTCGATAGGACTGACATGATGCTTAAAGAATTTGTTTCACTTTTTTCCTAGAAGTTTTACTACGTACCTTTATAGGATCACCATATTTGCAAAATCCATAGAACTGGAACAAACTTTGTTTATATATATATATATATATACCACTCATACTGTCCTTGTTTCGTTATTATCAAACTTTTAAAAATAATCTAGTGGTAAGATTAAAAGATGAATCAGCATTATATATATATATATATATAATGCTGATTCATATATATAATATCATTACATATATAATATGTAATGATATTTTAACCTCTTAATTTCAATTTATTTAATTTCCAAGGTTTAATCTTAATTTAGCCCATAGTAACTTTAAACTTTATTCTAAAATATTCTCTTATTTCTTGATCCAATTCCACTGTCTCTACTTAATTAATTCAAGAGAAGCTATGTAAAATTGCTGAATCGGCTGAAAGTCTAACTTTCCCACATTCCGCGTGAAGAGACAAAATACCGCTGATGGGACAAACATTTTTTAAATCTCCCTGTGTTTCCCCTACCTTTTCTGCGTGTGTAATGAAAATCCCTATCGAAATCTCATTATATATTAGCACTATGAAGAAATATTTTCCTATGAATTTCTATGGTTATATAAGACCAGGGATAAAATGTCCAAGAGCTTTTTCCTTATATTCCTTTCTGTGTCGCTCTGTGTGCTCATCGCTTGTACATAGAGAGACGAAATCAAAAAGTGTTTGGGAGATCTGGAATTGCTTTTTTCCCTCTTTTCGAACAACATTTGGAAGAAATTGAAATTTTTGATGACCTTTTTATTTTTTTAACCCCTTAATCTATTGTAATAAAAAAACAAAACGTTTTTCATAAATAAAATATTTTTTTGAAACAGAAGAATTTGTAATAATTGTTAGTGAAATTTAGCGAACATTGTTACCATTTTGCACCAAATTGTGAAGCCAATCTAGTTAGAGAAGATAACGTTTAGTCAACATGAATTTCAAATAGAAGGAGATAATCTATAGCTGGGACATGCGAGGTATTGCCTTAAGAGTTATATTATACAGGTTTCGTCTTGAATAATAGGGCGGCCTTAAATTTTGTCCGTGTCACCAACGAATTGAAGCGACTATGAATTTAGTTAATTTGATACGGGCATTGTCTATGAAGGCGAAAAAGGCGAAATTTTAATATAATCAATATTTAGACTATAACACTTTGACCATTATAATCCTGAATAAACTTTCCCAAATATCTCCAATTTTTTTTTAACAAGCAAAATTTGACTCTGTTAAAAATTAAGGTCATAAATACTTTTTCATAATAATTCAAAACAACTACTAATAAAATGGATAAAGTTCTATTAATGCTAGCATTAAATTTTTAATAAATGATGTTGTAAGAATATAAAATTTGACTGCCTAAGAGGAATTTTTGGCTACTATTTGTTTTAAAATTTACGAATTTGATTAGTAACAATGAGAATGGATTCTCATGCTCATTTATATGATTCAAAGAGAGAGAAATAAATAGTTTGAAGCTGTGGAGTTGATTGTTACAAGTATTATCAAAAGTAATATCCAAGTTGCAGAATCATTTCCATATAAGTGGCACTATCACGAGAAAGCACGACCTAGGCTTCATTCACTAAGATTGATTGCATATGCACAGGATAGATACTGGGCATTAAGTTCATGATGACATAGGCAAACAGCAGCTGCAGAACTATCACATGGCTTCAAAAAAGGACTTTTAAGGCAAAAAGTATATAGATGTCTAGCAAAAAATGCCTTTTACACTCGGCTTCCACTACATTATCTTCCTCTGAATGTGACACCTAGAACAGACAGCTTATGGTGGAGCCAAACATATAATTTTTGAACCTACTAAGAATGTAAACGCGTTTTTTTTCATTGAATCAAGATTCAGAATACAGTCATCTTCGAGTCTTAATCTGAACCTGGAGTTCACTATCAACCCTTCAACATAAGCTATCAACCATTTTGGTGTTAGCGGAATCCTTATCTGGTAAAATGTCAAGCTGGGTACAACGTACATAGCTGCAAATCTTTGGTAAGGTCAGTATCACGGCACAGCACTATAAGTATAAACTCTTAGAAGCCTGTATAAGGCTTTTCCGGGATGTTATAGGCCCCGACTTTCTTTTTTTAGATTACTACAGAGGTATACAGAACTCACACTTTTGATGATTTTATAGAAGAGGATATTTGCAGAATGAATATGTCTGCGGGTTTCCAGATCTCAATCTTGTAGAACATGTTTAAGATAGTATGTAAAGATAAAGAATTATATGATTCACCTCTTTCTCAGAACGCTAAAGACCATGCTTTTAAAAGAATGGGATTTATTGCCGCAAGCAGTTTTCCATACCCTTTTTAACAGTATAACTGCCTCACTGTAAGGCTATATAGTTAACACACGGCGCTCACGCTTTATATTAAATGGACCTTTCTCGAAACGATATGCTTCATATGCACATTAAAAATTTTCTAGGATTCCAATAAAATTTCATACGACTCCAATTGAAGTCGCCATCCGTAGTTTAATATAACTTAGTTTGAATGGATGGAAAGGGATATAAAATTTGATTTTATGATCATTGTATAGACAAAAATGTAGCACTTGACTACCACAACACGAACCGACTTAAAGAATATTACTATACTATAAGTATAATTGATCAAAAGAAAGGTTTACGAATAGACGGATGGTCAACGACCCCCGATCTTGGCGACAGACTTACAGAGCATTTGACGATGATACTGAAGGTTTTTAGAAACTGAAAGAATCATAGGGGTTAAGAACTGGAGTTGTTCTAAAGAAGCAGATGTCTTATTCCGGATACTATGAAAAAGCGAAAGAAAGCTTTAGTCAGATGGAAATTCTCTTTTTGGAGTAATTCATTTTTTGCGAATAATTCTTTTTGTAGTGTTGATCGCAAAGTCAGCTTTTTAGCTACTGTCTGAGGACTATAATGCTATTGATATTTTTTAAAGATGATTTGAATTTTGCATGTGTGTTTTCATTTCTGCAAGTATTGTTGATATATAATATATACGTGTTTGTCTCTCTCTCTCTCTCTGTGTGTGTGTGTGTGTGTCCACAATGTTTTGCTACTTGTATGTCATACTTTTAACTGTTATATGTCATACTTTAGCTGTTTAGCTGTTAATGAACTTCTTATCATGCATTCCCAAAACTATTTTATATAAAAAAAATATGCTTCGTAATTACTAGTAAAAAGTACTACAGTAAAAGTATATTACTAGTAATTTTACACTTTTCATTTTTTTATGCGGACTTCTCTGCATAGGGTCTCTCAGTAAAATTATTTCTCATGATGATAGAAATATTTTGCGTACTAAGTTAATGTTAATATAGAAAGTGTTTTTAAACGTTGTTTTGAATACTAAACCGTAATACCATTAAAAAAGAGGCAACTAAGAATGAATATTAACGTCTCTTCAATAATCAATTTATGAAATAAAAAATTAAATATTCATTAAATTCAAATATTCCCTATTAAATATTGCTTTTAGTTGATATTGCCTGATGGATAAAATTAATTCCCCTAAGATCTTGTATAAAAAATTCAAGACAGGCATTTTCTTATTGTACTGATTCTTTTATTATAAGAGAATCTGGATGTGTGGGTTCCCTGTCTATCAACTGGGGAATCTGTTGAAATACACGTGGTGTTATAAGAAACTCTTTATAGAGCCCGATGCAGTGCCTGATTTCGGGTATTCAGACAATCTTATTATTAGACATATTTTGATCAGTAGTGTGATTTGAGAATTTCAAGTTGCGCCAGTAAAATTTTAGTTGAATTCTTCAAGATATTATTTTCTACCCATTTAAATTATATATGAATTATTTGTCATTATTGTCTGAATTATTTGTATAACCAGACTCTAATGCCCTTAATAATATGTAGTCTTAAATTTAGTTGCATTGTATACTGATATCCAAAATTTAAGTTACAAACATAATATTTGCGATCGCTGGAAAAATATTTTATTTACTGCAACGATGTCTGCTATAAGTGATATCACTACGAAAAAAATATATATCAACATAAAAATTTGGATGAGGATGGTGATGTGGGTTTTATTTTCGCCCAGGGTCTTTTTGTAGGCTAAATGTCCTATAAATAATAAAAATCTGGAAAAGAAGCGAATAGTTAATTGGGATACAAATTATTGATTTGCAACATTTCATTGAAAATTGCTAGATTACTGTTCTATTTTTGGATTTTTTTTTAAAAAAATTATCTCCGTAGTATTTTTAAAAATTATTTTTAATTATTTTCTACTTTTTAAATCTTGAGATAGTTTTTCAAACTCGCTATCAGATGGCGCCACTCATGGAAACTAGAGTACAGTTTAGTTAAAGAAGAACTAATAATTAAGCTAGGAAAAAAGTAAAGTAGAGCATTTCTACCAATTAAACCCATGCATGAAATATTTTAAAATTCTAGTGTATCAGGAAATGAATGAAAAAACCATCTAAGTAAATATTCCAAATATATAAATTATCATCCAAACAAACATGATATAAATCATTTTAAATAAAAATGAAGTATCACAGTCGTCAAATTGTAGAATTTCAACTACAACATTGGAAGATCTCAGATTTTATATTAGCAATATTCTACCAAAGACTCTAGTTTATTACATTAGTTCATGCTAAATCTAGTATTATAGTCAAATGATCCTCTTTTGATTTTGATTTAATAATGATGAAAAAATTTGGATTTTTTAATGATTTAATAATGAAAAAATGAAAATAATGTATTAAAACATCAGAATTCTGGGAAAAAAAGGAAAAGGGGAAAAAATTCTGTAAGATAAAAAAAGGATGTAATTCACTTTTTAATGAATGCCCTACGAACTCGCCAACGTAACATCCTTTTTTCTAGACATAAATCTTTTCTTTTTCTTGGCATCAATCATTAGAAATGCACAAGAAAAACTAAACCTTCCACCCACGCACAGGACCTTTTATGACACTATTCTTAATTGTTCCTAAATACCCTCTTGCATTTTTTACCATGTAATGTGTACTGTATTCCCGATTTCACTGGATGTGTACAGTATTAAAGATGATTTTATTTTCTTACTATGTAAAATGGAGAATTTTTTTTCTTCCTTGAGTAATGGCCATTTTGAGTTCAAAAAAAAAATTAAAGGGACCATAAAAAAAGAATAAAATTTAAAAAGACCCATTTTTATATATATTTTAAAAAAATGTAATATTGAAAATCTGACATAATAAATTTGTCTGTTTGGAGAATATACGCTATTTATTTTAATTTTTAGCAACTTTTATTAGTTATTAATACTGAGAAACCTTTGCTGAAAAATAATAATCTGATAAACAAGATTTAACTACAAGATCCGGCTACGTTGAAAAACACCGATTTCCTATCAGCTTGGTTGAAAACTTTTTTTGAATATCACACTTTTATCTTTCTAAAACCACTTACAATTTTACGTAGAAAATTATTAGAAAAAAAGGCCATATCAATTATAATTAAATAAATTAAGTCTGAAGTAAAAGCAAACGTTAAGTAGGATTTCTAAACAGAAATTGATCTGGAAATTGAAATATTTCGCTCTTTTTCTGAGTTTTTTCTATACAATAAAGGACATTTATGATGGGTATTTCTTGAAAATGTTAGAATGTCTCCAGCATATGTAACGAAAAGTGAGTTTTTGTTCAAATCATTTTAAATGATTGATTTTCAAATGATAATATAATCATCAAAGATCGTGGTGATCATGTTATCTTGTGACTATGGCAATTAGAATAATTTTATTGGCTTTGAAACTTTAAGGTATATTTATAGAGAGAGTGAAAATTGCACTGAAATTCGTAAATGGATTTTCCAGTTCAAAAATTGTGAAAATATTAAAGGATTAAAATTTTATCTTTCCATAACTCAAAATAGTAAAGGAAATAAGATGATTCAAATAACGTGACGTCAAATTTGTAACGTGAGCTTTCTAACGGCCACATTTGCTTACAAATTAGGAGTGGAAAAATAATTTTAATATCATAACTTAAGATTGCTTTTTAACTTATGCTTATGATACGTAGTTGGAAAATGCTCATTACCTGTATTCTCTTCATTTCTCATATATATCAGAAGAAAAATGAAATTTATTTTCTTTAAATCTTCATACTTTTACCAGGCTTGCCAAAAGGAATTTTTTAAAGGTATGTTTTAGATAGAAAACCACAAAGGGAGTGAGCTGTTGAAATTTTTTCATACTTTCTAATAAATATACTTTGTGTATAATTAACTAAATGTTATTGGCGAACAATAGTTACAAAAAAAAATTTAACGATATATCTTTGGCGAGTTTTTTTTCGTGACTGCTTGCCTGTGCTTAATATAAAATTATCAGAAAACCGAATGTTGCGTATTTTGGCCGCCTTTTTCCCTATCGAACAAAACTAACATCCGATACAGAACTATAGTTATAGTCATAAAATCACACATCAAATTTCAAACATTTAAGTGTTTCCATTTTTGTAATGTCATGTTTTCACGCTTGTGAAAGTTCTAGTAGACAATCGGGCAACCCTTCGACGGAACTGTTTCCAAATTTTAACATATCTACACTTTTTTTTTTAAATTACAGCCAGTCAACCCATTACCACAGAAAGAAGCCGTATAAACAGGTAGCAAGCACATCTATACTTTAGGTAATAAATTTGCGCAACAAATTTTATTCCTCCAGCTCTCAATGTTTTATAGTTATAATATTTTTGTAGTTATCGTGTATTGTCGGTGTATTGTAGTATCGCATTTGTAATTATATATTCTGATAGAGGAACAGACAGACTTTCTCTGAATGGATCTGTTCAAAATTTGATCACCAAATTTAGATTAGAAGCCATATAAAATTTCACCCATTTAGGTCAAAACATGCGAGTTATCGTGTTCATAGACAGAAAAAGGAGCAAATAAACGGGCAAAATTTCAAAAAATGGGGTTTTCTGTCATAAGGTGACCTGAAATTCGAAATTTTTAACGAAATGAATACTTTTTATTCGTATAATTTGATAATCTATATCAGGTAAAAAGTCTTTCCCATGATATGTTTTGCACAGATTCTGCGATTTCATCCACATACAAATTAGAAATGAATTCTAGAAACATTCCGATGATCAAATATTGAGAACGAAACAGAAGGTTTTAGTTCATTCTGAAAAAAATTATTCCGAATAATTCTTTGAGGATTTTAAATAAATTTATAACATCTCTTACTCAAATAATTCGGAAATTTTGAGAAAAAAATATTTTTTTAAAAAATCCACACACTTGCGCGCGTCGCACACGCACATAATAATTTTTAACTTATATAAGCTCTAAATATATTTTTTTAATCATTCGAATCCCGGCTTCACTGCAGTTTTAACTTCTGTGTTGTTTGGGCTATAATTCTTCCCACGGAATCAAAATGCTGAGCAGGCAAATTTTCTTCTAAAATGACATATGCTCCGAATACTTTCTCATGGCCTCTCTTTCCTGCTTTCTGCCTTCATTTTCGATACGCTACATCATGCACACCATAGATTGAACAAAAAAATCTTGACAGAAGCGTAAAACTGGACTATTTCGTTAAGTTAAAAAGAAAAAAGTATTTTGCAATATTATGATCACTTATTCAAAGCATCTTTATATATATGCATAATATAGTGTGTAATGATGTTTTAAAATCTAATTAAATCCTAATTGATTTCCAAATTTTCATCTTAATTTATCCCACATTAACTTAATTCTAAAATGTTTTCTTATTTTCTGATCCACTGCCCGCTTTTAGATAATTCTTCACGCCCTATATAAAATTTCTAGTCACAGCATTTTCTCACGCTCCGAGTGAAGGGACAAAAATTCTTAATGTCTACAACATTCTTTTAAAGATACCTAAATTTCCCAAGAGCACATTTGTCAAAGAAATCTCTAGCAAATTCTCATTGTAAAACCACCTAAAGGAAAAATTTCGGTCTCTTTTGCTTTTCTGCTCTTGTGTCGCTATGTAGATCGGCATATTTCATTGCGCATGTTCTTTATACGTAAATTATCCCTCCCGTGGTAAACTAAATCAAAGTTTTAAAATTTCAAAAAGTTTCTTTTTCTTGGCCACGCAACTGTTAAGAAATATTTCACACATGTTATATGTATATATACATACATATGTATATGTAT
>JAPMOR010032356.1:233207-288650 GCA_026543865.1 Argiope aurantia | reverse complement strand
ACGAGATGTGTTCACGGAATTTCGAAAAATAATAGTTCCAAAATGTCCACCGAAGGACGCTTTTTCAGGAAAAATATTAAATTTAATACAATTTAACGACCAAAACGGAATACAGAAACAATATTAACATTTATTGACTAGTTTCTGATCACCTTATCATCGAACCACATTAAGTAAAGGTACGAAAAAAAGAACAGTACGCTGTTTAAGGGGGGGGGACACAGTTCAGTTTGGAGAAACTAGAACAGTTTAGGACGAAATCGCACAAGAGGAGCAGTTGTTAATCGTGTCCAGGACAATGTAGGAAAAGATGCCCCATGTGACCACCCTCATTCACCTGCAAAATTTCAAGTGGATGGACAGTGTGTTCAACAGCAGATCGTAACTGATCGGTTGTGATGCTTCGCACATGAAGTGTTACGCAGTTTCCAACTTTTCCCAGTTTTTCATTTAATTGCTCATAATTCTAGTTCTGTATTGTTAATATAATTTCTGTATTTTGTTTTGATCGTTTATTGCGTTAAATTTTATGTTTTTCCGTAAAAGACACCCTTTGGTAGACATTTTAAAACATTTTTTTCAAAATTCCGTGAGCGCTTCTCGTGTATAGTCTGTATGCCAAATTTTGTTGCAATCCGTTCACCTTTTTGCGTTTTAGGGTTCTGTTTATAGGAAAAATTTAATTATAACCGCCCTGTATATATATATATATATTCCAATGCTTCGAATTCAGTGTTGAAAAGTGGTTGAAAAAATCAATGAAGATTTTTTTTAAGTAAACATGGAAACAAATAAGAAAAGTAATTTAGTGCAGATAAAAAAACATCACACTAACTGAAGTTATTCCTTACTTTCTCCCAAGTATTTTTCAGAGTCCAATTTTCTTTGCATTAGAAAAACCATCACACAAACGCATGCATCCATCTTCTCCCATTGTCGCAAAACATTATTTGTAAACAAACTCGTAAGCGAGAGATGCTGATCAATAAGAAAGAGGGAAAAGACACATTGCCGGAGTTTATCAAGTAAATGTATGGAACAGAGAAGAAACATTGTTATTTTTGTAAAGAATACACGATTAATTTGTTATCGAACAACAAGATCAGATGAATACAGTTTATCTCATATTAAAGCTCACAGAATATAGTTAAATGTATTACCTAATAATTTTGTGTTTAAAATGAAATGCACATGTAAAAATAATTTCTCTTAGTAAAAAAATGAGGATTGTAGTATTGTAGTTAATTATATACAGTTTGTGATTTATTTAACGAAATATAGTGAAAAGACTGGATAAGTCAGGATTTATTAATCATTTTTCTTTCGAAAATCTCTTTGTGGCGCAAAAATAAATCGTTAGGATTTCTTAATCATTTTTTCTCGATACTCTAATTTTGTAAAAATAAATCGTCAGAATTTCTAAATCATTTTTCTTTCGAAACTTTTTTGCTGCTTCGCGATTGGATAAATAAATCGCGATTGGATCAAAAAAAATTTTTTTTTGACTGGATGTCAAATTTGGGGAAGGAATAAAAAAAAATATTTACCTACTTATAAAGGATAATTTTTAAATTTTATTTTGTTTAATTAAAAATAGTTGTTTAGATTATTTTATTGAAATAATTTTAATTTAGCATAATTTTTTAAAACTTTTTTTACTTTGAAATGTAAAAAAAGTTCCCATAAAATTTTTCAATATTCACCGTTTACGAACTATTCATATAAATTTAATTAAATTGCGACTATGTTTTGACTTGATTCATTTAATTAAATTTTGATTAATTTTTATAGCTAAGTAAATATTATTTTTTAAATATTTATTCCGTCATTCTGATAAAAATGAAACCAAAGCGTTGTAAAATGATACAAAATCTTTCCAAAACTATGCAGATTCTTGCAAATGATAATTGAAAAAAGTAGAACCCATCAATATGTATTCACTTTGTCAGTGTGTCTTAGATATTATTTACTGCTGTATTTTGAGCGTCGTCAGTTTTAAAAACATGCAATGTACAAAAAAAAAATGTCACCCTAAAGTACTTTAGAAAGAAAAGGTTATTCATTTATTGTGCAAATAAACGTGGAAAAATTCACTGAATTTCATCTTTATTTTTCCAATGAAAAATAAATGAATTCATATCTTTTAACTTCATTGAACTCATCAGTCCCCTTGATTTTTAAAATTGAAGTTTGTAGGTAGATTCCTATAGGAAGACTATTGTAATGGCTCTCATGACAATTCTTCCTTTCTCCACGGATTATGGTCCCTAGAACCCAAAACCACCCTTGTTCAAAAGTATATACTATGCTACCTTTGAACAGGATAACTAGAGTAAGTTTGTTTAGATTTTAATTGGTTGGAAAATGTTGTTAGAAATGTAAAATTCTCGGACTACATGAAAGAACATCTAGCTCAAAAGGGGTAGAAAAGGTGGAGGGTTAACATTTTCACTTCTCTATAACTTTTTTAATATTTAAGATAGAAAAATTAATTCCATCAGCCAAATTAGAGCCTCATTAAGACAAAAAAATTTTGTATTTAAAGTTTTTTGATAACTGAAATATCCTAGAAGTTAGGAGTTGAAAAGTGATTTTCACGCCCTAAATTTGACTACTTCTAACATCAACAACTTATGTTGCCAGAGAGTGATTCAGATGTAAAGGAATCTACCTTTGCCTTTCAGCTTGCTATGAGAATTTTTTTTATTTACATTGCTGTACATTAGCATTTGAAGTTATGAGTCAGAAGTCTAAGTCCACACTTACGTTGAATCCGAGAACCGGAACACACTAGTTACGAAATCGCAAAATTTCAACAACAATTTAACTGACTTGGGGGTGGGGACTCTATACTACTGATCCTATTTCCAGAATTTAGAATTACAGACTGTGTCTCTTGGAAGCCTCACTCAATGTCTCAGTGAAATAAAATAAAAAAATATTCAATAAAGTAAAGTAAACTAAGTTAGCTCTCTCGTCACATCGGCAAAATAAAATTATGTTAAAGCGAATCATTCAGTTGAAAGCAAGAAATATATTATGACTTAGATTGCGCTGTATTTTAAATTTTTACTATCTTATAATGAGAAACTATTGAAATATTTTTTATGATATTTTGATTCCAAAATTTTATAAAGAGTAATAGCATTTCTTTTTATAAAATTCTGGAATCTGTATATCTTAAAAATAGATAAATTTCAAAATGAACGATAGAAATAGCAAACTGAATTAAAAAAAAAAGACTTGTGTAATGCGAACAATAAAAATTAAATGTTTTGGTTTACTTTGAAATATCAGGTTGAGGAAAAAGAAATCCATTATTTTTTCGGTAGATGGCTATAGTGATCGATATCTCGTAAAGTATCGAGCAAACAATTTCAAATTTATGTTCGTTGGAAAGGCGATTTTTCGCACTAAAAAATTCATTCACTAGTTTTTGTTTGGTTTGAGATAAATGAAGTTAAAAATGGAAGACAACAAAGAGAAAATTCGGTACATTTTACAGTTTTTCTTTGATAAGGCGGAAATGCAAGCCAAGCGGCTGAAATTGGGAACGGTGTTTATGGTCCCGATACTGTAACTGCCAAATAGTGAAATTTTGATTTCAACGATTCCGTTCGAATTTTTGATGTTAAATTTGCACCTCGCTCAAGTAGCCCCGTCGGCGAAAAAAATGACAGAAATAATCAAAGTTGACTGGCATTTTAGCAGTCGTAGCATGGCTCAGGAGCTAAAGATTGACCATAAAATAGTTTTAAACCATTTGCACAATGCTGTATTCAAAAAGAAGCTTGATGGTTGGGTACCACACCAATTAATACAAAAAAAATTATGGATCGAATTTCCATTTGCGAAGCCTTGGTCAAAAGGAAGGAAATAGATGCATTTCTTAAATGGATAGGGACTGGGGATAAGAATTGGGTCGAGAATGTGTGCGAAAACTGTGCGAAAACAATCGCGGTCAAAGAGTGGTGAAGGAGCCCAAATGGTGGCTAAACCAGGACTAACCGCCAGGAAGGTTCTGCTGTGCACTTAGTGGGACTTGAAAGGAATCATGAGTTGCTTCCATATGGCCAAACACTGAATTCGGGGTTGTATTGTCAATAACTGGACCGTTTGAAAATAGCCAATGACCAGAAACAGCCAAAATTGGTCAACAGGAGAGATGCTGTGTTCCATCAGGACAACACCAGGTCACACACATTTATAGTTACTGGCCAGAAACTCCGGGAGCTTGGTTGAGAAGTTTTAATGCATCCACCACATAGTCCGAACCTGGCACCAAGCAATTAACATATTTTTCTTACGTTGCAAAGTTTCCTTAGAGATTAAAAATTGGTATCAAGAGAATATTGGGAAAATCAGTTGCTAGAGATTTTCGCCAATAGTGATCAAGACTATTATTATGAGAAAGTCGTTATGATGAATCTATCTTTAAAATGACAACAAATTATAGAATAAAACGGTACATATTTAACCAAAATTGATTATACGAACCATGTTAAATAAAATCTTGAAGTTGATTAAAAAATAATGAATTTCTTTCCCCCCAACCTTGATATATCTGGAAATCATATTTTTATTCTTTTCTAGTTTAGAAGAGATGGCATTTATTAAGATGCTTTTGAAAATTTCTTTGAACAAATAAACAAACAATGCGCCGGCAAATACTAAGGCAGAAAGCAGGAAAAAAGAGATTATGAGAACATTTTGAACTTTTATGTCTTCAAAAAGGAATTTCACTGAAGCAAGGTGTTGAGTTCGATACGTTTTAGACTCAATATGAAAAAATGAGGGCAATTCAAAATTCGGAAATGAAGCCCAAATTTGATAAATTTAAAAAATATTTTTAAATCGTTGATAAATTAAAATGATTATATATATATATGTATAATATATAATATAAGTATTAGCCTTTTGTTTTACTATTTTTAGTTTGCAGGTATTCTTTTGATGTGAAGTAATATCAATATACGCGTAAAACTGCTTTACATAAAAAGGGAAAAAGTAGCAAAATATATATACAGCTCAGTGTAAAATACGCACATCATTGATCCGAACTTCTAGAAAATAAATGCAACTGTTCTGAGAAATGATGCATTCAGTTGAAATTATTTTTTAAACCGAAAGACAGTTTTCAGAGAAAATGCAGTTGATAGCCAATGGATCTGTAGTGCATAAAATATTAATGAGCCTTTTTTTCTCCTCCTGAGTCCAGTGATATAATTTAAGTTGCACAATTGTATTTGTTTGAAAATACAATGCTGTTTGTCGTATAATTATTTAGTGAAGGAAAATACTTAGAAACTAACTTTGTGACATCGTCGGAATTCAACATTATTAGGATTTCAAGTGCTATATCTGTTTACATTTACCTAAAACGTTACACACACACACAAAAAAACAAATATTTTTGTAGTTGAAAATAATTTATTCTTAGACCTAAGCTAAATATTATAACGGGAAATTTAAATTGATTTTAATTTCTTCTAGAATATCATTCTCAAAGAACTTTTATTATCATTAAAAAAAGGAAGCAGTTATTTATATAATTTCATCAGCATTTCGAATTCTAGCTATGATTAATCGTAAATATTATTCAAAGTATTTGCATACAAATGCTAATGGTTTCTATTTTATTTTATCTACAAAATTAACTTTTTTCTCATTAACAAGGAATGACTTATTTGCCTGTTTTCAAACGATAAATGTTTGGAAAACTTATGTCTAAACTTTTAATTTTGCCTTTATCGCAATGACATGCGAAATTACATTGTGGATAAATGCATATACATATGCATACCAATCAAAACGAAAGATTATTTAAATTGGGAATTACTTTTAATACAGTCCAAAATCAATATTAGATACAGAAAAATTGTGCATAAAAATTATCGATCCAATACATCAATAGAATAATTAATATTTGAATTGTTTAAAAAGTTGTTTCAATTTCTTTTTTAAATGCTTCATACCTTAATTAATAAGTTTCAAACGGAGATAAATAATATATTAATTTCAATCTGAAGTTCACTTCAGTTCGTTCATTCAATTTTCTTTAACCATCAAATTTTAAACTTCATATTTAAGTTTTCCCCCCGTGGCATTTATAAAAATAATTCACATTTAGGCTGTTTGAATTGTTACCGATATTAAATAAGTAAAGCAAATCAAACAAAAATTTAAGTAAATTTTTCACATTTTAAAATTTTATACCTGATGAACACAGCAAAGAAATTTTCTATTGCCATTCTATTATTACAAAATCATAATTCTAAAAAATTATGATTTTTAAATTTTTTAATACGACCATTAAAACCATTTGAAAGAGAGAAAAAAGAACATATAATATCAACACAAATACTAATATTCGCAAATAATTCCAATTTTACATTTCAAATATAGATTTAAATAACTTACCTGCAAAAAGCATTCCATCTATGAAATGTAAGTCTACTTTAAAATTTACTTTTTTAGGTTAACAAAGAATACTTGCGTATTTAATAACACATGAAGATCAGGGAAACTGATAAAATATCTTCTTGGCACTTTATTTAATACTGATAAATATTCCAGTTCATTTTGCACTTAAATGAAAATGGCTCTATTTTTGTGAAATGTATGAGCTTTTTACAATCACAAAATTCATATCGTAATAATATTTGCTTTTGGATGCGAGATTAGCTCATCTGTTTGAGTTTTTCTTTTTGCAGACGAACAGTGGCATAAAAGAGCAAATGTAAATGATCAACATAAAACAGACAACGAGAATTTAATTTCACGTTGCGAAATCCACTTCAGGAAGTTTTTATTTTTTGGAAGATCTATTTCATCGTAAAAAGAAGTGTGAAGCACTTTAATTAAGTTGATTTGCTATTTATTGCTGGAAAACTGTCAGAATGAAGGCGAATTAATCATATTTTTGAAAGCGGAAATTATTTGTTTTCAGTAACTAAAGTTCACTAAGATTTGTTTTTCAATTATAAACCATACTAGAAATTCATTCGTTTAAGAATGCTTTTGTTATTCATTTCTCAGTGATGTTCTACATTTGAAATTTTTATTTTTGGTACTTTTTCTTGTGTTAATAATTTGGCTTGTCATGACATTTTCAAACAACACAGTTATATATTGTCAGATATTTATATCTGCAAATGCATAGTTGGAATTTTGATTTAACATTTTTGTTAAATTAATTAAAATTATCACATTTTGTCGTTGATATTAGATATTCTGATCATAATTTTACTATTTCAAGGTAATGAGATAAAATTCTTTCCTAAAGTAAGGTCATGTTACTTTCTTTGATTTAATAAATGACAAATTTTCCGTTCTTTCATGCAATTAGATTTGTCGTCTGCTTTGAGTTCGTCTTTTTTTCAGTGTTGTATTAAAAAACTTACTAAAGTGCTGTATTAAAAACTAAATTATTTGAAAAGATACTGCTCTTATTTCTACACCTAAATTGTCTTCTACTTCAATCACAAAGTATTTTGAATATTATCATAAAGGAAATGCTACCAATTTGATTAATATTTGATTGATTAATATGTTGTTGTGTTGTTTCTTATGGCACTTGCCATGGGCAAGCCCGCTGTTCGAAGACAGGCGTTTTAAGTCGGAGGGGGAGCCCCTCTTGATTCTATAGTAGCGCCATCTAGGGCAAAGAGAACGGACTTAGCTTCACACGGGTCACATTTATTTCAAAGTAATCTCCTACGACTGCAATACTTTTTTCTCAACATTAAAACACTTTTAAAGGATCAGGATAAAGATATTTTTGTAAAATCCTTTGTGAGTTTCTAGATTATTTTATTTTATTAAATCAATATATTCAAAAATCTGATGACGAAGAGCTAACTTCAACTGTGGAATTAAAAAAAATGTCGCAAGTTGTCATATCTGTGAATACGGAGTTTGTGGATCCTTATATATTATATAGTCAAATATTCACGAATGAAAATGACCAATTATGTCTTATCACAATAACTATAAGATATGGCACCATAATTCATATAGTTTTTAATATTAGATATTATCTGCAATTGCTAAAAATTGATCATTAAGCAACAATTGTATGATATCATAGTGAGTTAATGATTAGATGAAGTGGAGGGTTTGACAGAGTGTGAATCATCTATGATGAATGTTTTTAATGGAACTGGTCTTTAAGGCTTTTTGTAAATAAGTATTTTTGTAGTTGAAATATCATTGCGAAATCGTTTTATCGCACAGTTTCTGTTCATCTACGTTCGCTATTTAAGAATTGGTCATAGTTAAAATTCTTATCTTATTAAAGTAAATTTATTTTCAGACAATAATATTTACTGAATACAGACAGACGTTTATAAAAGCATTAAAATATTACGCAAAGATTTCCTAGATTGTGAATATTTTAAATGAAACGTTCCTGTCTTTATATATTTCATAGATTTGTAGCAGTTGCATTACTTTATATTCTCTTTTGGATAATAGATGGCTATGCCTCATTCGGTACGCATCCCATAGTGCATTGCGAGTGTAATGAGAATGAGATAATATGCCGTTCTGTTAAGTTGCGCGCGTGAATGTCTTGCCTTGTCTTTGCGTTTGTATTTGTTTTGTGTGAAACGTGATTATTAAAGAAATGTTCCCGAAAACATACGTCCTGTTGATACCTGCACGGATCATAATAATCTATTTTCCACCACAGATTTAATTTATAATTTCTTTGAATAATAAACAAGAGTTCTATTTATAACTTTTTCTAATTTACATAAATGATAAACAGAAATAAATGAAAGTGTATATAAGTGAATATAAAAATATCCTTCACGTGAGATTTGATTCAAATGATGTGTAGAAATGTGTGGTTTAAAAATTGTAAATGTCCACCAAAAAAAAAACAAAAAAAAGTTATTTCACATATTATATAAAATAAAGTACTCCAAAGTTCTGCATTTCACACTTTAAAAATAAATTTAATTTCTGTTACTTTTGTATTTAAACATATATGAGAATCTTTATATTTTTAATAATTGCCATATACTATAAAAAATATAAATTTAATTTCGAAGTTTATTTTTATGTAGCAATAAATACAACCTCTATTAAATTTAGATCTAAGATCATTCAAAAAAAAAATGGGGCTAACACCATTATAATTTTATCTCATTTATAAGCCTTCTTGTGTTTATATATTATAAAAAATAATATCAAGTTGTTTGAAATGCAATAAAAAATAATTGAGGAACTTTATACAAAAAAAAAAAGAAATTAACAATCTGTAGTTATCACTCACAGAATTTTACAATAAGTAGCAATGTAAAAAAACACTTTTTTCTTCAGTGAATCACATTTCCGATATTTTTATTTTTTTATTTTCTAAAAGGTTAAATAAAATTTTAATTTCAAATAAATAAATATCCAACGTTATAAAAAAGGTGAATCTTTTATTTTTTATTTCAAAAATCTTCATCCATCAAATAAATAATTATATAATGTTAGTTAACAAATAATTATAAAAGAAATAATAATTTTAATAATTTGTAACAATATGTATAAAACCCAATATTCGATCAAATAAATTATTATTTAAATTTGTAAATTTTCTACTCTTATTTTAGCAGTTAGAAATATTTTTTTCAGTCTAAGAATTTAAATTTTGTTTTCGATTTTAAATATAATATTACAACAAATAAAAATTATGTTGCGAATGAAATTGCGTATTAAAAGACGTTTTTTCACAAAAGACATCTAAAATTAATTATATTTTCACTAAGAAAGTTGTTCATTAAAGAATATAATATCTTTATGAAAGAAGAATTTCTAAAAAAATTTCAATATGAAGAATAAGAATACATGCGTTCCTTAAATTCACACTTTCACAATGGCATTAAAAAAGAGTAAGTCAATAAAATTTGTGTCAATTTTTGACACTTGGAACATTGTTTTTTCCAAATCATTTAAACAGCTCCGTGAATGTTGAGATCCAAAATCACAGCTTATTTATTAAAAAACACCGAATAACTGGCTTATTTCAAATCATGTATATTCATTCCAGCGTTATCTGAATTCCAGTATTCCACTCATGTCGCCTCATTCCAGCGTTGTCTGAATTCCAGTATTCTACTCATGTAACCTCATTCCAGCGTTGTCTGAATTCCAGTATTCTACTCATGTCGCCTCATTCCAGCGTTGTCTGAATTCCAGTATTCTACTCATGTCGCCTCATTCCAGTGTTGTCTGAATTCCAATATTCTACTCGTCACCTTATTGCAAAGTTGTCTGAATTCCAATATTCTATTCATGCCGCCTCATTCTAGTGTTTTCATTAGCTCGTTTCAGTATTGTAGTTTTTCTTTTTTTCCCCATTGTTACACTCATTCTCATTCTTACAATGTTACATTCTTCTTACAATCTACGTTTAATTCATTTGTGTCCTTTCTAAACTTTTTTTTTATTCCTTCATATTTTTTAAGAATTCACTCATTATGTTCTCTCAAAGCTTCATTTATTTGTTTTCTTTCAAATATTTCATTCATTCAGATTCATTCCATATTTTTCTTGTTTTTTACCAGTGGTCTGCTCGTTCATATTCATATTTGTTCTTAAATTGAGATAAATTTAAGAACAAATTTGATCGCGATGAAAAAATTTTCCACTTCAAAAATATTCCATTTTTTCAATCGTCACTGAATTCTTCATGCATAGATTTTTTACAACACTTTGCACCTTGAAGATATATTTAGATATTTTCTCTTGATTATCAAGAATTTCGATATTTTTATTAAAAGTGACAATAAATCGAAAACACAAGTTCGAAATAGTACCATAAATTGTTTTTAATAGCAATCTCTAACCTATAAAGACGACCCATTATCATTTTGGCAGTCTTTTAGCAATCATGTCCTTTTCATCATCTGACATCCAGGCAGTCAGAACATCCCTGTCAGTGCGGACGACGACAACTTCCTTAGGAAGGACAATGGTGGTTTCTACATCGTCCGGCTGTATCGAGATCTTAACTGGAGATGTATCCTCAGTTTGGGTCGCAGAATTCAGTTTTTCTGGCGGCTTTCCACCGGCATTTTGAGTTTGTGCACTCGATACTGATTCTATGTACATCCTGATGGTGTTAATAGTGGCGATGTCCAATTTGGGATAATGATTAGCTGAAGGGTCGTAGTCGTATCGAATGTTATGTTCCACGAGATCGGCTCCAGCTCTCTCTTCTTCCGGACTCATGCGGATGGGAACAAACTTGTTGATTACCTGAAAGGAAAATGCAAAATAGAAATTCTTCCAACATAATTTGCAGTTTCCTTTTCCAGCTTAAATAACAAATGAAATATTTGATTTAAGATTTTATCAAGTAAAAAGCATGATGCGTGCATGTTTTTCACTTAACCCGTTATAGGATATAAATCTGGGGCATCGACAAATAAAAATTTTTGAGGTTAAATCATGATAAAGTGATGACGTAAATACTTAAACATCAAAAGTTTGCTTGTTTGTCGTTTAATTTATGAAATAAGAAATAGTAAATAAGAAATACTGGGTGGCCATAAAATAACTTTCTATACTTGAAGGCTTCTACAGCTAAAATGAACGAACAAAATGAAACCATTGATTGTGGAAGACATAGGAAGATGAATTCTGCAGAAAGAAATAGTACTGAAAGTTGCCGATGAGGAAATATCGGAGCTGCTGTCACGTACGAACGAAGAAATTTGCATATCGAGATGGATTATGTAAAATTCCTACTGCGTGCGTGGCAACAGCGCCATGCATTCATTATAAAAAGGGAAGAACAAACGTCTTGTTATCAATTCGTGATTGACTGTTGATGTATACTCAATATGGGTCCTGTCTTACCTGAGCATGCTTTACTGGTAAAGTTTTTCGACACTAGACAGCGTAATGCCGTGGCTGCCCTTAAGCAAACCTGCATGTCTTGAAACAGAACATAAGACGGGCTGTTATGAGCATCAAAACTGAAAGTATATACGCAGAAGTGGAGAACATCATACACCGTATACAATAAGTTGTACGCAGGGAAGGTCAGAATATTAAAAATGTTACGCGCCGTCCAGGGGACCTTAACATTGATGAATAAAAGTATATTTTCTGCGAGTTTCATTAATTGATCTATAACTGTACTCCCACACCGCCAGTATTTCCTCTATCGACAACTTTTGGTACTTTTTTTTCTGTGGAATTTATCTTCCCATACTTTCAACTGTCTCTATATGAAATTTGGTTTTATTTCGCTCATTCGTTTTACTTGTAGAAGCCTCCAAATATGGAACATTATTTTATGGCCACCCTGTACTTACCATGCATCGTTCTGAGAAAGCTTCAAGTGGTAAACATATAGACCCCTGAGCGTTAAGGGTAAAAATATCATAGAATATTCACGGATGAGTATACTTAACGCTTTAATTTTTGTTATTTTTTAAGAAAAATGTTAAATTTTTTTGAGTTAGAAATCATGGAATTGCTTGGAATTCAAATTTAGTAATGTCTTACATTAAAGTTTAAAGTTCATTTTGCATTTGATAGGACGGCTAGGTGGATCCTTGCATTCCAAAGAAATAAAACTGTTGCAATCTAATGCAAGTTTTTAAATAGCATTTGAATTACATTTTTCTATAAGAAATAAATTGAAATAAATAAGAAATAAATTAAACTACAGTATTAAAATAATCAGCACATGAAAAATGAAACCAAAGTATGCATAAAATCATCAACCAGATTATGAATTGTACGAATTTCCAACTGCATCAACAGTTTTTATTCATTTTTGAAACTGAACGTTGTATTTGAATTAAATAAATTCAATAACAAATAATAGCTGAATGTAAGAATAACTTAGACATAAGGGATACGACACAGTGGTGAACTGTGTTGTGTCCTTTTTCAGGAATTAAAATTGAATGACAAACGCTGGAACTTAATACCGTTACGAAAACCCTCGTACCAGGAATGGGCAATAGTAGGCATACTTACCAATTTTGAATTTAAATGATATTTAATTTAAGATTTAATGTATTTCTGAACTATTAAGGTAACTCAATCGAATATTAATCATCTGATTATCCTATTTATCATTTTAAAATACTTTTTGAGTCTTCATAAAAAAATCTTTTGCAGGTGTTAAGTATATATATTAGAGAACAATAAAGGGTTAAGTCAAATTGTAATGATATCATAAAATACAATTCGAATTATAAAATAGTTTCAAAATAAAATGAGTAAGAGTAAAGGATATTGATATGATAATAAATTTTGGAAATAAAGAAAAAAATGATTAACATAGTTAAGTACAGAAATAAAATTCCAAGGATTTTAACAAAGTGGATTGTATTTACATGTGGATCTTTAATAAATAATATTAGCAATTTGACAGAATATAAAATGCTATTATTTCTTTATTACTATACAGAATACAGGGACATTATTTTGCGCAGTAAGAAATAGATATGTGAATCTTGTATGTCTAATTTAAAGGCGAGTTAAATCTTTGCTATTTTTTGGCTTATTTAAAAAAAATCAGGTATTGTACAGCAAATTTATATTTTAAAATCCCGACCAAAATGGAAGAGGCCTGGCCAACTTATTTATTCATTTTATCTAATTTTTCTGGAAACTCGGGAAAAATAAAGACAAAAAAAAATTTGATTGCAGAATTTTTTATTTCAAAATATTTTTATGGTTCCATCTTTATTTAATTACATATTTAAAGGAAATCATTCATTTATAAAGTAAATGTGACACTTAAAGCTGTATAAGAAAATTCGCATTTGGTATAGTTTAATATTAATTAGAACTTTAATTTCAAAATACAATTCCAAAGCAAATTATTAATGCAGGAAAAGAATTTCGGTCTAGAGTATTAGATCTAGTAAGTAGTTTGACTTCAAATAGAAATTTCTAGTTCAAGCATGAGACAGATAATATATGTGCCAAAAGAGAAAATGACAGAAAATTCTTTCAAAACTTTTTAAATATCGATAATTATATCTGGAAAATAATAATCCCTGTTATTGGAATATCAACCAAATATTCCCAGTCAATGGATAGATATTCCTGGTCAAATTGAGTATCAATGTATTCTCTGTCAAATGGAATGTATTCTCTGTCAAATGGAACATCAATTTGATTCTCTGTCAAATGGAATGTATTCTCTGTCAAATGGAACATCAATTTGATTCTCTGTCAACTGGAATGTATTCTCTGTCAATGGATTGATTTTTCTGGTCAAACGGAAACGATTTACAATGATGAAAACAAATCTAATAAATTTATACTCACGAAAAGCAGTAAAAATGTTGCTACCATGCTCCACGTCGACACCACTAAGACAGCAAGAATCTGTACTCCAAGTAGCTTCCATCCACCTCCTCTGAACAGCCCCGTCAAACCGTGACTCAATTCCATGAGGGTGTCCCTCTCCACGAAGAGACCAACGGCCAGCATTCCCCAAATAGATCCTGCACCATGCACAGCTATGGCACCCACAGGGTCGTCCACGTGAAGTTTATCCAGTAATGGTACAGTACAGTTAGCCAGTATGGAACCTACGGCACCCACAATGAGAGCCTCCCACGGATGATACAGTGCACAGCCACCTATATACAGAATCTTAGTTGGAAAATACATAGATATGGAAATGGAAATACGCTTAATACAATTTTAGTTAGATTTGACGTATAGTCTCCAAAGTTGAATTATTTGGAAACGATATTTATTATTTTTGCAATCTTAAAAGTCGTTTGTTACCATTTCTGATAGTAATCCAAGCTAGCGGGCTTTTGGCAAGCTCTGAAACGATTGATATGCTATTTATGTGCTTGGCGAGAAACCGCACTTTCATTTATGTTCAAATTATTTATATTTTAAATCTTTCCATTTAGTCCATGGTCTGTCAGATAGTAGAAGCTCAATTCACTTGGCCAACTAGCATAATGCGAGAGATAATGAGAGAGTGAATATACTCAAAAAGTTGAAACGTCTTTCCTTATCTCATCCGATTAACTACAATGGTGTTGGCTTCGAGGGTAATGAGTTTGTGGATTACCCTAGATATGGCAGAGCTATTGATGCATCCATGTTTATTGGAACTGTTACCTACATGGGAATTTTCTCTAGAGCTGAAAGCTAAAGTAAAGCCACTTGGCTTGTCCCAACAGTACATCAATGGTATAAAAGAGTGGTCGTCCAGGGGACTATTGATTGTAGTAGGCAGGATCAGACTTCTCTTACTCGCTCTCTCAGTGGGCACTTTAGAACTATGAAATATTCTGATGGCTCTAAGCGCTTTATGAGATTTTGCCCCAAGTGTTTTACGGAAGAGGCTTTACGTGGACATTCTTATTTGTCTGGGCCTCTCCATGCAGGATCTTACTGACAATCCATTGTTAGTATTGGACTTCTTCAGGATTCACACTTTCATAGACTTGATATAGCTCTGTTGCTCTTGGAGATGTGAAACAACAGCGTCTTACCATAGTTTTTGCACCTATATGTTACGTTCATACTGCATTTGGCCAACAATTTATTCGCCCGGTATATTATTAAATTATTAATATGGATTGCACTTATTTGTAATTTCATTTTGTTATTTGACAAGATGGCAAAATACGAATTTATGGAAAACAGTCTACTACTACTACTAATTACTACACGTGTATTTAAAGATATATTTATACTGTGATAAATATATACAGCTGAGGTAAAAATTCTACTTCAAAGTTAAAGTGTGGAAAAACGCTCATTTTTTAAAATTTTAATTTAAAGTTAATAAAAGCTTACAGTTTAATCGATTGATAGAGCAATAAAGTTAGTTTGAATTTCATCATACTAATTGAAAAAGTTGTGAAATATTGTATATCAAGTTAAATTTAAAATTTAGTAAAATTAGGAAAAAATTATATTGATATGAAAAATTAGTATTATTAAAATAGTATTCTTTAGTTTTAAGCTAACTTAAAAATCATTTTTGTGAGACTATATTTTTGGAAAATCAAACTAGAAAACTACAAGCAACTTTTTATTAACATATTTTTGTCAACTTTTCAAAGTCCAAAAGTTAACAATGAGCTTCCTTTTACCTTCAAGAGCAACAACTGTGAATTTGAATAAACGGTATACTGACAAACATGCATTTCTTTCTATATACATTTAATGACCAGCAGAAATGGTCTCCTAAAAACTTCGCGTACTGACTGATAGAGAATACCTTGCATTGCATTGGCGTATAATAGTTTTGAATTATTAACTGTTGATTTTAATATTTTTTTTCTGAATCCATCGCTTGATCCTTGGGGAGAACTTTGGCGATTAACCCCTGGTATGCGGTTAATAGTAACCGAAAATCGAATATGTGTTTTAGGCGTGTTCTTCCCGAAGGATTAGAACAAAAACTTGACATAAAACTAAACTTGTATTCACAAAATCAGATACCAAATTTCACTTATTAAAGTCAATTCAATTTTTAGTTATTGTATTTACATGACTCTGAAAGTAGAGAGTGATAAACAGTGAACCGGTGTTTGAATTTGGTTCAAATTTTGATAGGTGTCTACACTATAGATGTTAAATCTGTGTACCGAATTTTATTCATCTATAGTGGCCGAAAAAATTATAAGGACACGCGAAAAATCGCCAAATCTAGAAGCCTTGTTTACAGAATCGTATGCAAATTTTTGCAGCAAAAATAGAAGTAAAACTAAAATATTTTATGCGTAAAGTAATTAAAATTTTCAATTTTAAATCTGCTAAAATTTAAATTCTGATTTTTAAACCTAAATGAAAACGGAAAAAAAGTATAAGAACATTGCTTTTTCTCCAGTAATTATTTAAAAATTTGCATATTTGAAAGCATAAAATGACAATTCCGAGTTAAAAGATTCATTTGCGAAAAGAATTTCCCACTCGGCGACTTTCAGTATGAATTTTTAAACGATGCCCAAAGGAACTCAACTTTCTGACTCTGAAAAAGGAAAAATTGTTGCTTTTCGAGAATGTGGATTAAGTGGATGGGAAATTTTTAAAAAAATCAAGAGATCTAAAACGGTGGTTTATAATTTTCTAAAAAATTCTGGGATGTATGGTATGAAAAAGCGAACTGGGAGATCAGAAATTCTCACTCGTCGACAAAAAAGAATGATTGTAAGGAGAGCTTGCGAGAAAAGAGAAACCGCAAATGAAGTTAGACAAAATTTCAGTTTACCATGCTCAATAAGGACTGTTCAAAATGTTTTGAGTAAACATCCTCAAGTTTCTTATGGGAAATTAGTGTCACGCCCCCCTCTTACAAATCCTCATAAGAAAAGAAGAGTTTACTTTGCCAAAAAATACATTTCTCTTGGTCAAAAGTGGGCTGATGTAATTTTTTCGGACGAAAAAAAGTTGAATCTTGATGGACCTGATGGTTTTCGTTATTTTTGGTATGATCTGCGAAAGACCAAGGAAGTGTTTTCCAGGCGTCAATATGGTGGTGGCTCTGTTATGGTATGAGGCGCTTTTGCGGCAAATGGAACCACTCCAATTGTATTTATCAACCGTAAAATTAATTCGGACAGGTATGTTGATATGTTAGGAGAAAGTTTGTTACCTGAAGCGCCACTAATTACTTCAGGGGACTATATTTTTCAGCAGAATAATGCTTCGATACAAGTTTCTACGAGTGCAAAACTGGTTTGAAGCTAATTCTGTAAATTTACTTGATTGGACGGCGAGAAGTCCCGAATCCAATCGAAAACTTATGAGGACTTCTAGCCCGAGAAGTTTATAAAAACGGCACACAGTATCAATGTACACAAGATCTTGTCGTCGCTATCAAAGATGCTTGGGAAAAAATATTTGTGGACATTTTAAAAGATCTTTCAGGATCTATGACCTCTCGGCTTATTCAAGTGATTGAAAAAAAAGGTAGTTTTCTTGATTATTGAAACATTTTTTTAAGTATTTTACAACATGTCCTTATAATTTTTTCCGTATTTCCTTTAAGGTTAAATATTGTAAAATCAATATTTTGAAGCTAAATTATGTTTTTTATGTGGTATAAGTGTTATCACAAAATTCTGCAGCAGAAATAAGAAATATAAAAAGTTCATTTAGGTGAAATGGAAATAAAGCATATTTTCATACAATTACATGTTGCCATACTTTTTTCGCGCACTGTAATTCTCCTCACTTTTTTTTTGTTATGGTGTTAACTTATATTCAAAAGACCAGGCAGACTTCCTCTGAATAGATTATACTCACAATCTGATAGAAATCTACAAATTTGGTGTAAACTTTGTATATCAAATTTCGTCCATTTTGCTCAAAGCGTCTTTGGATTATCTTCATCACAGATATATAGACGAACGGACACTTTCCAAAATGTTTTTTCGAACTCAGGGAGGTCTAAAACATAAAAATTTGTCGAAATCTTTTTTTTTGACAAGTGTAATACTTTTTGTATGCTTCTTATACGAAAACGTAAAAAAAAAAATACTTTAAGATAAGATACTTATTTATCTCAGTCAGTTCAAATTATCTTAAAATGGGAAATTTGAATGTGTAAACACAGTTGGACCTATTTTGTAACTAACTACTATGTGTCAAACAGTAATAATAAAATAGAAAAGCAGTATATATATATAATATATCAAAAACGTTTAAACAGTATCATAAAATAATTTTTCCTTATGATGCATTGCAATTATTTGAGGATGAAAATGGTGTTGACTAACGGGTGAGTTAATATCTATTCTCACGTAAAACTCTGGGTAATTTCATCCTTTAATCTCAGAATACTTTGAAATCAGAGAATTCCAAGCAAATGGATAAGGAATGCAAGTTTCAGACATGAAGAAGCAATAATATAATTCACTTATTCTAAATCAATAATGTCGTACCATGTTAAGCATTAAGATTATTACTTTCCTAATTAGAATTTATTGCTTATAAAATAGCACTTGTTAATTCTTTGATGCAAAGGAAATAGCAAGAAATTGGATTCGTATCTTCCAATACCTTAGAAATGAATCGTAAATATATACTATTCAAGCTGCAATAGAAATAATCATTATCTTCGAAAAATCGCCGTGGCTCATTTACTGTTGGTACATAGAGAGTAATACTATTAATGGAACGAAATAAGAAGTCCGTTTAGATATAAGCTCTGTTATTCCCGAGGGTGATCGGCTCTTTTCGGGTTTCAGTTACTTGATTTAGAAACACTTGATCTAGAGCAGCCGTTATCTGTATGAGCTGGAAAATATTTTAAAGAAATTAGAGATAAAGTAATATATCTATAATTTAAACTTGGTGTTTCGAATATTCGTATGTAGAACTAAATTTTCAAGGAAAAAAAACAGAACAAAACACAGGGAAAACATAGACAAGTTTTGAAATCATTGAATAAACTCATTTCTAGCTTTGAAAATTTGGATACAATTTTAAATATCGGAAAAATAGAATCAACTCAAGGTCATATGATGTATGTTAGTTCACCAGATTAAAATTAACGTGAGATGGCGAACTGGTATACTTGGATGTCTTGCAGTACTATAGTCTTATGTAGTAGCGGAGATTAAAACAATGTGCAATGAGATTCTAGATGACATCCTTGGTGATGTATACTACTTTATTGTTATATCTAATAAATTGGTTCCTCAACTATTGATAATTATAGTTGATTACTCGATTCATTGAAACTGATTGCATGACTGGCTTGTATATGGATGCTGTAATGTACCAACAGGGATAGTAAATTCTTGCATCAACTTTTGAAAAAAATTTTATTCGCCTTCCATTAAATTTTTTCAAAAATTACAATACGAATATGACCCATTTTTAATCGTATATAGGATGTAATGAAAACTTAATACTGCACAAATATTAAAGCACATTACATCTTTTTACAGGTAAAGTAAGCCATCGATTCCAGGAGTGGTTTCCCCGAAAACTTCTACTATATTCCTAGAAGGTTTCTGTGTAGTATCTAGTCGCAAATATACTTGCGTATTATTAATTTTATGCTATTGGGGAATAATAATTACGAATAAAAAACCTATTGAAATATAGTATTTGGCGATTAATCTCTTGTTGCTTTTAATATAAAAGTAAAGAAACCCAAATGTGTATTTTAGATGTCTTATTTCCCACAGATTAAAGCCAAAATTTGATAACTATAATTGTAGTTACAAAATACACAACGATTCTCATTCATTTAAGCCGTTGTATTTTTGTGTAATCGTAATGACATATTGTGAATGTACGGGCCGAAAAACGATTCATCCAGAGACGAATTTACTTTGAAATTCGATACATATTTACCATTTATATATCAAATCTATGCACCATATTTCCACTATATATCTCCCTTTGTTTTGTACCCATCGTATTAACTTGTATTTTGGCAAGATAGATAGAATTTTCTCTGAATGGATTTCGTTCAAAATTTGATATTAATTTATAAATTTAATGTAAAGATAATGTACCAGATCATGTCCGTTAGACGAACAAGAATATTTCAAAAAATATGTTTTTCGGATTCAGGGAGATCTGAAATGTGAATATTCGTCAAAAAAGAATTTTTCGACTGTTAGTACTTTTTTACTTCTTCGTATACGAGGAAGAAAAAGTTTATACTTTGTGTTTGGTGGAATATTCAATTTATAGAAACTCAACTAATTTATCTAAACACGTCAGAAAGAGCCTATTGCGAATCAAAAATAGCGAACAGCTCAGATGAGTTCAAATTTCATTGCGTCGAAAAGTCTTATTCTACTAAGTTGATAGTAAATCTAAATTTACTATTCAAGTTGCAGTAGGAATTTAAGGAGTGTAATGGGAATTGCGTTTACTTTTCTTGCTTTTAGTTCTTACTAATTAGCTTCTGTCTCGTTGATTATCTCGTTTTAGCTTCGATCTGAAAATTGACACAAAAATAAAAGGAAATGAAACAAGGATATTTTTAGGAATTTCAGATCTAAAATTAAAAGGCTTTTTGCAGTGGCATAAAAGATCCCATAGACCAAATATATATTATTATAACCAGTGGAAGTGATCTGCCCAAAGCTTTCTCGCATACTCTCCAATAAAATTGTCATGCCAGCGAAAACCTTACACGGCATTGTTGTACAATAGTCCCGAAATAATTTTTGGTGGGAATTCAACAATTTTACTGAATTTGTCATGTCATCCTTGGAGAGATATTTGGCTATTAATCTCTGGCATACCTTAATAGTATCAAAAAATAAAATATTTTTAAACGTATTTTTCTCAACCGATTGAAACACGTTTGATATAAAACTGCTCTTGTAGTCACAAAATTCCATAACCAAAATTGATTTTATATAATATGTAATTGTGTTTTTGAATTATTGCGTTTACATGATTCTGAAAATAAAGACCTACAGATAGTCACACCGTAATTAGATTTGGTTAAGAGTTTGTCAGGTGTCTACAGTATGGATGTTAAATTTGTGTATCGAATTTTATCTCTCTAGCTTTCTTCGTTTTCTTCGAACAGCCGGACTTCCTCTACCATTCCTCCCATTCTACTGAATATTTGACATAAAGACCATATACCAAATTTCAGCCGTCTAGATCAAAACGTTTTTGAGTAATCCTTGTCACAGTCAAACAGAGGGACGTTTCCAAAAATGGATTTTTGAAATCAGGGAGATCTAAAATGTGGAGATTCATCAAAATCTCGCGTTCGATTATTTTGACGATTGCTATATTTTCTGTATACAAAGTATACGAGAAAGTAAAAAAAAATCGAAATTTTTTTGGTATAAAAACGTAGTTAGATTTTGTTAAATTTACGGGATAAAAGACCAACAGTTCAAGTGAAATTGTTTTCGTGAAATAATTGGATTCATATTTTATTTTTAAGATGGCTAAAAGACGTAATGTAGCCAATAATTCTAAAAATCATTTAAGATATCAAATTATATAAATATTAAAAAATTTAACTACATTATAATTTTTTTTTGAATTTATGAATGAGTTATACATTTTTATTATAGAAAACAAAGAACAAAAAAAAAGTAGAAAATAATAAAACAAAGAAGAAAACAGATATAAAAGAATATCAGTTTTTCAACGAATTAAAAAAATCATGTTTTAATAGTTTTCCTGAAAACTCATAAAGCTTTTTACTGAATAGATAACGGTAACTACACGAATTCTATATTTTCCACTAATTCAATCAAAATAAAAACGCTACGTTCAAAGATTCTTAGAAAGAACCGATAATGTTGCGCTGTTCTATTTGAAATTGACAAAAGCTTAATCCTTATATATTATACAATGCTGAAAAATAAATTTTTCTGAAACTATCGCATCGAAAATAATTTTTCCGAGAATAGTATAATCTTTTATTTATTTATTTTTTCAATTTATTCTGCCCCTGGCAAGATATTTTCTGATGGAAGTTGTGCCAAAAGTGCTTCAATATCCATATTTTGAAAAATAAAACTATAATTATAAATATAATAACTATAATATTTTCAAAAATAAACAGAAGTCACACTAGATTGAATTTACGTATAAAGTTGCTAATTCCGTAGGTGAAATATTATAATAAAGATGCTTAAAAATGCTCTAATTTCATAATATTTGGTACTTTTAAATTTATTTGCATGGTTTTTTTTAGTGAAATAAATCGGGTTGATATAATTCATGCTCTAGATTAAAGGAAAAATGTTTTTAAAAAATCTTAGAATAAATTTATAAAATAATTAAGAAACAGTATGATGGAAATATCCATCATCGTGCAGATTTAAATTTTAACCTCAGTACAAAATCTTCAATGTTCCTCTCTTCTAAATTTCTCCACTCATTGTCGCTTTTATTACCAAAAAAAATCTGAGATTAGTTGTAAAAAATATTCAAGAAATCTTACGTTTCTTCCAACCACAACAAACAGCGGAATGACAAGTTCAAGTCCGCTATAATGATGGTGACATGTGATTTTTTTTTCCTTATTATGCAATAGTCGTGAAAAAAGTTGCCAGCAACTACAAATTTACAGTACACCTGTTGTGAGTACAAATTTCTATTCGCTAAATGTTATGGTGGAAATTTCCTTCATCATGCAAAGAAGGATTTTAAAAAAGGGGAAATTTGCATTATTTGTTTTGACAAAAAAAAATATCATATGAGTTTAAGAAATATCATAATATGAGTTAAATGACAATTTTGCACTAGCTTCCAAAATGCCATATGGCCTGTAATTTTATCCCCACGTTTTACGTCTATGCCATGTTGCGCGATGGAAAATTCCAAAATCTAAATAGGAATCAATTTACATACGACAAGGCGCATTTGGTTTATGCCAATTCGAATTTGATATATGCCAGGCGTGATAATTTGATTTTATAATTCATTAGCGAATTTAAGACGGAGGGCAAATGTCTGACGTCAAAACAGCGCAATAACAGCACATAGTTAGATGAAGAATGACAAACAAGGTTATATTTTTCATGTTTGTGACAAGTATGAATTAATTCCATTCTCCTCTGTTTTATTAATCTCGTCAAGAGTTTTAAAAATTTGTGAGAAAATTAGTAAGCTACTCATTTAACCCTTTCTAGGGCCGTGGGAAGTATGCTTCCTACCAAATTTATCAATCTTTGTATGAAATTATGTAGGTTGGCATAAGTTCTGACAAACTTTTTTAGTAAGTCAGAAACATAGATGCTTCAATTCTTTATCTCAGACAAAATGATGTGTCTTAATTTGTTAATTATTAATTAACCAAATTAATTAATTAATCAAATAAAATTTAAGGTCTTAATTAATCTTATTAGATATTCTAATTTCAATCCTAAAAATGTTTTAACATAATATGACTAGAAAAAAATGACCCTTTAAAGGGTTAATGATGTTTTAGTGTGTTTTTATGAAAATGAAAAAATAAAATCGATTTTTTTTCTAAGTAAATGAAACCGTTCTAGTCACACAATAAATACTGTGTGTTGCCATTTCTTTGGTCCTATGTTACTTGCACTATTACGATCTTTGGAGTTCGGTTTATATACATATAGTTGAAATGCATAATACAGATATTTTTTCTGGTATTATTTGCTATAATTCTGAAATTGATCTGTATAAAAGTTTTTTCAAAATCTGTGAATGTATAGCTTGCATATCCGCGTGTGTACATATGGACATAACATAATAGAAAAAATGAAATTTCCATTAATACTCATGAAAATTTTAGAACTATATAAATTTTGTATCAAATCAGTTAAACGAGTTGATTGTTTATTTGTTCTACGTGAGTGTCATAACAAATAATTGCAACAATGTAAGGAAATGAAATTCAGGATGTGGTGTCCATACTGCCAAACTCAGCAGGCCAAACGGAATAGAGAAAATGTTGTATCTTTATTGCTACATGTATCGCAGTATGTAAGCAAAAAAATAAAATCGTTTGCTGATTTTTTTTAAAAAAATTGCATTCTAATTGTTTTTAATATCATATGATTAATTGAAGTATTAAACTTCAATACAGAAAAAACTGTGAGCAATTTTGAGTTTAATAATCTACTTATCAATAATGGACATATCCTGTTAGAAAGCATCTACTAATAATCATTAATTTTCAAAAAGAAAAAGAAGAAGAAAAAAAAACATTACCTGTAATCGCCACGAGTGATGCCAGGATGCCGTTGATGAGATACGTCACAATGAATTTTTTACGATGAGTGAAGTAACTGAAAAAAAGCAGACAGTTTAAAAAAAAATCATTTTGGAAAAATTAATTTTTAGCAAATATATGAATAGTTTGCAAAATTTCTAGTAAAATAAATAAAATATTAATTTTAATACGAATGGTAAAAGTTTGAAATGTTTTCTTACTTTAAAATACTGTTACGTAATTGTAGACAAACTTATGGTCATTTCTTGAGATTTCCAATTTGGTAATCATGGTTTCCTTTTCATTTAATAGTAAATCTTCGTCTTTATAAAGTGATTTACATAAATTAAGAGCATCGAGTAAAAGCATATACAATTCTAAAAATGTATTAAATTTAATGCATTTGAGACAAATAAATAATCTAAAATAATATATGAAAAAATGCCACATAGATATTTTTTTAGAAATAGGCACATGTTTAAAATTAATGATGGTGTAATGTTATTTTTCTTACTGGTAGTGTAGTTGAGGACCAATAAACTTTTAAAGAGCTGCGCATATGCGTTGGTCTTTCTGATATCCTATTAATTGGAAATTAAATATCTTAATGGATATGAACAGAGTCTACTCTCTTTCTTCGTGGAATGCTCTTATTTTAAAATTAATAACTGAATGATGACTGTTTGAAAAATGTCGACGAAAATGGTCTTCATTGCATTTTTAAAGTGAATTACCCCGTAATTTTGTCGCACACTCTTTAATAAGAGTATTATCTCTAACTGTAACAAAAAAATTGTAGACCTTGGTAGGGATAGCCTCGAATACTTGGAATTATATTTTGTGAATCCCACACTTGGACGCTTTATGCTTCATAATATAATGAAGAAAAATTATATATTTTAGAAGTTTTTTCTTCTTTTTGATCGATTAAAACAAAATATGATACTGAATTATATTTTTTATTTAGATAGAAAGTTGTATGTGCGTAGAAAGTATGGTACTCGTCCAAAAATTTGAGATCGAGATTTTGAAGGATCTCCACATTCTAGATTTCCCTGGGTTCTGTGACAAAGGTAACTAAAAATGTTTTGAGCTAGACGGGTGAAATTTGGTATACCGTCTTTATATCAAATTTGTAGATTTCTATCAAATTTTGCGCAAAATCCGTTCGGAGAAAGTCTGTCTGTCCTGCTGTTCGAATATCAGTTAACGCAATATTTACAAAACAAAGACAACAAGATAGATATAATTTGGTACACATATTTAGAATCTATATTGTAGGCACCTATCAAATTTTGAGCTAAATCAAAAAAAAAACTGTTGATGGTTTGTCGGTCTGTTCTTTTAGAAATAATCTAACGCGATAATTCAAGAACACGATGATTTAAATATATATGAAATTTGGTATAGAATTTTGTGGCTACAAGTGTAGATTTGTGTCGAATTTCTGTTTCAATCAGTTGGGAAAAACTCGCCTAAAACACAAATTCGGTTTTCGAAAATTATTGACCACATGCTAGGGATTAATTTTCAAAACAGTCGCCACGGATGACAGGATAGATTCAGTAAATAGGCTAAATTTACGCCAAAAGTTAGCTTTTCGTAACTATTGGACGGATTAATTGTCAATGCTAAGCAAGGCATTTTCTGAGACAACACCTTTATTAGAAAGTACGTGAGAAAGTTTCGGGGAGACCAATACCCAAGTTAAGTTCATGGTAAGTTAAAAAAAAATCACATACCAAATTTTAATTATCCACGTTTTTGTGTTTTCGAGTTGTCGCATGGACACAGTGCAGAGTGAGGGTTGTTATTTCTAAAAGTATCCTATGTCAGATTAAGTTTAAAACTCGATAAAGATCTGCCTTTTAGATGCTAAATCTATTCACTAAATTTTATCCATCTAGCTCTTTACGTTTTATAGTTATGTTCTTTGGTCTTAGACAGATAGACATTCAAACTTACTGCCAATAGAGATAGAGCAAAATTTGATAAAAATATATGATTTTAATGCAAAGACAACCTATCAGATGTCACTTGCTTAACTCGAAACATTTTTGCGTTTACAAGGAAACATAATTACAAAAATGTGTTTTTCGGACTCAGTCAGGTTTGAAACATGTGTATTACATTAAAATTCTTTTGATTTTTTTTTATGTAGATTTTTTTTTGACGATTACAGCGCACACAAGAAAATTATAAAAGAATGAAAAACTTTAAATAAATAAATAAAAATAAATATTTTTATGGAAAACTAAAATGTAAGCCGAGATGTTTTATACATCATTTAAGGGTAGCAAATTTTATTCTTTTATTATGTACATTCAGTATTTGAATATGGAAGCTTTTTCATGTGTGGCGTTATAATATTTAATGGCGTTGCAATAATTATTATAACGCCACATATGAAAACAACTAGCTTCCATTTCCAAAATATTTACAGAATATTTGGTAGCCGGGAATAATTTCTCCAGCTATCTTGCTTTCACTATCAGAATAAACTCGCTCCTATTTAGAATATAAGCTGCGTCATGTTTTCACTCTCACGCACATCGATTGATAAAGAGGAAAAGTTCAATCTCTCGGTTGTCACTATTACATAAGTCAGCGATTCTCAACCTGTGGGGCACGCCTCCCTAGGGGGGCGCGAGCACACTAGAGGGGGGTCGCGATAATAGCCAAGATAAAATATTTAAAAAAATTGATCAACTGACTGAAAGAAAAGCACACCTACACATAGAAAACAAAATACATTTCGACATATTTAATAACTTATTAAAGTAAATCAACTTATTAAATAAAAATTTACTTAATTAAAGCATACTAAATTAAAAACAAATTTAATAAATATTAGTGACTTCTTTGGGCCTGTCTTTCAGAGCAAAATTTTTCGAAGGAAGACTTAATATTAGAAATAGCCAATCTCAGTTCTGTTTCTATATTTAGCCGAGATCTGTATTTTGTCTTCAAAGAAGCCACAGCAGAAAATCCAGTTTCACAAAGGTAGAATGTTGAAAATGGCAATAGAATGCGAAATGCCTTTGTTTTGAGTGCAGAAAAATCATCCTCTACTCCTGCCCAAAATTCAAATAGTGATTTATTACTAAATTGTCTTTTAGTTTCGCCACTTGTCGTGAAGTCTATGAATTTTTCTTCTTCATCAATTGAGAGACCTTCGGGAGTCTTATGAAATGAATCCCGAACCCACTCGTAACTTGCTATCAATTTGTCGTCAACAAGAAAATACCTTTTAAAATTCTTTGCCAGCATGGCTTAATGAATTTCAAAAGTTACAAAAACAACTTTTACATGTTCTTAATCCTTGTAAGTTTTAGTACAATCATCCACAGTTGCAAACATTGTCAGGTTTTTTTGCTTTAAATTTCTGTTCCACGATTCACATTTTCTACAAAAAGCATTAACTTTATCACTCGTATCCAACAGATGTCTATTTACTCCTTGGAGTTGAAGATTCAAGTTATTTAATTTCTCGAATACGTCGACCCAGTAGTTCAATTTCATCACAAATAAACCATCGCGAAAATTCTCGGCCTCCGGTCTGTTTTCTTCTTTTAGGAAGATGACGAATTCTTCTCTTAATTCATAAACAAGTTGCAAAAATTTCCCATGCGATAAATATCTTGCCTCGCAATAAAATAGTAAGCTGATTGTACTGAACCTATGTCTTTACAAAGTGCGGAAAAGATTCTCGATTTCAGAGGTCTCATTTTTATATAATTTACTACGGTTACAACAGTAATTAACACAATATTCAGACCAGGACTCATTTCTTTCGAAACCAAAGCTTCTCTGTGGATCATGCAATGTATCCTGACCCACAGAGGCGATTTTTGTTTTACAAGTGCTTGTATACCTTGGAATCTTCCGGATATTGAACGAGCACCATCGGTGCATATTCCGACGCAATTTTTCCATTCTATGTTTGCCTCATTCATAAAATCATTTAAAATAGCAAATAAGGCGATCGCTGTTGCTTTGAGTTCTATTGGTTTTCAGAAAAGTAGTTCTACTACTGACATATTATCACAAAATCGAACATAGGCAATTAAATGAACATCTTTATTTGTATCTGTTGCTTAATCAAGCTGTACTGAAAACAATTTATCACGCAACTTCGAGAAAAGCTGACACTTTACATCTTCAGCTATATCACCAATTTGACAAGCAACTGTATCATTTGAAAGAAGTATGAACTGCAATTGTTTTGAAAAATTATCTCCAAACAAAGTTTCTGCAATCTCAATTGCTGCTGGTAAAATAAGCTCTTCACTAATGGTGTGAGGGTTTTTACATCTGGCTATTTCATATGAAACTTTGTAAGATGCAATTAAATCTTTTTTTATTCACAAAGTTTCTTTAAAAAGTAATTTTTGCTTTTTATATGATTTTAATTTTAATTCAAAGAATTATCTGAATTTGTTGTACTCACTATGAAGCGTTTCCAAATGTCGTCGTTTAAGTTTATTAGGTTTCATGCTGTCTGCGGCCAACATTTTTGAGTAAATTATACACATGGGCATTTCTTCTTCATTTACTTCAGTACTGATAGACCCAAAATTTAAGTATTCTTGAGAATATTTTCTTGGTTTTATTTTCGGAACCACGCTCATCTGTGTATTTGTTGGTGCTTGACTATCATCTAATTCTCGCTTACTTCCGCTTAAAAATTTATCCACGAGTCTGCATAAATCTACTGCCGTGAATATTTAATAATGCAATTAACACGAAAACATGTATAACATAAACATTCACGATAGATTCGATAGCGATAGAAGGATCGACTCGAATGAGACTGGTAGAAATTGAAACTTGCGTTATTGAACATTTTCCTTCTTTCTATGAGAAAATATTGGCTCTGCGCCTACTCGAGACGGCATCGGTCGTGTGGATTCCCTTCCACAAACATAACTTTTTTTCTTTTTTGTTTAGTGGTGCGTCTGTTTTATTTCTTTTATTATTCGAAAAAAGGTATTTCCAGTTTCTAAATTTAGCTCACCCCGTCTAGGTTAACTTTCATTAACAAATTTTTCTACTTTCATATTCTTTTAACGTTATCTCCCTGTTTGGATTTCATTTCAAATATAATATTTAAATTTTCCTTGCTTTCATTCGCTTCATTTGTTCATCATCCGCTTGGCAAAATGCCAAATGTGGTTTCTCACCAACGTTGGCTCGCTTTTACTCTTGTTTTGGTAGTTAGTTAAAAGTAATTTAAAACAGAATCCAAAATACTCAATATGCATTATTGTTGTATACATTTTTATTATAAACGGAGAGCGCGATGAAAATTATGATTGAAAACTGAACCGCAAATACCGAAAGGTTGAGAAACGCTGGCATAAGTGATGTGTTTTATACATGAGCGATGGAGATACATGAAAATATATGCTTTTTAAAATTTAAGAAAAATAGTCTAAATTTTAATATGAAAAGAAATTGTGCTAATATTTTTGGAAACGGTTAAACGAGAATAATTATACCCCAAAGTACTTGAACGAATATCATAATAGTAAAGTGTATAATTTTTTTCCTTTCAAATTAAAATGAAGTATTTATCAATAAATATATACATTGATACAATAACTTGATAAGCGTAACGATACCCAATTTGGAACTTTGAAAAAAATTGTTTTTATGCAGATTGGGTATTTTTTAAAAATGAAATGAAGATAATCACATTTTATAAAAAAATATATATTATTTCTTCATTATATATTGTATCATAATTGATAAATATTTTTCATATTAATAATAAATATATTATTTTTAGAACAAAATATTTACTTAACAGTTTTTAAAATAGAAATTTAATGTAAGGCAAGGAAGTAAAATTTTTAGTATACAATAATTTTTTAGTAGAAATTTTTGTCAAAGCAATTCCGTTTTTATTTTTGAAATATTTTTCTGTTTTATACCGGTGCTTCTAATCTCAAGAAACATTTTTTATTTCGAAATTTAAAAAAAAAGCCCTTTGAAGGGTTAATCAACAATTATAAATCAAGATTTAAGATTTCTTTTATATTAGAATCATTTTTTTTTTCTTTTTTGCTTAGAATACGAGCAGTAAAAATGTGAACATCAAAAAAATTTGGATGGAAATTTTGTCAAATTAAACCTTTCTAAGTCCGAAAAGAAATTTTTTATTACGTCCTTCTTTTTGCTTGTGAACAATTCCTTAATTCAAAAACAAAGAAACTTTGGCATATAGGCTTTACTCCAAAATTATATTCTACAGCATTTGAACAAAATCTATCTATGAGACCATTGTTAATGATAGTTAATGATAAAACTGTAGCATTGTGTATCTGTATTATTTCACTCCAAATTCATTAACATGTTTATTGTCTGTCAGTTTGTCTAAACCGCGCACCGAAACATAGTAAATAAAAATAAAAAACTCAAATATGCAGAATCGGTGAAATTTCATATGTGTTCTTCTCACAGTTGTAGATAAACATCAAATTTTGGAAGTAATCGGCCAATAGGATATTAAAATATAAGCTAGCATTTCTTCATAACGTTGAAGAGCTATTTCTCATTGAATTATGCTATCTGTTTCAAACAAAATTATCTCGCGATCGAAAATAGAAAAAATTTGAAAAACAAATGTGGGTATTTTAAAAGCTCTCGTGCGATTTCATGGATATTTGTATTTTATTTTTCAATGTATTTTTATTTGTATTTTATTTTTTACTTCTTATTGATTACCCTTGCCGATCATCTCAGTGGTTGGGATTATTTGTGGTTAATTTAAATTAAATCATCCATACATCATTGGATATAAATAGTTCCTTCAAACAATGTTATTTGGAAATTATGATTAATCCATATCATTTTAGTAATCTTGCACCTGTTCTGTATACTGTATATACATGAACCTACTTTATTTAGTCAAATTATATGCAGCCGTAATTGATGAGAAATATAATCATTTGCTTCATCTAGCAGTGAATTTTCTTATGTGGAATTGTATTTTCACTTCTTATTCACCGTTTAAAATGTACAGCGCTTTCCAAAATTAAAATGGTTTGCTGCATGCGCATGTGTTATAGCACGGTTCTGGACTTAAACGTACTGGTAAAAAATTGACAGAGTAATTTTTCAACGTATCGGATATATTACTTAGAGGACTTCGTTAACTGTATTTCATAAATTAATAAAATAAAATTTCTTTATGACATTTCTAAAGAAAAGAAAAAAAAATTAGATAGATTTTTAATTTTTTAATTTCCACAATGGGATAAAAGTTTCGAAAAAGTATTTATAAGCATAATGAAAACGATTCAAATTTTATTGTAGCAATGAAATGTATTGCTTTTATTTATGCCTAACATTTCTTAAAAGAATATTGTAAAAATTAAAGAGCAAATCGTAATTAATTTAGTAAGATAAGAAAGAAAATATTTTAAAGTTTATGATGTTGCAAATACCTCTTTTATGCTATAATATTTTTAGAAGTTATCAATGAAATATAACAAGATTTTGCGTTAAAATCGAATAATTCAAGAATATCAGTAAAATAAAATTAGAAGATAATTAATTACAAATAGGTACACAATACAAACATTCACTTTTATTATTATCTAATATATAACTGGCCTTTCTCGGGAATAAAATTCATTCATGCATAATATTTTTAAAGAAAAAATATTTTTATGAAACCATAATATGCAAAATTTTTTATCACCAAAAATATTTACCGTCTGTTTTTTTTAAATATTAAAATTATTTTATTTACATATGATTGGCTTCGTTCGGGCGATTTACCTAAGTTCAGTTGTAAGTATAGTTAAATTAATATTTTACGACAAATAAAAGCATTGCCAAAAGACATGATAAAATAAAAACAAAAAAAAATGCCAGAATAGTTCAATGTGTAAAAAAGAAATATTTCTAATTAATAGATTATTTAATTAAGTTTGTTCTTTTAAAAGTTGATAGTATTCTTTTTCGTATCTTATGTAAAAATCATGGAAAATTTGTTTGAATTGCACCCAGTTATTAAGATAGAGGTGTGTAATATACATTCATACATATACACATTACCAAATGACTTTTATTTATATTGGGATAGATTAATTACCCATTTTCAAAGGCAATAACTTACATTAAAATATTATTCTTATTTATTATTCAATCCTTTTATATTTATTACTAGCCGCCTTTGGCGATCAGTCGGTTCGCCAGTATTACCGCTCGCTACAATTTTCAATTAAATATTTTAAGTAACTGGTCTCATAATAGATTCTCAAACAAAACATTTTTAATCTTCAAATTTTGATAGTCATACCAAACTTATACTGTTGCTTAGATCGTTTCGTTCAATTTACTATATATAATTTGAAAATTTGTTGTCATTTCCGGTAAAACTTCAACTTTAATTTAAAGTGGAAATGAAGAAAATGCAATTAATATAAAGGTATTTTTTAATAAATCCAAGCGTTTTATCTTATTTATCATCTTTATTGTTAATTATTTAATTATTATTATTATTGAATATGGATATTGCAAACAGAATCGCTCGGTATATAAGTCTTATGTGAACTACAAAATATTTTTCATAATTTATGTAATATCTCAAAGAATAATTCAAAAAAAATTTCTCAGATTCAGCATAAAATGCAGTTTTTAGTTTTGCTTTCAAAAGGATTGAAATGAAATCAATAATAATATTTTGTTCCAGCCTATAAATATATTTCAAAAATTATGAATTCTAAATTTGATGCAGTAAGGTATCATATTCTGAGAAATATTCTGGACACACCAAATTTTAAATAAATGAATGAATGCTTCTATTTTCCACGATCAACTAAGACTTATTTATGAAGTTTTAAATGTTAAAAATTTAGAAAAACTCAACATTTTCATAATCTTAGGCCAATTAATCTTGAGAAACCTCCGCGCTGATTGGCGTATTTTCTTTGAAACGATAGATGGAAAATCTAAAATTATCCTTTTTTTTTATTGAATAGTGATATTCAAATTTTCATAAATCAGTCAGTTTAAGTGATTGATTTAGTTGATTGGAAATTAACTCTTTTTATTTAAAATATTAGTGTTTCAAGAACATTTTGTTATTCGTGATTTCCACAGCAGAAGCTTTATGTAAAATCAAAAATTCGTTATTTATTAGAGCATTTATTGAATCAAGTTACATAAAATATAATCATTTTCCATTTAGACCATTTTAGCAGATCTGTGTCTAACTAAAGGTTTACAATTAGCTGTGTTTCCCTGATTTGAATGGATATCCTGTTCATATTAAACAAAACTTGCCTTAAAATAAAGCTGATTTATTGGATTAATAATATAGAGAGTGTAAAATATCATAAAATAATTTTTCTTGAATTTATTTTTTAGAAAAAATATTTCATATTTGTTTCATTTCCTACAAAAACGTGCCAAAATTATATTTTTGCAGATTACATTTCCAAAAAGATTTAATTTATTTTTAATTGGAGCTTTAATCAATGTGATGGCAACACTTATAAAAAAGCTTTTCCCTTGAATGCGAAACGTGCTCGTGCAGCTTAAATTTTATTATTATTTTGTACGAAAAAAATTGTTGAAATATATAGTTAAAATATTTATTTAAAAATTCATTAAAAACATAAATTTAATTTTAAGATTAAAACATTGGTATCATTTAAAAGATAAATGTTTGATCTTTAACTTCATGTAAAGATCTTTTTTGTGCGGTAATATTCTCGGAAGTTATAGCAGAAACACGCCAAAATTTCGCTTACTTTTTAAATAAATAACATTCTAATTAAAAATTCGAAAAAATAACCCCCAGGTGCACATTCCAGGCCTCCAAGGTATAGACGTGCCAAATTTGGTAGCTGTAGGTTGAATGGTCTGGCCTGTAGAGCGCCAACATACACACACACACATACACACACATTGAGCTGTATTATAAGTATAGATTATTTATTTTTTTTCATTTCTTCATGACGGGAATTTGCATTAATATTCTATTTTTTATTTTAAAAGATTATGTAATATTTTTATCTGGATACGTTGCTTGCATTTTTTTTTCCATTTTCGTTGTGAGATATCTGTAAAGAGAAAGGCCAACAAAGTTTGACTTCTAAACAATAAAATGTCCGTTTTCTGATTTTAATGTTTTTCAAATGATGGGAAATGAAAATAATCAGTTTAAAATTTTTGTTAACTAAACGAAATGGAAGAGAAATTATTATCATGTGAGAACATGATGTTGTTTTGGTTTGGAGTTTTCGTAGCCTCAAAATGCATGGACAGGTAATTGGAAATTTATCGGTTTTGAGGGATCATTTTTTCGCTTTTATTGTTATTAAGTGATAAAGAATTTTGCCACGTTTGACGACTTATCATGAACAAAAGGTTACAATTTGGCGAGAGTATCCGCCATTTACTTAATTCTCCTGTCTGGCCAATCAAGGGCAGAATCGCAAGAAGTTATCTCCCGAAGAAACGCAGAGAAGAAAATGAGAATGAAAGCGAAACAGCAAGAGGAGGTATCTGAACCTTATGTAAGTTTCAATTTTTCCAGCTGGCAAAAAAATGTTTGGAGCTCGAACGATTTTGAGATGTAAAAAATACCTCATCATTTTCCAAATATCAACGCTTGCGTAATCCAATAGTCACGTGATTGTTTCAAAATGATTTTTCACGAAAAAAATACTGACCTCGAGAAAAAAAATTTAGAACTCGGTTGATTTTAAGATGGTCCAAAACCATCGATTTTCTAAATGCTGGGAATTGCGAAATATTGTCATGTGAGAACATGATGTTTTTCTGTTGGATTGATACCAAGTCACTTAAAAAAGTAATGTTCTCATACGATAACTTGAAATTTGTTACAGTATATTTCAATTTTTTTATTATATATATGTACATTATTTTTTAAAAAATGAAAGATTTTTTAATCGAAATAACAAATTGTAGAAATATGTCATTACTTTCTTCAGTTTTTTTCAATAGCTAAATATAGTTTTCACAATCTAGAGATTTAAATATCTTCATTTAAAATGATAAAGACCGCAATGAAGTAAAACATTTTATTTTAGATGACATTGTTAGAATCTTTAATTTATTATTAGCTGACAGGTAAATTTCAAACGTTTCTTTCATTTCATTTGAAAATAAGAACAATACTTCAGGTAATTGGAGGTCAGATATGCAGAAAATCGAAGATATTTTGCGGAATTGCATTGATAGAAATCGATACAAAAGCACTTGCATCGTGAGAATGTTTCCAGTTGCTTCAAACTTCAATTGTTAGACAAGTTGTTTTCTATGTCTGGAACTCATGGTATATAGTGTTAATGTCCTCCAAAATTCAATAATGATTCACCCGTTCCTGTCAATATTACGTTGGAATTGAAATATATTATTATTTTTAATCTGGAAAATATAAAATTCAATGAATATTAAATTTGATGCATCAATATGCTACATTTTGAACAAAAGTTTGTCATTTTAATTAAAATGATCAAGTTTGTTTTCGACAGGTCTTTCTTGTAGTAAGAGTGCGATAGTACAACCCTTACTAGGTCATATTCTTTTTTGCACGAGACCTTTCAAGGTTGTTGAATTTTTCGATATAGAATGATGCGATGTATTTAATTTAATTTTTCTGTCCTTAGAAGAATTAGTAACAACACTGAAATAAACAAAAATATAATCAATGCATAAACGTGTGTAAAAATATCTGTATATCCAAGTGTTAGACTTTTAAAACCAATTTATTCTTATAAAATATCTAAAATAATAATTTTTATATTTCATTTTTACTTTATCGTTACATATTATAGAGAAAGTATTAGGTATACCGGAAAGTTCTGTCCGTTTTAGAATGAAACAAAGGAATACATTTTTTCATACTTTGGATAAACTTTATTGAATAATATAATTGCCATCATTATTTATGACTTCTTGCCAGCGTGATGGCAATTTGTATATCCCATTTTTAAAAAATGTCTTATCTCTAGAGGCCAAAAATTGAACCAGTGCTTGTCTGATATCTTCTTCGTTCTTGAATTGTTTGCCCTGCAAGAAATTTTGTAAGGACAGAAACAAGTGATAATCAGATGGTGCTCGGTCCGGGGAGTATGGTGGATGCGACAGAATTTCCCAGCCTACCTCTGCGACTTTCTGACGAGTCCCCAAAGCAGCATGTGTCCTGGCATTGTCATGAAGCAGTATGATGTCCTTCCTATTGAACATCGTCGGCCTCTTTTCTTGGAGTGCTGTTTTTAATTTATCCAATTGCTGACAGCACCTCTCCGAATTTAGCCTTTCGTTTGGTTTCAACAGCTCAAAATGTATTGGTCCTCGAATGTCCCACCATATACACAACATTCTCTTGTACAGGCTCAACTTCGGTTTAGAGGTAGAGGGGGCAGGTTTTCCGGGTTCACAATATGCCCTTTTTCTTATGATGTTTTCATAGGTAATCCACTTTTCATCCCCAGTTATGATTGTAACCGGAGCGGACAGAAGTTTCCGGTAGACCTAATATATTATCGTCAACAAATTAGAACTAGAGATTTTGATGAATCTCCACCTCAGACCTACCTGAGTTTGAAAAACACATTTTTAGAAAATATCTGTCTGTTGTCCTATGACAAAGATAACTCAAAAACGCTTTCATCAAGACGGTTGGAATTTGATATACGGTCTTTACACCACATTTGCAGATTTCTATCAAATTTTGTGCAAAATCTGGTTAGAGGAAGTTTGTCTGTCCGACCTTCGAATATAAATTAACACCATAGCTACAAAACGAACAGATCTAGAGAGATAAAATTCGATACATAGATTTAACATCCGTACTGTAGACACTTTTCAAATTTTGAACCAAATCTAATAATCAATTGATAATCTGCCGGTCTGCACTTTTAAAAACATGCAAACCCGATAACTCAAAAAAGCAATGACTTACTTAAATCAATCTTGGTATGAAATTTCGTGACTACAAGTGTAATCTAGTGTCAAACTTTTGTTTTGATCGGTTGAATTAATGCCTCTAAAATACAAATTCTATATTCGGATAATTAACAGCATATCAGGGATAGTCGCCAAAAAAATCACCAAGGATGGCACGACAGATTCAGTAAAAATGCTAAATTCACGCCAAAGGTAAATATTTCCTAACTATTGTACGCCTACGCCATGGAAGGTGTTCTTTGGTATAATATCATTATTAGAGTGTATGCGAGAAAGTTTTGGAGAGACCACCCCCTGGTTAAGCAAGTAGTAATTCTTCAGCAAAATTAAATAGGTGTCGATAATGATATGAAAATTATTGAAACAGCAAAGTTATTTTGGGAGAGAAGTGGTTTAGTCATATATGAAATTACATATTTAGTATTATTCAGTATTTAGTATTAAGTGCTATTTAGTATTGAAATATACTATTTAGTATTATTATTATTTTTAAAGCTGCAATTCTTACAAAATTAATTACATTACTTAAATTTCTTCTGTATAAATAAACGCTTATCAAAATTCCCCAAATTAGGTTCAATTTTTTTTTTTTTTTTTTTTTGTCTAACTCCATATTTAAAATTCTGTCCAAGTAAGGTTATATCCGATGCAGGGGATTCTAAACCATGAAGATAAATTAAAATATCAAATTCAATTTTTCTTGGCAATTCCAAAATTTTCTTTTTGCATGTATATATAAAAGAAAGTTCATTTTATTCTGATTCTGACGTTCACTTTCAGTTCTTCTGAAATATGAACATATGTAAGGCACATTTCCATAAAACTCTTTTGACACCTAAAATTCAAAAGAGGATTGAAATATTGATTTCTTAATACATCTGAGTTTTAAAAGTTCTAAATATATATGCACTTTAAAATCTGCACTATCGCACGTATGGTATGGTATTTTTGAAAGTTTAATAAATTGCATTTTGTTTTAGATATTTAACACATAAAATCTATTTCATGTAGAAATATCAGCTCTTATTTACGAATTGTGATAACTTTAATTTCAAGTATTTTAAAATCACCAATTTTGATTGAAATAATTAAAATCATAATACTGTGTCCAATTTCACTAAGTTTTTTTTTATTAAATAACACGTTTAATTTTAATAATTTTACTTTTCGATTGCACTAAGCTCGATAATAAAAAATTGAATAAAGAGACTCACTTTTTAAAATTACGAAAGTCAAAAAGTACCAATTTAAAGTGAGATACATTTTTAAATGTAATATGAAAATATGAATCGGCTGAAAGTTGAAAGCAGATATGTTTGATTTTAATTTCTCATCAAAATTAAGAACTCATAAGAATTCTTTAAGGAAACTTTTTTTTTGTACTCACCTAAAAACCAGCGCAGCAATTCCTCCTCCTACAGAAGAATTTATCGTAACGATTGCAGATCTGAAAAGAAGCAAAGAGTGATGTTAAATCATAAGAGTTTTGTTTATTTTTAGAGAATAAGTACATTAGAGACAGAAAACACAGTATTCGCCAAAACACACAACATTGAAATGAAAAGTGAACAATATTATATTATTGTCATCTGCGAGCTTATTTCTTCTCAAAAGAAATTAACATTAATGCATACACACTATTAGCGTGTTGGTTTACCACGGTATGCGTAATGTAAATGTTCAGAGTGTGCACCGCTTCTCCGTAGGCCGTGTTCATATCGTTCACGGAGATTCTCAAACATGTTTTAAAACAAAAGTTGCTGCAGACTCCTACAAAAAAGAGATCACGTAATGCACTTTTCTCACGTCATGCATGCACAGTTTTTGGTGGATCTTCACAGTTTAACACACTCTCCTTTTACGTTCCCCACAAGTAGGCATCAGGGGTGTAAGATCGGGGGAATGAGACGAGTATGGGAAGTCAAACGTGAAATTATTTGTCCTAAAAAGTTTTCCTGCAGCCTGGCTAGAGATTTTCAAGTGGTATCAAGTCAACTGATCGCCCCGTCCTATTGATACCGCTGTGTATTCATCTGAACGTTTCTGGCACAACAGAACTTTTTCAAATCCTGAAGAAATGGCTCGATCACTTATTTAAACGTCTTTTTAAACTTCTCTTGGAATTGTTCTGCCACCTTTTTCAAATTCTGTCCATTTTCATGGACATTTTCGTATGAACGGAAATAAGGCTCAACCATAAATATATTTTCCTTCGTCGAAAGTCCCATTTTCAACAACAACTGCACAACACAACTTCCTTTTCACTACTGCGAACACGTGTCGCTGGAGCTATGCCCCGTCGGCAAACGCAACCACGTGTTCGAGATGTGCAAGTTTTTTGTACTGTATATTTTGGTGCATACTGTATTATTATTTTGAAAATAGAATCTAAAATTCTATTGAAATCCCTTATATAAGTAAATAAATCCTTTTAAAATAATTCAGATTTCAAGAATTATTAATAACTTTCACTATAAAGTTCTAAAAAAACCTCTTCTTAGATTAAAATGCAAGCAAAATACGTTAAGTTCTTAGTGTAGTTGTATGTAATAAAATTTATTTACATTTGAAATAAAAGCAATGAATTAAGAAATAGAACATAAGGCAACTTGTGATAATGAAATCTTATTTAAAATTTTCAGGTTCTGTGATAATGCACATAGTTTAAGCAAAATGAAAGATTATTATTAGTTTGAGAATAATAAATTTAATAAAAAAGGGTTTTTTAAAAATACGCTAAAATGTACAGTTTTTGATTTTTTAATTGCTTAATTGAATTTTTTAAAAATTGTTTTGGACTTTAAATTTTTTTATTAGTATTAATTAATATTTATAAATATTGATAATTAAAAAAATCTTTATCAAGTAGTGTTACTTGTCTGGAATTAAAATTTAATGGCACAAAGATTTAACATCTAAAGTGTAAGTACAAAATAAATTTAAGACGAAATCCATCGAGAGGTTAAATTTCTGTCGTTTCTTACTTTGAATATAAACATGATAATTGAATAAAGCAGCGAATTAAATGTGTCAAATTTGGTAAGTAATTTGGTTAATAAAATTATAATTTTGTATAAATTTTTTTATTATTCGGTTGAAAGGAAACATCTAAAATACAAATTCGATTTTCGAGTACTATTAATAGCTTGCCATATACAGGGTGTTTCAGTGAACCGTTTCAGAACTTCTAAGAGGGGTAGGGTACATCTAGACAACTCGAAATCATAAAGCAATGTGGGGTCGGAAATGCTTTCCTGAAGCGGTGTTGTACACAGAAGCACTATAAAGAAAAGAGACCGTAGATGAGAAATCGTTTTAATAATACATGAAAAGAAGCAAAAGGTACATGGATTAAAGTAAGTGTTCGAAGTTTCTTCCACGAGCTACAATGAACGTCTCACATCTCCGACGCATGGACATCCGAACATTCTGGAATACTCCAGGCATATCTCGAATCACTCCGGCAGCTACTGCGATTCTTGCAACGAGCTCCTCAGCATTGTCAACAGGGGTGTCATAAACTAGCGATTTCATATGACCCCAGAAATAAAAATCAAGACATAAGTCGGGTGACCGAGCAGGCCAACGCACGGGACCCCCACGTCCTATCCACCGTTGACCAAATGTGACATCCAGGTAGTTACGAACATCTCCGCTATAATGGGCAGGGGCTCCATCGTGTTGGAACCACATTGTCTGTTGCGTCGATGCAGAAATCTGTTCATCTCTCAAAAGTTGTGGCAATACTTGCTGCAGAAAGAGCAAGTACGTTGTTCCGGTTAGACGACCCGGTAACAGGTAAGGTCTAATGAAGTGATCTCCCACAATACCGGCCCATACATTGACCGAAAATCGATTCTGTGCTGCACGACGTCGTATTGCATGAGGGTTCTCAACCGCCCAGATATGGTCATTATGCGTGTTGAAAATTCCTTCCCTTGTGAAGGATGCCTAATCGGAAAACAACTTCAGCAGAAAAAGGGGATTTGTAGCACATTTTCCCAGGTACCACTGTGCGAAAGAATACGAGGTACATAATCCTGCGGGTTCTTTGACTGGACGCGCTGCACGTGAAACGGATGCATGTCTTGTGCTCGGAGAATCCTCCAGACGCTGCAATGGAAAACCCCGACTGCGTTTGATACACTTCGTGTACTCGTTCTTGGATTCCCCTGTACATGCTGCAGCACATTCTGTTCGGCGTCTGCAGTCCGTGTTGTTCTTACCTTGCCCCTGAGTGCTCTTTCTAATGAACCTGTCTCAGCTAATCTCTGGTGCAGTCTTGCAAAGAAATTATGACTGGGAATACGCCTCGTCGGATATCGTGCCGCGTACAAACGCTGTGCGGCTGGCCCACTACAATTTGCAGCCCCGTACGCCAAATGCATATCGGCTAACTCTGCGATAGTGTAATCATCCATACTACTAACTTGGCGTTCTTGTGCGAAATGAAGATTCCCTGCACGACTTTTGACATAACGCCATCTACCGCGTCATCAAAGCATTTCTGACTGCCCATGGGTATATGATTTTAGTTCGTCAGGATGAACCCTACCCCTCTTAGAAGTTCTCAAACGGTTCACTGAAACACCCTGTATTAATCACCAAACACAATACCGAAGAAAACATATTAGACTCAGTAAAAATGTTAAATTCAGGTCAAAGATGAATATTTCGTGACTACTTTTCGCCAATGACATGCAAGGCATTTACGGCATTATCTAATGTCTAAAATTTCATGTTTGGAGGTGTATCGAGAGGAGAAAAACATTTTTTTATTAGAGAAAACGCGAGAACAATTTTTGGATGACAGCTCTCGCTGATTTTATATATTAACTACTGGAAATTGCAAAATTCCAGTATTTAAATGGAACTTATCCTATAAGTGCTCATCCCTCAGGTTGGAAATATATCTGTTTTCTAATGCATTTAGCGATTTTGAATAATAATCATATTAATTATAATGATTACAGATTTGAAGATTATTATTAAAAGAAAGTACATATATATTACAATTCGTTTCATTTTAAAATTAAATGAAGTCTTTTGTAATCGTCGCATCTTTATTGAAGATTTAAAAAACTCTGTTAATAAAGAGCTAAAAGTCTCTGTATCCATTATCCATATTCGCTTAATAATAAGCCTTTAAACAAATCAATAAATATGAGAGTTAAAAAAGAAAGGAAGCAAAATCAACCGTTTTATTTAAAAATTGTCTTTCTATAATCACATATTATTATTCTTTATTATAATAATACACTCAGTATAATCCTTAAAGGTTTCGTCTGTAAATATAATGGTGTCTCTATTTATAATAACAATATTTTTCTGTTTTGAAACGGAAAATACATTCACAATTATATAAAGAAGAACGCAAACAAGTGGGGAAAATTAAAAATTAAAATAAGTCATCAAAATATATAAAGTTCTCTTTGTCTAAACCTTCGATTAATAAGTCAGTGAAGTATTTCTTAATCTAAAATTGCCACGGGCATATTTTTAATTCATGAATTAAAACCTTGAAATTTAAATTAGTTGTATAATAACCAATCGATCAGAACCGCGTTAGAAGTTGCGCAAATCAAACTCGTTGATTATTTTATTCTCAAATTATTATTTATCTTACTACACTTTATAAAACTCATTGATTATCTTCGCATAAAATATTAGATTATCAGCGTTCTTTTCTTTCTTATAATATTTGTGAAACCATGTTTGTAAATAAACTGATGAGAAATAATTGACAGAGAGTTACAGTAAATATCCTTTGTCCAATTCCATTAATTAATAATCTATATCTTCTATATCTACACCTATAATACAGCTCAACGTGTGTATGTGTTGGTACTCTACAGGCCAGACCGTTTGACCTACATCTACCAAATTTGGTGCAAGGTTTGCTGTTTTGATTTATTTGAGTTACACTCTGTAAATAAATTGTTTTTAGGTTAGTTGTGTGCTTTTGTAATTAAATTAAATTATATTTATGTTAGTTATATATTTTTCATATATGCTTATAGTTTTAAGTACATAGTTTTTTTTAGTAGTTTTTCCCCCACGCTAACGAAGTTAGGCCTAACATATTTTCGGTTTAAACGATTCTGTTTTTTTCTTAGTGTTTGATGCATTTAAAATTAAACATTGTTAATTAATCGATCGGTTCATGATGAATCTCAGAAAACTTTGTTGAAAAATTCTTGAGATATTACATAAGTTAAGAAAGATATTCTTTTATGCCCATGTTCAGAGACTCTGTTTTCAGTACTCATATTAAAAAAAATGCTTCGTTTCAGTAAAAAATGTTCCTATATTAATTTCAGATTAATCCTTTCCACTTTAATTTAAGGCATAAATTCTAATTGAGCTAACAGAAAATTTGAGAGATACATATTACGTTATGGTTGAAGGCCTTTATAATATTATGAGTGAATTATATATCAAAATTAGAAGCTTTAAAATATTTTGATGAAGAAGATATTAAAATAGGAGTTACATAAAATATTTAATTATCAAAATTTTAACGAACACTGAGATTAGCGAACCGGCTGGGCGCCAAAGGCGGCTAATATAAAATAATTGCGTTACAATCCCAAACAGGGATATAGGATTTTCTTTTACACTGTTCCCCCATATAGTTTTATATTCATTAGTTAATGTTAATAGGCTAATATATGACTGCAATTTGTGATGTGTGTGCTATGATAACCATAATAAAAAAATTCGTCCAATATACTACACGGAAGACCGTTAGATATGGACCTTTATTGATATGCTCTAAGAAAGAAATTTTCATAATTTAAAAAGATTTTCCATTAAAAATTAATTACAGTTTTAACGTTTTTAATTAGATTGCCTCAATAACTTCGGAGTAGAGTTATAGCCCAAATTAAATTTTTGCCACTTTAAAATTCAAAAAAAGACCTTTTTATTGGTGGCAATTTTATTTCCCTATTTTTATATTTTTATTAAATTTCAAAATTTAGTTTTAATTGTTTTCCTTATTTTACTAATAGTCTTCAATTCACGCGGCTCTGAAGCGATTTCTATTTATTTTTTTAAGCGATAAATAGACGAATCAAGCGTAAAATATTATCATGCTACAATGTTCCAAACCAGAGATTCGAATTTGTTTTAATATCTTTTTATGACTTTATTTATGTAAATATTTTATAACGTATTGGTTTTGAGTGTCAAAATAGGTAAAAATCCCGATTTTTACTTTCTAGGGTACATAGTATAAAGAAAGTATAGTGATCATCAAAAAATTCGAATTCGAGGTTTTGACATTTCTCCACGTTTTAGACCTCTCCGAGATCAAAAAATACATTTTTGAAAAGTGTCCGTAAGTCTGCCTGTAACAAAGATAACTCAAAAACGCTTGGACCTGGATGGTTGAAATTTAAATACGATTTTTATACCAAAATTGCAGAGAAATTTTGTGTGAAATCTGTTCAGAGGAAATCCATCTGCCCGGCTGTTGGAAAATAAGTTAACCCTATAACGACAAAACAAAGAGAGCTAGATGGATGACATTCAATACACAGATTTAACATCTATAGTGTAGACATCTTTTAAAGTTTGAGCCAAAAACGACAAATGGTTGACTATCTCAGTCTGCATTTTATGAAACTTTTTAACACGATAATTCAAAAACGCATATGACATAAATTGTCCAGGATTTGGAAGTAAAATCCTAAATTAAACACCCGGAGTGCTATGATTAAAAAGTGATCCGTTACTTTTACCATCAAAATGAATCCAAATATTTCTATTGCTTCAAGTTTTTAAACTTCTAATGCTTCTTTCCACAATAGCATCTCTTCAGAAAGCTAATCCTCAGTTATCTGTATCTAAAATGGCTATAAAAATTCCCTCCAACTTACTTTTGGTATTTATGAAGCTATTTCAGCTAATACTGCATTTTTTTCCCGCTTATAACTTATCGAATTTCGCTGGTTTTAAAACCGTGACTTTTTTATTTTAAATTTATTTAATAATTTTAATCGAGAAAAAGGATATTACGAATATTTATAATTCACAAATATTATTACTCACATTATTCCTTTTCCTATTATGAATGCAATTCTAATTATTTTGATAAATATTGTATGTATTAGTACCTTTAAATAGAGCATTACAAAAGTATGAAAATGGTAAAATTAGAAAGCAAAATTTCTATTTTCTGAGTTTTAATGTTGAAACGTATCTAAAATTTTTATCTCCTAAATTCTAATAAATATCGGATGCATTATTAATTATTACTCACATTATTACTTTCATGAATTATTACTCACGTTATTACTTTCATGAATTATTACTCACGTTATTACTTCTCATATTATGAATGCAATTCCAATTATTTTGATAAATATTGTATGTATTAGTACCTTTTAATAAAATAGAGCATAACAAAGTGAGAAAATGGTTACATTAGAAAGCAAAATTTCTATTTTTTGAGATTTAATGTTGAGACGTATCTAAAATTCTTATCTGCTAAATTTCTTTCATAGAATTTGTACTGATATATAGCTATTGAAAGCATGTTGTGCCTAAAAAATGGTTATATGCCTTTTTGAATAAAACAATAATTTCTTTAAATCTAAATCTATAATATTATTTGCTGTTTCCTTCTAAATAGGGAAATAACTTGAATTTTAAAGAAAGAATTATATCTATTAAAATCTTTTTTTACAAAAATAATAAATTAACCTTGATAACAAATTAAAATAATTAAAAAACTGAGCTTAGATATTTACTGAACAGCTCTTTATTTCGTTGCAATTTATAAAATGTTATGTGTGGGCTGTATTCTAAATTTAGAACGAAACTCCATATTTTAATTTCACATAGTCAGACAAAAAAAATAGCTTTTTCTATTTACGATGTGTTCATGATTTCCTTCGTAAAAAGTCAATAACATTATTTTTTCTTTTTATTCCAACATCTAAGAGTGCGAAAAATAATTAATACTCATTTTTTATCTTGAGTTTATTGTTCTAAAATTAAATAATCCTAGTACGGACATCTTATTGATGAACACAATTACAGAATGGCTGGCTTATTTAAGCGAACCGTTTTAATAAAAACTTAATTTGCTTCTTATGATCTTTAAAAGAAATAAAATAAAACCGATTAAAATTTCACGTTCCGTACATTCTTCTTCAAAAGTCCTTCTACATTGCAGAGACTTACAGTAATGAAACTCATTTCATTTTAGATAGTGGCATCACTTTTTTTTTTCGCTGTTAATTAAGTTTGACTATTGATTTATTTCTACTGGAAAGAATTCACTTTAATTTTAGTTTTTAAAAATATTTCTTTGCTCTTTTGAATTAAGGAGGATAAATGCCTTATTTGAACGTCTTAGTTTTGTCGTGGTAAATATCTAAAGCATTTTAATTTTATAGTTTTGAAGCAGGCAGTAAAACACTAAGGTTATGTGAAATGAAGTGACCATAGAAATTAAATATTTTCAGTTTAACCCGTAACTGGAGACATGAGTTTCCTCACGTGGTCAGAGAGATGGAGTCAAAATGACTCCATTCATATTTTTCTTTTGCCTTTTATAAATAGTATTGGAATTTATTTTGGAAACCCAAAGCATTTTGAAAATCATGTAGTTACAAAAAAATATTTAAAATATTAATATTAAAAATGTTAAATGTTATAGTATTAAATGTTGAAAAGATGTTACAAGAAAAATCTAAAGTCTTTTTAATTTAGTATTATTATTATGAAGTAGTATTTACTTCGTTTAGATATAAAGGAATTACCAAATAAAAATGAAGAATACAATAAAATATTATTTTAAGAATATTCTTTTTTGCATTATTCAAGCTAAAAGCAGTTTCAGAGATATGGAGTCGATGATTCCATAAATAACAACAAAAACTTTTAAAAAGAATAACTATGTTATACTCACCTGTTCATACTTAGACTTTTGCCAACATACTACTGTTGAAAGAACAACTTGAAGGAACTGAAGATATTATTGTATTCAAGGACAAAATTCCACGTGATAATCAGAGCTAATGAACCACGCGGAGTCATTTTGACTCCCGTTTCCAGTTACGGGTTAACTAAATTGAACTCTAAAACTTTATATAAAATATTTATATTTTTTAACATGTATCGAATAGTTGATTCATTTTTTTTATTTATTTCTTTTTAAAACATAAAAGTGGTAAGTCGTTGCTTTTCTTGAAAAGCATTATAATCAGTTCGCTCCATTATGTCGGAGTGAAATGATAATAATTTTTGACAATTCCATGAGTTTGAAGGAACCATAGACTCAAAGTTATATCTAAACGATCTAAATAAATGTAATGCCATCAAAAACATAACTTGTAAAAAAACCAAGTCTCTCAACTCAGTTCTTCTCTCGTAAAAAGTTGTGAGATCCATGTAATACCAAGTCGGTCAATTTATTCAGTTCATACTTAAGGGTTCTTCTGTCTTAAGTTATTATATAATTAGCTAACCTAACAACATCCTATAGTGACCATATCAATACTAAAAATCTTTTATGGTTTAAATAAATAAATTGACTTGGCAATCGCATGAAAACACAATGTATCTTTACATTAAATTAGATTACATTAACATATTATATTAAATTAGATTGTTTAGTGCGATTGCCAAGTCAATCTATTTATTTAAACCATAAAAGATTTTTAATATTGATATGGTCACTATAAGATGTTGTTAGGTTAGCTAATTACGTAATAACTTAAGACAGAAGGACCCTTAAATATGAACTGAATAAATTGACCGACTTTGTATTACATGGATCTCACAACATTTTACGATAGAAGAACTGAGCTGCGAGACTTGGTTTTTTTACAAGTTAGGTTTTTGATGGCATCTCATTTCTTTTTGTGGATAGTCCTTTTCTTATTTTTGTATGTAGTCTTCCTCTTTCTTTTCTGGTACTACTTCTTGAGCTTCAGCTACAGTTTTTCTCAAAGCCCATTCCCTGTCTCTATGGGTTTTTCTCGTAAGCTTTGATGTTACAATTTTTGACAAGTCTGAACGGTAAATGCTTCTTAGTCTGTTGTATTCACAAAATGAAGATTCCTGCGCTTTAATACTTCCAAAGTCAACATTTATTAGATGTAAGTGGTCCAGACTTGTAACTCTCGAAAGTGCCACGTAAGCTTGACCGTATGTGAATACTGCAGAACCGAAATCCATCAGTGCATTATTTAGACTTAGGACCTGACTTTTGTGCTTTATTACAGCATAGGCTATACATATGGGAAACTGTTCGCGATGAACATAAGCTATATTAATAATTTCAAATTTAGTTTTGACCGGACTAAGCTCGTAAACATGTTCTTTATTAAATGCAATGTATATTTTCTTAATTATTTTTGTATTTTCAGGATCAACCTTTACTCTTTGATCAATACCGATAGAACCATTAACTAAACCAAGACTCACGTCAATATTTCGCCTTAACATGACTTTTGCTCCTATTTTTATAATTATGTTCTCTTCCAGGCCTGCAGTCATAGAAGCATCGTCTTCATATATTTTTCTTATGCATTCACGACCTCTTTTTGTCAGGTATCTAGGGCAATCTATGCTATCTACAGCTGTAAGTTTTATTTCGGAATGTGGAAGAGATTTAAGCATTGCAGTATTTAATTGTGGACACATGTTTTTTGTAGGTAATAAGCAAACGGTATGATCAGGAAGTTTCGAGAGGTGTTCAATTATTTCAATTAATCTGTTTTCATTTGAATTGGATTTGAGATTTATTAATCTAGTCGAGAGTAAGTCGCGGTCTTTTTGTGTAATCATACCTAATCTTATTCTATTTAGCATTTCAACAAAGTCAGAATCATTGAGCTATCGCACGTTAATTGTCAGTTCATCGTATATGAACAGTTCAATCCACAGATTTGGTATACTGAGGGAACCTAACAACTTGTTAGTTTCAGCAGTTGACAGTTTATCAAAAGATGACTTTCCTCTTACCGTCGGAAGCTGCAAGTGATCTCCGAAAACTACAAGAAGTTTTTTTCCAAACCACCCATTCTGATCGTCGCTTGTGTCGAATATTTCAGATAAGCGTAAATGAATATATGTTAAAGTATCATTGGATATCATCGACACTTCGTCTATGATAAACAACACTACTTTTTTCAAATCTGATCTCAGAACTTGGAGCATTTCATCAGAAAGTGACTTGTACTTCGGTGTTTGCTTGTGTTCTACAGGCAGCTGCAACAGTCTATGTATAGTCAATCCATTCACATTGAATGCAGCTATTCCTATTGGAGAACTAACTGCCACTTTTTTGTTTAAATACGCCTTAACCCAAACTTTCAGAGTTTTTATTAAAAAGCTTTTTCCAGTTCCACTCACAAAACAGCGTAAAACGTCAGCGTTATTATCAGTTGTGTCCATTTTATTTGTGATCTTATCGAAGAGTCCTTTTTAATCGGCATTAAGTTTTGCGATCATACTTTGAAGATCAATTTGCTCTTCTTCTACCAGACTGATTCTCTGAAAGTCACCCATTGCGTTTGCAGCTTCCACAGCTTCAAATTGAATTATTTCAAATTTGATATTGTTGCAAACCTGTAATTTTGTTTCCCAGCGCAAATAGTGTCATCATAAGAAAGACCGTCTTACAATAATCTGTATTGGATGCTGTCGGATGCCGAGCCCGTGATCCCAGAGCTTAGTGACAAAATTGGCGACCATTTGGTGACTTGGCGACGAATTTGTCGAAAAAATGGATAATGCTTGAAATTTCGAGAAATGTATCGATCCGTCCATTATTTCACGCATATTTTAGTTTTACCTTAATTTGTACACTAAACACTAATTGTATTCTAAATTTGAAGCTTCTATGTCTGCTAGAAGTGCCTTAGAGTTTTGATGATCGGTCAGTCAGTCAGTCAGTCAGTGACAAAATTCACAAACTTTGACTAGTTATACTTCTTAAACTACTGGTTCAAATTTAATGAAATTTGAAATATACCGTGTTTATATAATGCCTGCTTGGTTACTGAAAATTCAGGCTTCTAGTTTTATCCACAACGAAGTTATATTGGGTCGAAAATGGCCTGAACTGCTTTCTAGAAAAGGATGGTACGGCCGTGCCGCTTGTTTTTGCTCTACTTTGCGGGGGCACTGCCGTGCCCCCAGATATAATTGTTATTCCTTCCGAACCAACTATCTCAAAAAGTGTGAAATAATCTAATATATAAAAATGAATTTTTGTTTGTTCGTACCTTATGCGCTGCCATCCCGTTCAACCGATTGTGATGAAACTTGGTCAACTTAATGCTTGCACTTGCGCGAAGGTTATAGGCATAGTACAGATATCATATCTAATACATAAAAAATAATTTTTATTTGTTCGTACCTTATGCGCTCCGTAACTGTAAACGGCAAACGAAACATGTCATTCGGAGTTAATCGCACATGCATCAAACAAAATAAAATTGTTATGATTGATGCTAATCAATGCGAGTGAAATGAAATCGAAAATATTTAGTGCAAGAGCTAATTTTTTTTTTCCTTCTCATTAATGAATAGTCATCGGCACATGAAGTTGTCAGTCAGCGAGCACAATATTTCGTCTGCGGCAAACCGCACATATTATTCAGAGTTTATCTCACGCATACAAAATAGAATTATTATTATCGATACTGATCAAATTAAGTTGTATATAATGGGAATTTTTCCAGTGCAAACAGTAATTTTTTTATTCATTCAGTGATTCGACAAACGATATTTCGGTTATACAAGCGTATATCGTATTGATAGTTTTGACAAAAACATATGTCCCCAAACATTCGTCACTTAATAGATCTACAACACGTAGAAATAAATCAATTCAAGCTTCTCAAACAAACAAAGAACGAAAAGCAGGTCGTTTACAAATTGCAAATTCACGTGCTTCAGAATCTCAGGATCAACAGGCGGTAAGAATCGAAAGATAAAGTTTATATTCTACCTGATCACACGCATCAGAATCAAAAGACGAATATGCGGCAATAAACGAGGCAACTATTCTTAAGGGAAAGTCGATTGGAGACGGGAAGCTCATTCCACATATTTCCATTACTCCCACCGACATGCCTTTTGAATTCAAACGACTGCATTTCTCCATTCGGCTTGCATTCTCGATGACCATCAACAAGGCGGAAGGCCAATCACTTCAAGTGTGAGGTTGAACTTAGAAAATTCATGTTTTTCACATGGCCAGTTGTATGCTGGACGCTTACGAGTCGGACAGACAAGAAATTTATATGTTTTTGCTGAAGACGGAAAAACAAAAAATATTGTCTACCCTAAAGCGCTTGAATAATAAAGTTAAAAAATGGAATAAATTCTATTTGTAATTCTCCTTCATATATCATTCAATTTCTGTAAATGTATTCATTTTCGATTGGAAAATAAATGTAATTCTTTCTATCACTCCTAATTAAACAAAATAGCTATTTCAAATTTCAAACGATATTTTCAAAATTATTTCTTCTGCGGCAGCAAAGCGCCGGGTACCAGCTAGTCAATATAGAAACATGTTGAAATAAAAGTTCCACTATTGAACTAGCAATTAATCTAAAATGAATCATTAACATGATAAGCTTAAGACGTGAGAAAATGTGAAAATAAATTGACAAATTTATAAAAAAAATTAGCTTTATACCGTGCCCTGTCGTCGCCATAATATGCCTAAACCCATCACTGATTGCAGTTATTCCGAGGCTTAAACTCTTAATAAATATTCGATACAGTCTTGATGTTTATAAAAAGAATATAATTGATTCTTTGTTAGGTTTCGAATTGCTTTATAATATGATGCCAAAAGACAATATTTACACTTTTGTGTTGGTTGAGTTCGAATAAGAAAAACATGAACATCAACGGAAAAATTACATGATGTCGTGACCTGTTTAAATTCGCTGATAATTATTAAACAAAATTACATGACCGCCCTCATAAATATTCTCCTAATCAATGCCAAAGGAAAAGTGAATCATATTTCCTTTAGAATCGATGACAACAACAACAATATATAAATAAATAAAAGGCACAAAATTCCATTCTTTTCACATCCGAGCAAATGGATCGATTCTTAGAGGATATGATCAAGAGTATGCTGCCGACTTAGAATTACTGTGTTGTCCTATTTGACAACTTGATTAATGGGTATATGGAAAAGAATGCACGTGGATATAGATTTGACAGCAGGTCAGAAAGATCAAATTCTAAACTACACATCAAACACCAGGTATAAAGAAGGTCAGGAGAGAAATAGAATATCGATAATTAGTCTCGACGGGTATTTTTTTACCTTGCAGCGTATTTCCACTTATGGCCAGAGACTCCAAATGTACTGCCGCAGTTGAATCCAAGCCATCCCCACCTAGAAAAATATTAAGTAAAATTCAAGTGAATTATTTTGTCAGGAAATCTAAGATTCCAAAAAAAGAACGGAATGAAAAAACAAAGCATAATGAAAAATTGAATAATTAGTAGACTTATTATTTACTTATTAATTTGACGTCTCGTGCGCTTAAATAAGATTAAATAATAGATTCCTCATTTTATAGTATTTCTATTATTCATTTAAAAGTAGCATTTAGAATTATTCTACATTTATTTATTCTTGCAAATTTTTTCATTTCTTCTGATTATTTTTTTCGTGTATTCTGTTTATCATGTTTTTTATTTCAGTTGTATTGTACTGAAATATTCATTAATCTAAATTTAGTTATTCTTCCAAATTGTTCACTTCTACATCTTATTTCTTTCGTATATTCTGTTTAATATCTTTTTATCTTTTAGTATTTTTAATGGCAATAATTTAAATTATTCTAAATTTATATATTCATTCTCATTCGTTTAATTACTCTTTTTTATTTTCTTGAAATTTTTATTAACATCAATTAATTATTAAATAAAACAATTTAAAGATATCCGCATATTTATTATTTCTACTTAGCGTAACCATCCGAATAAATCTTAGAATTATTATTGCTATCAAGATGTATTACTTTTCCTATAAAAGAGTAAGTGAAACATTTAATACAACCATACATTCCGAACTTTTCTTAGAAAAATTTGTCTGACTATGGGTTCAAAGAAACTACCTTTAAAGGACAACTTTAATAATGGGTTCAAAGAACTATCTTTGTTCTTTTAAGGACAACTTTACTGCTTATTCTTTCTTCCATCTGCGATTTTTACCTTTTCTCAATGGTTTATATTTCTTAGCAGACACTCCATATACGAAAGTAACTAATAAAACGTGATTACTTTCCATGGCTTTAAAAAAGAATGAACATAAGAATGAAATAAAAATAATATATAAATCCTAGGAAATACATAAAAAATCATGGTAGGTTATCCGCATGTTGTAATCTTTGCTCAATCATTTCTGAGATTCCAAACAATTTGGATGATGCTGAAGCGGAAATTGAGAAATTAACTACAGTATTTTTATTTAAAAAGAAACAGAGAATGAAAGCAGGGGCGAAACACACATAAAAAAATTAAAAATCAAAATAATTTTAGAAGGATCTATGTGTATGCTTAAGAATTTTTATCTTCATATTTGCTCATTATGTTTCATCAATTAATCTACATTATTTTGACTATATTTTTAAAAAATTGCTTTCTTCTCTCTCTATTTGTCTACTCGGAACAAATTTTGTAATTGATTTTGAACTCACTTCTCGATGAGCAAGAAACTTTAAACTTTATGTAAGGTTCACATTTATGTTTAATGTTATTATTTCTGTAATCATAGATATTGTGTGGCAACAGCAGTTTGTTGTCGTTAGTTTAGTTACTTGTATTTGATATCGTATACGAAATGTTCTCTTCCTTTAATATTAATTAAATGTTTATTCTGTCAACCGCGCCTTTCCATTCTTAAGATAACCCTAGTACAATATTACCACCTCTTGTATTTAAATATATAACTGAATGACAATGCAATATTAACTCACTTGCATGCCTGTTTGTTAGACGCAAAATTTGCAATCAATTAAAAACCTTTATTATCGATAAGCAGTACTATGATAAATCGCTATCGCATCGAGAGGTTACTTTAAAACTTATTTCAATATTTCGCACTAAAAAAAAAGGCAGAAAATAATTATTTAAAAACATTTTAGTATGTTACATTTCCAAAAGGGACGAAAATCACAATCATAAATTTTCAGAACAATCTGGATTAAGTTAGGAAACTGTTCGATGATATAAATCTGCATGGAATTATAAAAAGTTATTTTCTACGTTTTTAAAATGTGATATATTAAAAAATTATTTAAATAATTATTTATAAGTGTGTACTCAATTAGAATTTCTACTTTATGTGTATGTAATTTCGGATTATAAAATTTTATCAATAAACACCAATGACAAATCCTATTGGTGATACATGGCTGTATATTTCAACAAGCCTTGAATCTCATTAGGAAAGTTTCATTTCTGAAGAATTCATTAATATTAATAGATCTGAATTGAAAACTATTGTCGATTACATTTGCTACAGTGCGTGCCTCATAAAAGCTATAAAAAAATTACATCAAGAGAGTTAGTCGTTAGTGTGATCAGAAATGAGGAAAAAATAGGCTATTTAAGACACAAGTGTCCTAGATATAAGAGACATATGTTTCGGCAACGAAAATTGTCGAAATTTCTGTTGTAAATAAGGATAGTCTTTCTGAAATTTACTATTATATCTCAATTAAATAACAAATGTTTAGAAAGAATATGAGTTTTTTACTGTATAGAAATAAAGTGAATTTATCATTATAAAGAAAGGATGCGAATATTTTTCATTGTAAAGAAAGAATATGAATTTTTCATTGTAAAGAAAGAAT
>JAPMOR010032356.1:201826-233197 GCA_026543865.1 Argiope aurantia | reverse complement strand
TTTTCATTATAAAGAAAGAATTGAATTTTTCATTATAAAGAAAGAATGTGAATTTTTCATTATAAAAAAAATATTATGAATTTTTCATTATAAAGAAAATGTGAGTTTTTCGTTATTTAGAAAGAATAATTCTGCTTAAAACTATTCCAGAATTATCATAAGATTTACCATAAGTGAGTATAGATTCAGTAATTAGTGCGGATATATTTTAATTTTAATAACAAAAAATTAAGTAATAAATATCATATAATTTAAAAAGTAAATGACATTTTCATAATACCGTTTTAAAAATGTATTGCCATCTATAATGAAATAAATGATGATAAATATTATAGTATAAAATTTCATATAAGGAAATATAATTATAAATGTGTAGTTAATTATATTTCATTCATTTATATATTTACAATATTTCAACTAATACTTTATTTTTAAAAAATATTTAAAAAAACGTTTATTTTTAACATTTTGGCTTCTTTTATTCACATTGTCAAAAATTATGAGATTAACATTTCAAAACAATATATACTTTGAATATTATACATTTTTGAAATTTCTGCAATTTTTTGACGCTAAAATAGAAAAATTAATTCTTTTAATAGTATAAAGAATACTTTTTTTCCATAAAATTCATAAGAACAATGTGCACAACCGAAGTAATCATTGAATTTCATAAAATCCATTTTGACATTGGAAAAAAAAAATATCATTCTTAAAATTTTAAAACCTGAATTAATTTTAACTCCTTACTCAGAATAAAATGTTGGAAAAATTATCATCCAATAAGAAATTCCTTATATTACTAGATTCGATTATATTCATCGAAAGTTTATTGAAACTTGGAGAAAACTGAAGAGCATAATTTAGTATTTTCTAAGATATTAACAACCAATTTTGTCAAGTTCAGTTTTTTCAATTATAAAACAATATTATTTGGTTTAGTTTCTAAAACCTAAAATTCCGCATAACATAATTCCTTAGTTTATAATATAAGAGCTTATACAAATTTAAAAAAAAATCAAAACTCGTTCAATGAGAAACAAAAACACATTGCAATATATAATCAAACAACTTTAGTACAGTATTTTGCTCTGATTCCACTTTATTCCCATTCATTTCAATATTTAAAGAAATCTCTATGACCTTGCTGTTATTTGATTACATTAACAAAAACCATAAAAGTAAAATGCTTGAGAATACAAATTTATTTCTCAAAGATATATTAAATCAAAGATATATTTCTCAAAGATATTTAAAATCTAAAATTAAGTGTCACCACTATTGCAATTAAGAGAATTTTTGTTAAGAAAGTCAATAGCCGATATTCTACAGGGTGGTCATAAAATAACTTTCCCTGCTTGACGGTTTCTATAGCTAAAACGAATAAACGAAATGAAAACATATTTCATATACAGACTCTGGAAAGCATGGGAAGATGAATTCCTCAGAAAAAAGAAACATTGCCAAAAGCTGCCGATAAGAAATATATTGACGCTATTGTCACCTACTTCTACACTATACAATGTAATGCCGTGACTACTCTTAAGCAAACCTGCATGTTTGGAAACATAAAATATGACGGGTTGTTATGAACATCGAAATCGACAGTTTACAAGCAGTAGTGGAGGACTCGATACACCATATGCAATAGGTTGTACACAGAAAAGGTTAGAATATTGAAAATGTCGCACGGCGTCCAGGAGATCTTAATATTGATGAATAAAAGATTATTTTCTGTGAGTTTCATGAATTTATTAATAATTGTACTTCAACAGCGCCAGTATATCCCCTATCGTGTCAGCTTCTGGTACTAATTTTTTTCTGCGGAATTTATTTTTACATGCTTTTCACTGTCTGTATATGAAATGTGATTTCATTTCGTTCATACGGTTTAGCTGCAGATGCCAAAACAGGGAAAATTATTTTATGTTCACTTTGAATATAAAAATCTTAATTTAATGAAATATGTCTCATTTTCTGGAGCTGTTTCTAAAGCCCTATTTTAATAGTTCCAGGGATATAAGGATGAGTTGAAGAATAGGTATATCAAATTTAAGTCTTAACAAGCGTTTAATGGATAAGAAAGTTTATCAATGAATAATTCATGCATTTATTAGAATATTTTTGAAAAGAAATACCCCTTAATCTGCAAATATGAGAAAAATATCTTTATAATCACTTCAGAAGAAAAAAATTTCTTAAGGATTAACTTAAATCCGAGCCGGATGGAAATATAAGTTAATGAGACTTCATTTATTCACAAGTAAGGTTCATTGAAGCTTAAATATAAGAGGAAATGAGAATAAAAGAGAAGAACAAATGCTCTATCCTTTCGAAGATTTCTTTCTTTTATTCATCCTACCTTTAGACAGATATAGTATGATCATTGTGTAATCGAAGTTCACATTTCTTTTATTATTATTTATTGAACCAAAGGTATTTAAGATTGTGACTTATTCAAAAATAAAACCATATCCGCCTTTTTGATTGTTGGGATATTTAAATTTTTCAATAGTTTATTATTCTTAGAATGTACATTTGAAATTTAGTCATCGCATCGTATATTCTGTATTACAGCACAAGAAGTGTTGCATATTAGAAGAATGGCGAAAATAAATTTTTCCAAAGTAATGAAGAATAAGAATGTGTAAGGAGACTGGAAATCAAAAATTATCGTACAAATGGATTTTTATTAATATATGCATTAATAAGTACAGGGTGTCCCACAAGGTATGCAACATCTAATATTTACAGATTCAGATAGAACACGTCAAGACGAGTATTTTGATGTAAAACGTGGGGTCCCCGAATAATCTAATTACACGAAGAGCGTTAGTTATGAATCCAATGGTTTGTATTCCAAATTACGATGCATACGGCGATTGCGCAACATGGAAGCTTCCCTAGGTGACTATGAAAATTTGAGGCAACCAGTGAGAGGAAAAGCGCATCTGTAAGTGAATATGCAAATTCTTTTACGGCTCTGTTCCCTTACAAAATTTAAATCGATCATTAATGAGGTTTAAATAAAGCGAAATTGATTTTAATCGGATCTGGTTCAGGGACGAGGCGCATTTCCACCCCCAAGGATATGTTAACAAACAGATCTGGGTGTTCTGGACCACTGAAAATCTTCATTATGCTACAGTTCTACCACTGCAGTCACTCAGGCTCACAGTTTGATGTGCGTTATCTGCTGAAGTCGTCATTGAGCCAGTTTCTTTTATCGAAAATGTCACCGGTGAATCTTATTTTCGCATCTTGATTGACGGTGTCATCAAATTCTTTCATGGCACAAACAAGGTAAGCGATTATTGGTTTATGTAAGATGGTGCTAGACCTCATCGAATTCAGCGAAACTTAGCGGAACATTTCCACAATAGGTTTGGAAACCGTTATGAGAACAGGCCATGGAATTGAGTGACTACCTTACTCGCCGGATCTTAAACCGTGTGACTGTTTTATGGGGATGTCTGAAAGACATAGTGTATTTCACAAACCCCCAACATTGGGCGGCTTGAGAGCAGAAATTAAAACCGACGTCACGAAAATTGGAACAGATATTTTGCAGAAAGCAGTTGAGAACTTCTATTCCAGATTTCATCATGTCATTTGCTCGAACGGGCGATATTTCGTAAATCTGTTGTATTGATAGTTCTCAATAAACATTGATTTTCACTTGGTATTTTTTTCTCATTTCTTAAAGTTTTCGAGACGTAAGCTTCACACCTTATTTTAACTATGATGCTATATTCGGGAACCTCACATGTTGTACATCAAAACACTTGTCATGACGTATTCTATACGAATCTGTAAATATTAGACGCTGCATACCTTGTGGGACACCCTGCAAATGTAACAACAACAATTTATATATCCAAGAAACAATAAATGTGAATATATTTAAGACGCTATCTTCACCAACTCTTGCCCAAGTCATTTGAATACCTCATTAGTTTTCAAAAGTGTATACCTCATTAGTGCATTCAAAAATACAAGCATGTCGGCGTCTTGGCATAGGAGTAGCGCATCTTCCCCGTGATTTGGGCGTCCCGGGTTCGAGTCCCGGTTTGGGCATGGTTGTTCCTCCTGTTCTATCTGTGAGATGTGTGAATGTGCCCTCCTGTAAAAAGGGGTTGCGCAAGCAAATGAGTGATGCGTGAGTAGTCAAGTCGTACTCTTGGCCCAAGTTGGCTCTACGATAAAACAAGAGGCGCTCCCCCTTAGGCTTAAATCGGCTGTCTTTGAACAGAGGGCTTGTCCGCGGCAAGTGCCGTAAGAAACAACAACAAAAAATACAGACATAAAAAATGGCAAATAATTTTTATGTTTTCTTGGAATGAAATCAATGATTCATTCCTTAAAAAGAAATTTCCAGAAAATCTAGAAGATATCACTCAGAAATCATCTAGAAAAGTAATAATTGATAGAATGGCTGAAATTTCTTCAAACATATCTGTATAGGTCAAGATTTATCAGAAATTGACCAGTGAAAGTCAATTTTTTTTCCGTGTCAACTGTTTTGTTATTGATAAAAATAATAAAGAAAATTCCTTCATCCACAGCAATGCCAAACACGATTTCAAAATGATGTTTGTTTGTTTTTCCAAATTATTTGTAGCAAAAGAGTGTGTCTATCTTGTGAAACTAATATCTTCGAAAAAAATTTCAAGATATGAATTTCATAAAATATTAGACAAACTTAAGTTTCAAAGATATTAGACTTTAAAAATAAGAATTTCATTTCTTTAAAAAAAATCAGTTATAAATTCACCAAACAGAAAATTGGTGCTACTAGCTTTGCTTACAAAATTTGGAATTTAAAAAATTATATCATTTTATAATTATGCCATAACAATTACAAATGTGGATCACAAGTATTATCTTATCATCTAATTATGCCTCAGAAAAACTACAAGTAAATACTACAGTAGAGCTTGAATTAATTAATTAAAATGGTTTATTATGTGTAATATAAAGGAAAACTTGAAAGTACATATGATTATTAGGTAGTAAAGGACACAACATTTTCCATTTTCACAAATGTTTGATGTGGAAAAGCAATAAAACTGATTGCTTCGCAAATGATTAAATCATTTCACTCCTGGGTAAATCAGTTCTTGCCTTTTTTATGTGTGTGACCAAGTTCATATTGATGAGATCAAGCTTAGAACAAATATAATCTCTTTTCGAGACCCATTTTTCTATTAAAATCAATGGAAATTCGTTTCACAGTGGAATGAATGTCATGCAATCACAAGCAAAAATTCGCTTTTTTAGTGAACTTGTATGTCTACGTTCATATGAACACAATGAAAATAAAGAGATATCCATTGTGATGTAGTTTTGAAATACCTACAATAATATCTCGATAAAGATACACTCGTACTATTTTGCTGCCAAATAGTATGTATCAGTACATTGTATTGTACTGGTACATCCTTATACTGGTACATAACATTTCTGCTACATCATTGTACTGGTACTTAATATTTCTGGTACATCCTTATACTGGTACATAACATTTTTGCTACATCATTGTACTGGTACTTAATATTTCTGGTACATCCTTATACTGGTACATAATATTTCTGCTACATCATTGTACTGGTACATAATATTTCTGGTACATCCTTATACTGGTACATAATATTTCTAAAATTATGATATTGTTCAATTAATCCATTAATTTTTAGTCCATCCTGTGTATTTAAATTGAAACATTTACAAAAATTATCAAGGTTAATAGTCGCAAAAGACCTAATTCTCATGCCTAAAGCCTTAAGAGGAATGCCAGAATAAGTTTTCTGGAATTATATTTTAAACTTTTCTTTGTCGTAAAAAATTTTAAACCAGTTTTTCCACACGATGTCAAAGAGAACATTTTGTTTGTCAAATAACTGAGCATTAATTGCAACATTATTGTATAAAACCGTAAAATACGATAGTATTTTAACATCGTTATGTGTTAGAGAAACAAGAGCAGATAAAAAATTTCGTCTTGTCCTAGTTTATTTTTTTTTTCAAACCCAGGGGAAAAGATTACTCTATTAATTTTTACCTTGTCTCATTACGTCGACATGATAAGACTGTTTCGATGAAAAGATATTGGATAGTTGAAACTTACGGCTCAAAGTAAAGCACTTTACTTGAGCAGAAAGGTCATTTATTTCAATCACAAAATGACCTTCATGAAAGCCTTATTACAAGGTCAAGATTTTCGCTGAAAGTAATACTATAGTGGCAGCTTATCAACTCCAAAGAAAAAATTTGCAGTGCTGAGACAATTTTTTCAGAATGGATTACACATTTCAAAAAATTTAGTGTTATCTTTTATTAATCCGAAATTCTTTTTTTCAAAGTTAGTACTATATTTTAAATTTCTGTACAAATATTTCTCTTCTGAAATTCACAAATATTATTATTTAGCACTAAGATTTGGCAACATCTATAGCTATAGATGGATTATAGGATTTCTCTTTCCAAACATTAAAAACTTTATGCGATTTGGTTTGAGTATTCTATGCTATGGCTTAAGCATGATTATTATCATAAGAATTAAATATTATTATTACGTGCTATTAAATATTATCATAAGAATGAAATAAAACGAATGAAAGAAAAAAACGATTAATTCGAAGAATGAAAGTTTTGCAAGAGTTCAAGAAGAAGAAGAAGAAATAATAATATGAATTTGCTTGTATTAGAAGATTTATAGAGAGGTAATCTGAACTTGAGCAAAGTCATTATGAGTTTTCAATTTGTTAATAATAGTTTATAAGTTTTCAATTTAGTAATAATTTTTTACTTTTGTTTTGTTTTAGAATATTTTTAGAGATATTGATTTATTCATTACTAAGATCACTGAAAATTTGGTGTTTATATCATAATTCCATATTATTATTTTAGCCACTGCGAGCTTGGTGTTTATATCATAATTCAGTATTGTTATTTTAGTATTTCAGCTACTGATGGATTACATAATTTCATTTTGCAAACTGTAAAAAAAACTAATACGATTTAGTTTAAACAATATTTTCTATGAATTAAATATGGCTCTCAACATACTATTATAAAATTATTAAAAGAATGAGAGAAAAAAATGAATAAATCAAAGAAGGAAAATTTTGAAAAACGTTCCGGAAGAAGAAGAAATATTAATATGGACTTGCCTGTACAATATAATAACATTTATAGAGATGTATTCCATGAGCAAAGTTATTATGAGTGTTCAGTTCGACCTGTGATGGTATTATTTTTTTAATATTGATATATTTAAACTATTTTTCGTGATATTAGTTTATTAATTATTTATATCATTGCAAACGCGATGTTTATATCGTAATTCAGTGTTGTTATTTCAGGATTACATCATAATTCAATTTTATTATTTCAGGGTTATAACATAATTCATTATTTATAATTATTTCGTTACTTTCTTTCCCCAGCTGAATGTTTTTATAATGTTGTGGTGATCCTGCTTTCATCAAGATGATGTCGTGATTTAAACTGCATGTTCGAGCGAACTGATTAATCATGCGATGTCATCTTGATGAAAACAGAATCACTACAATCTCTTTATTGTGAAGTAAAAGTCTCTTTCAGACAAACAAATTTTATTGTGTGTTATGCCAGGTTTACACTCGGCCAGTTATAAGATGGCGAGTAGGCAGCGCATACGCAGAAAGGGACTGATTTATTTTTGCAACAATTTCAAAAGATAGATTCAGGCATTCCATCCTTGGCAATAAATTGCCGTTTAGGCATCTCTGAATTTTTCTTTTTCACTGTGTCTTGTATTAAAATTATGGATATTAATACAAAGAAATATGGTAAAATAAAAATGAAATGTCAACATACCTAAATTTAGAAAACTATAGAAAAAAATGACAAATAAAATGAAAAAAAAAACAGAATCTAGCATCAAAAAGGACAAAGAGAAAAAAATGTCAGAATTAATCTATGATAAGGGATGAATTTTTTTCAGGTCCAACACGCCAAATTCTACAAACGCATGCGCAGTAAGATAAAAATACAATCTAGTGGCATATTGTCCTATCTGCACAATTACTTGCCATTGATGGAAGCATTTTTCAGCTTTTTTACACATGCGCTGCCTACTGGCCGAGTATAGACCCGGCATTGAGGTGAAAATCATTGAGGTAAATATAAAATTTATAAACCCGGCATTGAGGTAAATTTATAAAAATATTAAGCATTTTTATAAATTTATGAAATTTGTTTTGTATAATACTTGTACTAAAACGGCGCACTACAAACTACCTATTATTAAAGGCAAATAATTTATTTGTAGAATTTTCTTTATATAATTTGAAACTTTTATTAGCTTTATTTACTGCATATTTTTCAATGTACATTTAAATATACGTAGGCTTTATTTCTTAATCTCATTCAATGAAGTATAATTTTGCTATGTTCATTAAACGAGACCTGTCCCGTGTATTTCTTATTGTTTTCTTCTCTTTATATATTTGTCCTTTTTACTAAATTATTTGTTCCCGTTAATTAATAAATTCTTAAGAATTGAAAAAAAAGGGTTTGCTGACAGTAAAAATATTTATTTGAATTACATGGCTTCAATATTAGTACACAAAGAGCCTCTAGTGCTATTTTATAGCTCTTGAATATTTCAATAACTTTCATTTACTTATCTTTAAATTCTTAAAGTTAATAGTAATTCTAGTTATCCTGAATTCTTAACTCTCCAATATGTAATGCTTATAACTGACGGAAACTTTAATTTTTAAGGCATTTTTGAGGTAACTCTAAAATAAAAACTGTTTTGAAATAATAATAGAAATGCTTAAAAAATAACGACTTAAGATAGGATATATTTTTATTATGTATAGTCGCCTTTAACGACCATCTGGTTCGCCGGGAATATTAATTTTTACTTAATTTCAGTTGAATCGTTTACACTTTCATGTTTATAATTTCCCCAAATTAATCAGGTATTAAATGCGTGTTATTTTATTTGTCTTATAATATAATATTTGCTCTGTTTATTGAGTACAAAAACATTCTGATGGAGATAAGTCTTATGACTTCATAGATCTACTAAACATGCAGATATCCAATTAATCTATTTACATTTATAATTAAATGTGTCTAATTCTAATATATCTTTATTTATAAAATAAATGTTTAGTTAATCTAGTTGCCTCAGAAAACAGCCAGTTCGTTGGCGATATTGGCTATATTTGATTTCAGATAAATTATTTTCGGTTACTCTTTGTTCATAATTACCTGTGTTTATAATAACCCATTAACGACCCAATTTTTATTGTCATATTTATCGTGTACAGGAACCATTCTAATGGATACAGTCTTATAACGTCATAGCGCAATTAAAAACGTAAATGTCCGTTTCACCTACCCTCTAAATTTCGCAATATTGTTTTTTCACTGTTTTTATTTATATAATAAAATACACAGATATTAAACAAAATCTTTTTTCTTTAGCTTTTAAAAAGAGAAGATAAAATCTCATCATTAAGTATTTGATGAAACAAAGAAAATGATTTTTATTTTTAGTAATTTATTGTTGTAAATAAGGCAAAAAAATTATTTTTAAAAAAATTGCCAAAATTCAGCGAAAATTTGCATTATTATTAAATTATATCATAAAAAAATATCCTTATAACATTTTTTTAAAAGTTTGCAATTGAGTAAAATTTAATTTTAGGCATCAATTTTTTGGAAGTTATAAGGAAAAACACCAAAATACGGCTTAATTATTCATTGATTAGAATTTTTAAAAACGTTTCCAAGTGCACATTTCCACTATCCATGATATATATGTGCAAAATTGGGTAGCTTTCGGTTAAATGTTCTAGCCTGTAGAGCACCAGCATGCACATATACACAAACACTCAAACATACATTCATGTTTATAAGTAGTCTAGATGTAAAATAAAATGCAGTTTGTCAAAAGTTATGCTTTTAATATAGTGAAAAAACAGCTGTTTGCCGCGGGCGGCTGGTCAATAACGGTTTTCAATGTTTGAATTTTGCTTTTTTTAATATTTGTTTTCATGTTTCAAGTATATAATATATGTGTTATACACACTTGAGAAAAAAAACACAAAAAATTTAATCGAAAGGAAATAAATAAATAAAATTTAAGCGGACAGAAAAAAAATTGCATTGTGTCAAAATTCTAAGTAAACGCTGTCCCTGCTCCCCCCCCCTCATTATATATCTTTTCTAAAAGTGTGGAGATGGATTTTACTGTCAAATACGATTTTATATTTCATTCCTCATTATAATCAGACTGAAAAAAGTAAAAAAAAAGTTTTTAAAAAAATATTTTTTCCGGTAAAATTTGTTGCGTCATTTTATTAGCACATCTTCCACTTTTTTTAAATCTTTAATTTTTAAAAAAATTTTACAGAAGCTAAAATCTCTAACATTCAAACTATCAATACTAAAAAGGTAAAGATTTTCAAGCCTTTTTTTTGTAATTGTTATTTTCTTATTTTCTCCCATACAAAATACCCAATCATAAAAAAAAATTTGTCAAAAAATACAACTTTTGATTTTTAATGAACATTCTCATCAAACATAAGAGAAAAAATTGAATGCATTTCGAAATGTTCGCCCGAAACATCGTAGAATTATGATTTTTAGGCTTGATTCTTCTATATTTATTTTATTTTTAAGCTTTACTCTTAATTATATAGTCACGGTAACGTGTAGAGAAAAAAAATGTATTTATTATCTTCGTAACAGGCTTGAGTATAAATGATGTCACTAAAATAGTAGAAAGCATCGTTATGAAATATACTTAAAATATTTATAAATACTTATTAAAGATAGCGAAAAAATTGTGTGGGTATAAAATTGTTATTACTGAAAAAATTTTAATTTTTAAAAATTTTTGAATTAATAAGCAAGAAATACTTGTGCGATAGCAAAAAAAAAAACCAAATAATAAGATAATAAAATTAAGATTTAATTAAATTATAAAAAATTAAAGTATAAAAAATATAACTAACTAAAGATCCATAATTATTAAAAATATCATTTATTTAATTTAATTAGTCGATAAGATTAGTGCTAAATTAATTGTTTAATTAGATAATAGTATTAAATTTAAACATTTTTAATTAAAAAAGTTAATTACATATTAAAAATTAATTAAAATTTGAAAAACTCTTTTTTATTGAGCCATTATTATCTACGAAATATATATGGGTTAACTTTTGGACCAATATCTGTCTTCAAAACAAGTTTCTTTAATCATGTATGCAATATGTCGCATCCGTAGATTGTATGTTATCTTGCAAACTTTATCGTTCTCAAATTAAAAAATAAAAACATTTTAAAAATTATAATACTAAGGGACTTACTACCTATGAATACAATTATTTGAAAATAGGGAAAAAATCCATCAATATTTTGATGTGGTCCTTCAACCAAAATTATAGATCAAATTCTAGAACAGATCCATCAAAGATTTCAAATAATTAAAGAACAAATTAATCCATCTAAGATGTCAATCAATTTTAGAATAGATTTTTCAGAGATTTTCAATATTTGAAGGACAAATCCACCTAAGGTATCAATCAATTTTAGAGCAGATCCATCAAAGGTTTTTAAACAATTTTTTTAGGACAAATCCCTCAAAAATGTAAATCTATTTTAGAACAGATCCATTTAAGGTTTCAAATCATTTTTAATTAAATCCAAGTTGCTAATCAATTTTAGAACAAATTCATCAAAGGTTTTAAACAATTTAGAACAAATCCATTAATGGTGATAATCAATTTTAGAATAGATCTATCAGAGATTTTAAATAATTTTAGGACTAATCCATCTAAGGTTTGAAACAATTTTAGAACAAGTATCCATCACAGGTGTAAATCTATTATAAAAGAGATTCATCAAAGGTTTGGAATAATTTTAAAACTAATCCATCCATGATGGTAGTCAGATTTAGAAACCATTCCTCAAATGTTTTACTGTATGCAAGTTAGTCTAATAGTGAATATAATTCAAAGTTGGAAAAATATAAGAAAAAAAATCAGTGTCACCTTGATATTTCAAATTCAAAATTACTCAAATTTTGATTTAATCTCCAATGAGAAAAGATCAATATGGATTTCCTTCATTGTATTAGGATGCTAATCATGGAGTTTGCTGTATTGTATTAGAATGTGAGAGATTTGATATTTGAATGCTTTCGTAACTATTTTTCGTAATATTGATTTATACTTTGAGTGAATTACTATCAGTGAATCGAGCATCCTTACAATAAAAATATTAAAAAATAATTCTTATTTTCTATCTTGTTTTTTCCTATGTAGAGCGCATCCATTTTGGAATTATACGATTTGCAATGGTAGCCTTTTTATGTTTTCTGAAACACTTCAAAGGCTTTTATTTTCATATTATGAGAATTTTAAATCATTGCCATTAACTGAAATATTAAATTTTATTTCAAAGTTGATGGATTTGGAATCGAAATAGGCAAATATACGTGAAATTGCTTTAAATTCAACTAGTTAGATAAATGTAGAAAATATGCTCAAAGTTGAAAACAGTGCGGGAATTTACATACATAAAAGGCGAACCTAAATACATTCTCCTCAAAAGTAACTTAAATAATAATAAAAAAGGAATAAATGCATGTACTCTGGTAGTGGTCTTTCTAGCGTTCTCGAGAGAAAAATTTGCTTTTCTATAAGTCTAGATGACGTCAGCTTTGAAAGAAAGTTGGTTAAGTTTGAAAATTTTTACTGTGTTTACACATTTAGATGGGCGTATTCTTTTGATATAATAGCGGTAACATCTCTTAGTTTCATGGACCATGTCAACATTTAAGAAGTTTCAGGGAATAAAATAACCTAATCTGCAATAACTCTACAAACTTCTGCACTTTTCTTGAAATATTTGTGTAAAAGTAATGCAGAATCTTGATTATATGATCTGATTAGGACTTCGGATATTTGAAAAAGTTAATGAATTAAATTTTAAATTTTGATTTCTATTCTTTTGAAAAAATCTTGTTTGCCTGAAATTATAAAAATAAATCTTTAATTAATATAAAGGAATACTATTTTAACGTACTCTTTTATTAGTATCAATCTTCTTGTATAATAATTCGAAAATAAACAATTTTTGTTTCCTTTACATTTTCATAATTCTTTTAATAATGTTCTCAAAAGAATATTTTTCTTGATCAAAAATCGAATTTCAAATCTTTTTAATATATAAATATGCCATAAAATAATAAATATGCCATATTTTTTTTTTCATCAAAGTGTGTGAAATCTATTGCTGTCACGACAATGTTACAATTTTACAGAAGAGTGGAAGACGAGACTAAGAACGGAAATATATTCTTATTCTCTTCTCTCTCTCTCTATCTCTCTCTCTTTCTCTCTTTGAAAATTTTTCTTATCTGAGAAGCCTTCGCGTCCTGAAATTGGCCCCAACTTTATTTCCTATTATCAGAAAAATGTAGATTTTTATTAACAAATTAAAAGTACAGTTCGATTTTCTGGTGCTAACACAGTTAATAACATTGAGTTACTCCCGCCTTATCAAAGTATTCAGAGAACTTTGAATGAGAGTTAAAGAAAATCAAATATTTAATGAAAAAAGTAAAACGCTGTGTATTATACTACAACAATGTTGAAAATTATACAAAATGCGTTAAAAAAATCAAATGTCAGAAAAAAATTGCGGATGTAGCAGTTACATGACTTTTGAAAAACAAATGGCGTTACCATGTTAACATCAAAGTATATTTCCTCGTGATCCTTCTTGGGGGGTCATTATTTGAGTGTCGTGTATTTTCTCATTCGTGTTTGTTTTGTCTTGTGAAATATGGAACTTAAAAAATAATTAAATAACCGTTCCTGAAACTCGTCTATTATTTTCATTTACCTCCTAATGAAGCTATGAAGCTATAAAGGGTCTCATCCCTTTACATGGATAGAGAAATTAATATCATTCAAACGATAATTTGTTGAATTTTCAAACATTGTAAAAAAACATTTGTAGGATATAGTTTTCAGAAGTTTCGAATACAAGTATTAAAATATCACTTCATTTTTAGTTAATAAAAATTCTAACTGAAATCAGATATTTTTCAAAAAGATTAAGTAAATTTGTGTTGCTGTATTAACTTGTAAATAATCAAATATAGTTTTTAAAAAATTTCAATCGAATTTTTGAATGCCTATTGAATATTTTTTAAGAAAAGAGTGTTTAAGAATAGTAGCTAATAAATTAGTTACTTCGTTTTTTGAAGATACATTTGCATATCACTTAACATTTAAATAAGTATCTTGAAATTCCCTATTTTGTTATTTGTTTTATAATTCCTTTCTTGTTATCTTTTAGGTTACAATCCACCTTTTAAACTCCATTATTCCCTTTTAACGCTAATTTTAAGAGAAAAACATAGCAAAAAAGGAAAATCAATGTTTTCTGCCATCAATAAATTCGAATGCGATTTTGTGTGTGTGTTCTCTGCGGATAAAAGTCATTATCATATTAATTAAACTCGCTAAGTCTTATTTTTCCTTATAATATACTCGCCAATGTTAAAAAAAATTCTAAAATTCAAATCCAAGTTTTGTTAATTATCCGTTTTAATAAAGATATTAAGGAAAACAAATCTGTGTTTGGAGAAAGATTTAGCAAAAAAATGTTGTTTTTCTGTTTTGATTAAACAGAGTGTCCGTTTTAATCATGGATAACTAATATTAAAACCGTTCGAGATAGGCATATATAGTAGACACCGCTTATAAGTGATTAGTAAAACTGAAATGCCTCAAAAATGCTTCAGTTTTAAAGAAATTTAAGGACATAAAAGACAGACCATACAGCATCATTCGTATTATTCATTCGTTTTAATTAGAAAAATCGATACAATGAGCAGAATTGAAAGAAAATCGAACATATTTATACTTTTAAACTGTCAAGACTAATACATACTTACATACATACATACATGTTTATATTAGTCTCAACAACTTTACATACATGTGTGTGCGTGTGTATATGTGAGTGTATGTGTTACAATAAATTTAATGAACTATTGCTTATGTATAATTACCAGTACTTATTCATAATCATCAATAATTAATGCTAATTATGTATGCATGTAATTATGTATGCATCAGTCATAATGCTAATTATGTATGCATGTAATTATGTATGCATCAGACATAATGCTAATTATGTATGCATCTAATTTTGTATGCGTCAATCATAATACCAATTATGTACATGGTAATTCAAAATGAATATAGCGATTACAAACAGCTATAACTATTTAATGAAAAAGAATTTATCGATAATGTTAACACATAATGTAGACGGCACTTCAAAATTTTGTATACGCACTTCATAGATTTTCTATGTGACTTCCCTTGGTCACACGGACAATATTTAGACGGTAGTCCATTTCACTACATACATTCTGAAGCATGTCTGCAGTCAGACACAAGCGCATTACAAATGCATACTTTGAGTTCTTCAATTGTTTTGGGCATGAGAGGCACATGCACCCTGTCTTTCACATAACTACATAAAAAAAATCGCAGGGTGTCAAGTCCGGAGGTTTTTGGAGGTATTTGGAGATTCTTGATTGTAATGCTGACGAATCTTCTCTGGACTGTGATAACAGAATGACAGTTGTTAAATTATAACACGCAAGATGCTTTCTCGCCATTTTTACTAATGAGACGCCCTCAATGAACAGGTTTCTTGCCATTGCGAAGTTTCAACTCGCGCATGCGTAGGTTTTCGCTTCACTGCACTTGCCCCGTACTTAAAGAAATTTTGAAATTCCGTCTACATTCTGCGTTAATCTTATCGATAAATTCTTTTTCATTAAATAGTTATAGCCGTTTGTAATCGCTATATTCATTTTGAATTACTCTGTATAATCACCGAATTAATCACATTTTCCCTATTTATATAATGCAGTGAGTATATATAAGTTTACATAATATTTATATAAATTCAGCCCACTATAAGGATTATCTTAGTCTTTTACCTCCAATTCCACATCCCATCTTTCCTACATCGCTTTCGTTTATGAAATAATTGTAATTCTTCCGAACTGCATAGTTAGTATTATTCATACATTTCAGGAATTAGTTAAGAAACAGTTGGGAAATTTTAAACGTGCCGGCAGCTTGATGTTGACTTAATGTGGGAAAAAAATCATACTCTTTCAGAAAAGTGCTTTTTTTTTTTCATGCTCTATACGCGATATTTGCTCATCGTGAAATTAATAATACGCGTTGGCCACTGTCAACTTAAGTGAAAAAAAGATAGAACACTGCAAAGGATAAAGAGAAAGGGTTAGTTCGGCGGTGATTGCAATCTAATTTTCTTGGATTATCATTTTCATATCGTCTTTATACGGTATTTCACCTTACCGCCTGCTTTAGGCTTTGCCATTCGATCATCTAAATTGATTGCTACAAGTGAATTGTTAGTTACTAGAACGGGCGAATTTTTTATTATAACAGATCCGTTCCGCTCTATTTTGATCAGTACAGCCGATTTATTGTTATATCTTTGATCACTATAAGTGACAGCTACTGTATTTATAATCGGAAAAATAAATAAAATGAAGGATTGTTCTAGCCGACGTCCTGGCATAGGGGTAGCGCGTCTTCCCCGTGACCTGGCGTCCTGGGTTCGAGCCCCGGTTCGGGCATGGTTGTTCTTCGTCTGTTCTATATGTGAGATGTGTGAATGTGCCCCCCTGTAAAAAGGGGTTGTGCAAGCGAATGTGATGTGTGAGTAGCTAAGACGTACTCTTGGCCCTAGTTGGCGCTGCTAAAACAAGAGACGCTCCCTTGGCTTAAAATCCTGATTTCGACAGAGAGTTTGTCCATGGTAAGTGCCCTTATAAACAACAAAAAGAATTTTCTTATGCTGTGTACCTCTGAAAAATAACGTATAAAGTCGTCTTGTCTTGTTACAAGTACTCATACTGGAAAAAAGTATTCACAGTTTTGCGATTAAAGATGACCAAATTATGAATATTTGAATTTGATTGTTTTAGTGTAAAAAACGGCCACCCCCGCAGCAGATCTTTCCCTAGACGATCGAGAAAGATCCATCAATCTATTCCAAATACGTAGGTCCAAAATAATAATATTTTAAGCTTTATAAATTGTTGAGTTTTGGTTGCAGAATCGAGGAAATATTTTGTTTAAAATTTTAGTTTATCAAAATTATTTTTCCAAATATGATTTATAGGACCACTTAGACTTCTTTATAAATATATATATATATATATATATATATATATATATATATATAATATTATTGCATATATCAGACATCGTAATATTATTGCATATATCAGACATCGTAATATATTAGGTTGGGGAAAAAACAAATCCATTATTTTTTCGGTAGATGGCTGTAGTGATCCTTGTCTCGTAAAATATCGATCAAACAATTTCAGATTTATGCTCGTTGGCAAGGTGACATTTTGCACTAAAAAAAATTCTTTTGCTTTTTTTTTGTTTGGTCCATTCAGTTGTGAGTTACAGGGTGTTAAAAATGGAAGTCAACAAAGAGAAATTTGGAACATTTTACCGTTTTTCTTTGATAAAGGAGAAGAAACAAGCCAGGCAGCTGAAATTGTGAATGGTGTTTATGGTCCCTATATTGTAAAAGCCAATTACGTGCAGTTTTGGTTTCGTCGATTCCATTCAGGTAGACCCGTCGTCGGGTATATCGATAATCGAAGTTGACCGGCATGCTAACAGTCGTAGCGTCACCCAGAAGCTAAAGATCGACCATAAAGCAGTTTTAAACCTTTTGCACAAAGATGGATTCAAAAAGAAGTTTGATGTTTGGGAGCCACACCAATTAACGCAAAAAATCATGATGGATCGAATTTCTGTCTGCGAAGCATTGGCCAAACAGAATGAAATCGACCAATTTTTTTAAACGGATAGTGACTGAGGATGAGAATTGGGTCACATATGATAAAACTGTGCGAAAACGTTCGGGATCAAAGCGTTGTGAAACTGCTCAAACGGTGGCCAAATAAGTTACTCCTTACCAGAAGAGTTTTGCTGTGCATTCGGTGGGACTGGAAAGGGATAATTCATTAAGAGTTGCTTCCATATGGCCAAACACTAAATTCGGGTCACTGCCGCCCATAATTAGACCGTTTGAAGCTAGACCAGAAACAGTCAGAATTAGCCAACAGAAGAAGTGTTGTGTTCCATCAGAACAACGCCAGGTCCCACACGTCTGTAGTGACTCGAAAGAAACTCCAGGAGCTTGATTAGGAAGTTTTTGATGCATCCACAATTTAGTCCAGACCTGGTACTAAGTAATTACCATGTTTTTCTGGCATTGAAAAACTTGTTTAGTGATAAGAAAATGGCATCAAGAGAAAATTGTGAAAATCGATTACCAGAGTTTTTCTCCAATAGGGACAAAGACGTCTATGACAGAGGCATTATAAATTTACCTTTAAAATGACAACAAATTATGGAACAAAATGTTGCATATTTGACCAAAACTGGTAATCCGAAACATGTTAAATAAAGTCTTGAAGCTCACGCAAAAATAATGGATTGCTTTTTCCCTAACCTAATATATGAAATCAATGCGAATCGCAAGTGGAATTATAGTATTTACAGCAGAGAGTATCGGGAAAATTAAATGAAATGATACCCTCTGCATCCTGAATGCTATAACAGACCAAAGCTATACAGACAGAAAAGTGATATAAAACTAATAAACAAAAGTGAGATACAGAATAAATAATAATAATATAATAAGGCTGAACTAAAAGGAAATAAATATAAATAATAATTAAAAAAAAGAATTTACCGAACTTTTTGCGTGGGCGGAAGTATTCCGGTGTTTCTGAACAGTATAATTCCACTTGCAATCCTCACTGATTTCATCCCCTGTTGAGCAATTAATGTCTTGTTTTGCAAAAATTTCACATTCTGTTTCAGCATTTTAATACTGATATACTGCTTATATATATATTTGCCCACTTTCACATATATTTATTAACTAACTTACAAAAAAGAAAGAAAATGAATCTAATAAGTAATTCAATAATAAATAAATATATATGGCAAATTCTAAAAGAAAATAAAAAAAAAATTGAAAAAAATAAAAGACAATAAATTTAGTTTTATCTGCAAAAATGATTTCAAAAGCAAAAAATTTTCCCTGAAAGTAGAACGTTACTGGTTTAATTACACACTGGTTAAAATCTAAAACAAATAATTTCTGAAGTTTATAGTACCAGTTCGAATTATATTTACAGAACAAAATATGAAGCAATTTTTTTTTATTTAAAATTAGCTGGTACCATATGCGCAGAAGAAATAATTTGGAAAATATCGTTTGAAATAGCTATGGAATTAGCAATGATAGAAAAAATGGTATTTATTGTCTTGTCGGCTATGAATATATTCAATGAAATTGATTGATGCATATAGGAGAAATATAAATAATATTTATTCTATTTTTTGACTTTATTATTCAAGTATACTTTAGGGTGGACAATATATATTTTTTTGTTTTGTTTTTCCGTCTTCAGCAAAAACAAATAAATTTTGTGGCTGTCCGACACGTGAGCATCAAAAATACAATTGGCCATGTGAAAAATACGAATTTTCTGGGTTTAAAGGAATAAATTAGTGAAGTTTTATGGCCATCGGATGAACAGTACTGTAGCGCATAAAATGAGAAAAAATAAAAATTAATTTTCATAATATTAGATTATACTTCTTATCTATATATGTAGCAACTATCTGTATTGTACGAAGTGCATTTAATAGAAAATTCTGAAAGGATATGAGTCACTTCACACTTCTCGGTTGAGCATAAATAAGTTCGATTGTAAAAACTCAGTAAAAAAATATTTTTTTTAAAAAAATTGTTTGTAAATTAAGCCGCTTTTAACTATCTAGTATATAAAGATATAGAATTAACTTGACTGTAGCATATGAAATCAAATCTTACCATAACATAAACATTCCAACAAGAGCATTAGTGGGCGAACCCAGGGAAAGAGAGGAAGTGTTTTCATTGTCGTATCGGCCCAATCGGGGTTTGAGCATGATAGCTGCCACCAGAGCAGAGGTTCCACCGACGAGATGAACTGCCGAGCAGCCAGCGATGTCGACCACATTCAAAGCACTGAGGAAACCTCTTGTGGTCCACACCCATCCTGGAGAAATGTTTTAAATGGCATGAAATAAACGAATTTCAAACAATCTAGAAAATGAAAGGTGCAATAGGAATCTACAATAACTATTTGACTGATTCAAATTTTGTTATTTTTTTACTCAAGCTGATTTCCATTTCTGAAGAATAAGTATATTCTTAATCCAATATTCAGAACTAAACAATAATGTAAGAAAATAATAAATTATTTTGAAAAATAAAATAAAAATATATGTTTTCAGTGACAATGCAATGTTTTTCAAATATTACTCAAACTGATTTCCATTTCTATTCTTCTTAATTCAATATTCAGGGATAAAAAATAATGTAAAATTAAAATAAATCATTTTCAGCAATGAAACAAAAAAAGTTTACTGAACAAGTTATAATGAATGATTTTGGTTAAAATAAAACGATTTTTCTAAAAATTATTTTTTATTTCCTTATTTATAATTTATCTCATCTTTGTAAAGGTGAATATAATAATGAATTTTTCATTCATTTCTTAATGTGACAAAGTTCTATATGTGTGTTTTCAATGAGAGTGTAACATTTTTTTATTTGGTTTAATTTTGATTCTATTTTTTTCAAGAATATAAGTAATATGAAATTAAAACCTATTTCTGTAACAATCTAAGTTATTCCGGAAACGAAACTAAAAAATTATTTCGGAATCAAACTAAAAAAATTTTAAAAAAGTAAAAAAAGCATTATTGTATTTAGAGAACGCAAATGCAGCTACTATTAATACACAGATGGATCTAGCCTAATTTGTAATAAAAACCAAGTTAACAGGGGAAAAAAATAGAATCAAAATTAAACCAAATAAAATAAGAATCCGGCCTGAAGACTTTCTCAAGGATTCTTATTTTATTTAGTTTAATTTTGATTCTATTTTTTTCCTGTTAACTTGGTTTTTATTACTAATTAGTATAATATATAGGTTTCTGAAAGTGGAATTTTAATATATCTTTTAAAGTTTTGTTGCACTTACAGCGAAAGATTACATTTCTTAAATAATCACTTTAAAGTATATTCATTTTTAAAGATTATTGCTCTTCTATTTAATATAACTGGTTGTGTAAAATATATTATCATTCTTTTGATTTGGAAATTTCTTTCCAATTGTAGCAAACCGAAATTTATATTGAATCTGAGGAATTTTTATCGAAAAATCTTCTGAGATATTACTCAAAGTATAAAATATATATATATACACATAAGACTTCAATGCTAAATTATTTTACTTCCTGTACACATATTTTTTAAAAACATGTTTTATTTTAGCAAAAAAAATGTATTAGTTGTTTAATCATTTTCGGTTCAGATTAAAGTTTGAATTTTGAGAGAGAGAGAGGCAGAAAATTAGGAAAATGCATAATGAAATTAACAAAAAGGCGTAAGGATTCTAAATATCTATCTATCAAATCTATCAATTATATAACTTAATATCAATTATTAAGTTATATATCTATCAAAGTTTAAAGTTTAAAATTATTTTGCTGAGAAAATAACCCTTAAGACCAAGTTACATAAATTATTTAATTGAAACTTTTAGCGACTCCTAATCCAGGTAAACTAGTTGGACGTCAAAAGCCTAGATAGAAATAAATATTTAAAATCTGCTTCGTATTTTTAAATAATTCTGCATACAACTTCAAACTAACTTATACTTTGAATGTTATACAAGTGTGAAATTGACATCATATAAATCTGAAAGTATTGCTAATATAGGACTGATGCTTTTTTTTTGACAAATTACAGTTTTAAAGGAAACAAATCAATAAATTTTTACCAAATATCAATATATTTATTTTCTATGTTGAAATGAATCACTTATAATATAGCAACTTATTTATAAAGCGAACCTCTTTCGTAATTTTAATTGACAATTTCTACTGTCTGCCGGCATTTTACGAGACCTCATTTAACGCAAATTTCTTAAATTAAAGAATACACTACGCCAACGCAACTACGAAATGCTTCTTGATAATAACCTTTGAGCTGATAAATGAAAGTAAACATCCGTAGAAGTTCAAACAATTTCGGTCGCTTGAAATGGCGACACGGCATGATGAAATCTTTCAACAAAACCACGCAAGAATTTAATTAACTTGGTAGAATTTGTGGTAAGGACGGTTGGAAGAGCTTTTCTTGCAATTTTTAGTTTGATTAAATGAATTCAAAATAATGATAGGTGTTATTAGATACGTGATCTTTGCTAAAGAATGCATACACTTTAGCTTCTACATTAATTTTGCTGTTATTTTACTTTTAACTCTTTTATTTACTTTCTCGTATAAGAAGAATACAAAAAAGAAAGAGAAAATATTGTAATTGTCAAAAAATGTGAACACGGGATTTTGACGAATTCACTCATCCCACAGACACAATTTTGGAATTATGGCTGTCTGTCTGCGAACATGATAATACAAACAAGCTTTGACCCAAATGAATGAAATTTCATGTATGTTTTTTTTTTTACTCTGAGCTTATATATTTCTATCAAATTTTAAATGAAATATATTAAGAATTTATTTTAAATTAAAAGGTTTATTGAAGGATTTTGATTTCAAAATTGCTTTCAACTGTTCCGTATTTCGTAACGCTGCAAAAAATTAATTCGAAATTTTTACTCGATAGTCAATAAGAAAAAATATTTCTCATATAAACTGGATAGATAATAATCAGAATAATTTTCTTTTGCTTTCAACAATGTAAGAAAGTCATGTAATTAAAAAGTAAAACAAAAGCGGTTTGAGTTTTACTACCATATAAAACGCACTTAAAAGCATGATTGAAAATTAAGTAATTGCGTTCTGCAATTCAATTCCTTTTATTATTAGTCAAAATTATATAGTACTATTTTATTTCATTAAAATTATTTTTTTATTCTCATTATTCAGTAATAATTTATCGTCTGCTTCAAAGCTATAAAAATAGAATGTTTCCGATATTTATGACTACAAAACTATGACGTTCAAATAAGATATGTTACTTCTTTAATTTAACGGAGGAAAGGAAATTTTTGAAAACAGGTATTAAATTGAATTTCGTTCAGTAGAAATAAACTTATGCAACTGCAAAGAGAACTATTTCGTGAAAAATTACCACTGTCTAAATAAATGAGTTTTATAACTGTAAGTCACCTTAATACGGAATGACTTTCAAATAAGAATATACAAAGAGCGAAATTTTAATCGGTTTTATTTTATTTCTTTGAAAGATCATGGAAAAAATAAAGTAAGTTCGTCAATGAAAAAGATCTACATATATAAGCCAGCCATTCTGTAATTATAAGGGCATCATTAGAACCCCATCCTGGGAATTACTTAATTTCAAAACATAAAAAAAAAATTAAATATAAAAAATATATTAATTAATTTTCTCATTCTTAAATACTAGAATTCGGGAAGAAAAGAAAAAATTTGGCTTTTGACAAAGAAAATAATAAATAGATAGAAAAAAATTATTTTTTGTGTTAATGCAAAATTAAAACCTTGAGTTTATTAATTTACTTGAAATAAACTCTCTCATGTAACAATGTAATAATTGAAATAAAAGCTAACTATTCAGAAAATTTCTATACCTTTTTAAAAAAAAATTATTTTATTAGTTTCTAGCCATCTTTGCATATTAGATGATTCGCCAGGTATATTTGTTGTGTTTAATTTCAATAAAAGATTTTCTATGGACAACAAGATGCCCTTGCTACATTCATTAAACTCTATTAGACACTTTTGGGAATTATTAAGTAAAGGTTATGAAATTTTTTATGCATATGTATTAAAATATAAATACTACAAATTTCTTTAAGAACATTTTAATACAAAATATATTATTTTTTAAAAAATTTTAAAAATTCATAATTTTTAAAAATTTTAAAATATTTAAGGCGACTTAATTTTTAATTTTTTCTGATATTTTTTTTCTTGTTACCCAATACAAATTTATTTGGAACAAAACTACGCATGATTTTGTAAATCTAATTAAATGCTAATTTTTTAGAAATATTTTTATGCACACTTGCTGAATTTAAATATGAATTTTATGTTTTTCTGAACTAAATTTGACTTTCAACTCTCTCAAAAAAACTCGAAATATAAAATGCATATCCTATTTTTTTTAATATTTTACCAAAATCTTTATTATCAATTTCATTTAATTTCTTCAAAAGTTAAGACAAATTAAGATATTTAAATATAATTACAATATCATTTTGTGGAAATTCATTAAGATGTTCTTTATCTCCTCTTAATCTTTGAAATATTTATTTCATTGAACAGTACATTTTATAATATTATTTTAGTTGAATATAAAATATTTTAATGATGAAATGATAAAAATAAAATTATATGTTTTCGTCCATTTTTGCCTATTTCAAAGTCCACTGTCCCCTTAAATCTTGTAGGCCTCTTTGTTATACCGCTCATAACGATAGCGGTATAACAAATAACCATAGATTTAGATAGGTATAACCATAGATTTAGATGTTGAAAAAGTTATTGAAACTGTAAAATTGCAACCATTCTCCTCAATTCATGAAGAAATCCTGTTTGTCAGGGTTTTCACAATTTCCACTTATTACTAGATGACTATTGCTCTTGTGTAGAAGTCTGAGATCTCGTATGCATTACGACATCCTGTTCTTTAACTCTTTCATGGCAAGTTAGAAAACTTACATCTTCACTAAAAAATCTTTAGTACAAAATCCTTAATAATTCATCTTACAAAAATAATCATAAATATGATTAAATTTCTAATTGATCATGGTGATTTACACCAATTAGATTAACCTATCAATTCTTCCGTGCAATGTTTTAATGCTCCTCGCATTTCATTCATAATACATTCTTAAACCTCCAACAGAATCTAATGTTTATAATTGCTTTATTTTTTCACTCATGCTGTACATTATCATATTCATTCATCAAGTTTATTACACGCCAGATATTTTTCATTCTAGGTTTTATCATTTTTATGCTATATGTATTCGTATTTCGCCATTTTCATGTTTATTTCCAATTGATTGCAATGTAATTTTTCTATAATAAAGTCCCCCAACATCTATAAAGAACGAAAAAGGACCATATGAGCTTTAGAAACGGAGATGGGTGTGGTGTTATGTGTTAAGAAACCCACATTACTGCTTCGTCAGTTTACTGAAGAAAAGGCATCTCGTCATAAAATGCTGTGAAATTTGAATCTTAAAATACTTTGGTCTAATTTCAGTCTGAAGTCAATAATAAGGAAAGAAGCTTTTTCTATTCATTATTTACCTGCAGGCAAGGAGAAGATGACGGTGTTGAAGAACGAGAAGAGACAATAAGCCACGAAATTACACCTCTCTGCCATGGCACCAGACACAATGGTGGTGGCCGTGGTAGCAAAGGATAGCTGGAAGATATAAGTGGAGAACACCATGCCCATGTCTTTTTCCTGGGCATCCAGGAAAAAGCCCCCGATTCCTGAAACATGATTGGAAATCGTACAGTTATAATTTTTTGATTTCTGAAATAGTTATCATTTTGTGTACTAAATGTTCTGTAATACCATTTTTAAAAATTCTATTATAATAATTTTTAACACTTTTTACCGTCTTAGCTTTACACCTAATTTAAAGAAATCCAACGATTTCGTGTCGAGCTGAAAATAATAGAACAAAAGACTTTTATCCTTTTATTTAGTACAGTTGCTCAGAAGTAACATGTGTTTTCATTTGCCCTTACCCAAATAGCGTAGATTGTTACCCAATATTTAACGATATGACATTATATTATTCAATATTAAATAATATTGTACAATATTGCGAAAAATGTTTAATTTCATGCATATTGTACAATATAGTTGTGTACCAAGGTATAGCAGATCTACATTTCCAAATATTTTATACTGGCATTGTAAACATGTCATTGTAATCAGATTTTAAACTAATAATTAAAATAAATTTCTCATGAATAATTAAATTAAAATCAATTAATCAATAAAAATAAATTTCTAAGAGCACATAAATATGTCATCCATATCCTTCTTATTTGGCATAGGGATCTAAAACATTTTTGTTGTAACTTTTCGCCCTTTACATGTTAAATGGTTAAAAGAACAATGGAACTAAAAGGCATGAATTTCCTCCAGAATTGCAATTTTCCATGTCATAATGGATATCAGAATTAGTAAATAAATTAGCTAATATATAAGAACATTGGACATTATACAAACAAATGGTTAATAGAATAGTGGAAATAAAAGGCATGAATTTCCTCAAGAATCACCATTTTTATGTCATGATGGATATCAAAGTTAGTAAACAAATGAGATATCATATAAGAACATTATAAATTATACAGACGCATTGAATTCTAAATCCACTTTTTCTCAGTTTTTGATATGTAGGTATTAAAACAATCTGCGCATATCTCTTTTCTATTACCTATGATTTTTTTTCTGTCATAGAGCTCTCTAATTCGTAAGAGTGTTTCAAACATGTCAATAAAGTAGGGTACTGGATCAATAAAACTCAAATATAAGCATTTTTCGATAATGCACATCAGGGAGTAATAAATTCCTAAAATCTATCGATTGTTCACAATGGTAGTGACTCATTTTTTCTGAAATTCTATAAAAACATTTTCTAACTTCACTTGAAAATGTGTTTAGACTCTTATTTCCCGAAACCATTTCTAGTGCTAACTATCCTCCTAATTAATTAACTTCGAACTACGCGACATTTAATTTATTGCTTTGGCCCAACTAAATAAGTAAATTCAATAAAAAACGAATTATGAACATAAAACTAAAAGTGATTTTTCGCATATATGATTTCAAATTATTTGTTTCTTAATAAAATAATTTGTTTCTTAATAAAGAAAACTTGATTTCTTAAATTTTAGTAGTTACTTCTAAAAGTGATGAGGAAATAAAGGGAAAAAGGCTTATAAACCTCGTTCTTTATAGATTTGCATACTTCAGATTTTTTTAAATGTCTATGTAAAAATTTGAAATGACTAATTTTTATAAAATAACCAGTGAGCGTATTACATCTTTATAGATTTTTCTATTTAATAGACAAAAGATCCCCCAAGAAACAAAAATGAAGTTATATTTGTTCTACAAACTAAATATCTAGACGGTGATCATCTTTCTTTGCCTAGCTCAACATTTACATTATTTCGTGGCTAAGATCCATTATGAGCCAGAATTAATCTGTTAGCTGAATATGTTGTTGCCATTTTACCTATAAAAAAGTTGGATCCCGGTTCTTCTCCGAAAGAGAAGGCGTATCCAAACATCCAATAGCCAAGGCCTCCGAAGATGACGTCAATGGCATTTTTCACCATGATGTTGACTTCGTTCTTCCGATTCACGTAACCCGATTCCAGAAGACCGAAGCCTGCAAAGAAATTGCGACACTTTAGATATTAAAAATATTTAAAAAAGGATAGGGAGAGGGTGTTTGTCGTGTTATTATTTTCGAGGGTTTTACAATAAATCCTCGGAGAATTCACATAGGCTAATTTGTGCTTTATATTTGGATTTGTGATTAAATATTGCTCACAAGAAATGACTACATACTTAAAAAAAATTAGAAAATTTACAAAGACCATGATTTTTCTTTCTCATGTACGAAGGTATAGAGAAAAAATTGTAATCGCCTAAAAATTCGAACTCGAGATTTTGACGAATCTCCACGTTTTAGACCTCACTGAATGAAAACACATTTTTGGAAAATATCCGTTCATCTGTCTGTCTGTGACAAAAATAATTTAAAAACGCTTTGAGCTAGACGGATGAAATTTGGTATACCGACTTAAAACCAAATTCGCAGATTTCTAAGAAATTTTGACTAAAATCCGTTCAGAAGAAGTCTGTCTGGAATATAAGTTAGCACGATAACTACATAATAAAGAGAGTAGATATATAAAATTCGGTACATAGACATATACATATATAATATGTACATACATGAATTGTACAATATTAAATGATTATTACAACACTTTAACTGCGAAACTCTTTCTTAAATAACCATTTGTTTGGTTTTCCCCTCTCGAATTTTTGTTGCAGAGCAGACATCAAGATGCATTCTCATTATTAAGACATAGAGCAATAGTTTTAAGCATTTAAAATTTATAGAAATTTTATATAACATCTAGAACATATCGAAATTAGAATATTAATAGAATATTATAACCGTTTTTGCTGGTGTATTTTCGTTCATTTTATTTAAATTTTCAAAATTTTAATATTTTTTTTCAAATCTTGATTTTGATTCTTGAGTTTGTTTTTATTGTACATAATTCCCTTATCGTGACTCTCATTTTAGATTCTTATTATTCTTTTTCTTTTCTGAATTAAATTTATAATTCTTAAAATAATAGCCTCTGTTTACAGACGACACTCTTTTGAAAACCTACAAAAGATGAGGATTTAAAAAAAAAGTACTAAGGATGAAATGAGACCCCAGCCCACCCCCCAAAAAAGAGAACTGATGGTACTAATGGTAAGCACTAATGAAGCTTTATTACACTCAATATATGATAAAAGTTTCGAAACCTATTAAAATAATTTGCTTATGTGTTTGATGCAAAATAATGATATTAATATAAATGAATAAAGCTGTTATTAGAAATAAAAACCGATAAATATTGCTTGACTGGCCAGATTAAATATAATTCTTTTTGCTGGTATCATATATTTTCTTGATAATGTGTACTGTAAAATGTCAGGTCATTTTACTTTTTTTTATACTTATTTTGCTTTATACATACTTATTTTGCTTATTTTATAACCTCAACAAACTGATGGCAATTGTTATTCTAAATTGTGCCTTTTTTTTGTTTGTAACACCCAAAAGACTGAAAACTTAGCAAAGAAATTTATTATCCTATATACCATTTACGAGACAGAGCATAGATTGATTCCCTCTGGTTCTCGATGCATATAGTTATGAAAAAGATAGCATTCAAAATATCCTTGTTTAGTAAAGAAATTAGAAAGGTTTTTACATTTCTGATTTCTATAGATACAATATATACCATAAATTGTCAGTTTTTATCCACAAATATTAATTTAGAGTTTGTCTCTAAAAGAAAAATGGTAAGAAAGGTATAAACAATCAATATCTGCTTTGTAAATGACAAATAATAATTCAGAAATATGTACTATTACTGTCCTTTAGGGAATAAAACTTAGAATTGTTCTGCAACATAACTGGAATTTCCATTAAAAATTTTTTTTAAATTCATATGTCCTTCCTGCTGCGTTATAATTCTTAGAAGGCTACACCTTGAATGACATATGAATTAATATATGATGCCATTGTGAAAATACAATTCTCAATAAAGAATTAAATTTTAATGAGAAGGCAAGTACTTTTGGTATGCAAAATACCAAATTATGAAATTGGGGATCTCATTATTGATTCTCCGTTGTTCAAACACATTTTACATTTAAATTTAAACTGAGGTAAATCAGGAAAAGTTTTTTCAAATGGACGAATACTTTCTGTTCACACCGAATTTGTCAGGTTCATAATGAGGATTCCAAAAACTTTTACAGAAAAAGAGATAAAAACTCTCCAAAATTTACACTTATTGTTAGTGTCGCATCTTTAGAAGTTCTTAAGATACACTTAAGCCGTGCAATTTAAATCGCACATTTTGAATCAACCATCCCATAGAGTTATTTCAAATAAGTTTAAAGAGTGAGATATCAAATCAAGTAGACGTTATTAATCTATACATGTTGCGCATTTTTACTTATCTAGTGAACAAAAGAATTTATTACGATGAAAAAGCTACTTTATGTTTGACACACTTTTCTATCTATTATAATATCCGAATAAGTATAATTTTGATACTTCAGCCCAAAAATAAGCTAATGATTTAATTAAATAAACATACAGTGAAGCTACTGTACAAAAATAATAAACAATTCATCAATTAGAACAGCACTATAATCCCTAGATTTTCAAGGTTTTTTAACAGAATATTAACAGAAGGTTTAGCATACATCTCGTCTGGACGTTAACTAGCTGTAGGTGTAGTAGGGTTTGAAATGACATAAACGTACAAGTAAAGATAATTTCAAACAATACATGAAAATAATATTCAAACTAAAAGTTTATCAAAGAAAAATTCTACAAGGAATCTTTCTGAATTTTCGATCTAAGCAAGTAAAATAGGGAAGATTGTGCAATAATAATCCAGATATCCGCATAGTTAGTTTCACCGAACTGCCTAAGTTGCTTACAATTTTTCGGAATGAAGATGTTTAAAAATAAGATAGAGTCTGTGCATCGTAGGGTTTGATGGTTTTTCACACCCGGTTTTTTAAAGTAAATTTGTCACATTCGAAAACCGGTTTTTAAATTAAGAAAACCGGTTTTTTGGAACAGATGAATATTTGTCTTCTTCAAAAAATATATATTTTTTGAATTTTATCGGTTGAGATCGATTCCTGTAGCAGCTGAAGGCTTAGGGCGACGAGATACCAATTTATTAACAAGTGAAAGTATATTTGAATTTCTGTTAAATGAACTAAATAATTTAAACACTGAAATAAGTTTGAAATTATTATATGCTTTAGAAGAACGAATTCAAGAAAGAAGAAAAGTAGAATTAGCAACTCGTTTGCTGTATTTGCTAAATCCATAAAACATTTCTAGTTCAAGGAAGAATGCTTTCTTTAGCTTCAAAAACCAAAATTATTAAGTTATCTGGAAAGATATTTTCTAGAATATTTCCTAATTCTTATGTGGAAACCCATTCTGATTAAGAGCAAATCGAAGAAATTACTCATCAGAGTAATACTTTTTTAAAAGAAGCCATGAAAAAATCAGTTCATAAGTTTCTTGAAAAAAAAACTTACAAATCCAAAGATACTGAAAGCTGAATTTTCATTATTTGAGGCAACGAATAAAATAACAAAAAAATTTAGATTTTTTTTATTTGATGCCATGAAAACTATAAAACCAATCTCAGTAGCTAGTGAACGAGTATTTTCAATTTCAGGCAATATTGTATCCAAAATAAGAACAAGACTTAGCCACTATTCAGTGGATATTTTATGTTTTTTAAAATCCTATTTTCTAAGGAGAAATTAAAATTAGTGAAAATAATATAAATATTATTTGAAATTTTTGTTTGAATTTTCGTTATT
>JAPMOR010032356.1:169172-193043 GCA_026543865.1 Argiope aurantia | reverse complement strand
ACATATATATATATATATATATATAGTGCTGATGTAATCATCTAGATTTCTAATATCTTGTCAGATACATTATACAATATGTATATTTATAATAGTTTTCATCGATGATTTAAAATATTAATCTAATTAAAGTAACAAAAAAAATCATGTTTTGAAGGTGATAAAATTAAAATGATGATTTCCAAATTATCAATTTTTAAATTTGGTCAAGCGCAGTCCTTCTCTATTTATTTAAATATAAGTCATGGTTTGAACCAATAAAAGGGGGCTAATATAATATTTTATAAGATATATTGGTCTCTGTGTTTAAATACACATTTATCGAACTTCTCTGGAGTTGTTTTGAAAGATATTGCAGTCACATGACGAACAAACATGACATTGTATGTCTTTTAACAAATTACTGCATATTGTGTTACGTTTTTGTTGTGACATAAAGTCGATTTTCCTGTTTCAAAAATATGAATTAAATTCTGAAATCAAAGCGATTAGAACCTCTATCTGGTGGACTTAATTGGATTCCATTTTATTAGAAAATTGGTGCAATTTCCAAGATTCATTTCATTCAAAATGGACTAGCTAATTATAACTTAATATACACCAATATCCTATGTATTTGGCCTGTAACTTTTCAAATATTTCCTTTTCTTTTTATTTATTCAGCATTCCAAAGAATTCCAATTTAAATACTAAACCTCATTCAGTAATCAACTCAAAACATGTAGGAGGGAAAATTAGGTTAGTGACTTCTAAGCGAGAATTTATCCCTTTTATTAAGGAAATTCCTTATTTATCTACCACTGGATCAAAACAAGATATTGTATGAAGAGATCTTGTAGGTCTTCCCGTACCGACGAAATGAGCGTATTCTCCCTTCTTTGTGCAATTCCAATGAAACGAGGCCTAATAAAGACGAAGAGATTTTTCATCTAGTTCATTTTATTTACTCGACGCGTGAAGCGGATGTCGAAAATGCGATTCGGAGTCGCTTGCCTCCAAGCTGTGTGGCGTATTGATCGTTAGGGAGAGAAGTTGTTGACATCGTTTGCAATTTTGTTTCGTCTTTCAGCGCGCTAAATGTGAGACTGTATTTCTCAATTTAAGGAAGAGCGCTGCGTCGGACAGAATATTTCAAACGCTACAATGAACTTTCTTTCTTTTTTTTTCTCTCGATTTGATCGGATAGAGAGAAAAGAAAGGGCACGCTTTTTTGTGTGTGTCGTATCTAGGTATTAAAAAATAGAACTACTTAAAATGAAATGTCAATTATATTTCGTTTTTATTTAGTAAAGTTTCTGCTGTTAAATGGTGATTTAAATGAAAGAAGCTTTTTTCATTGATTTTTAGTTATTTTCTACTAAGTGGCAAAAATCTTTCTGTTTTTGGAAAAGAACATATAAAAATTGTTTTATTGCTACCTGATGAAATAATTATATCAATGCTAGACATGAAAAACTTTTTATTTTATTTTGATTTATTTTTGTATAAAATTTGACTTTATTCTCTAATATAATTCAGTTGTAATATATATTGATAAATACTAATTTTCAACTTTATTAAAGGTTTTCCAAATAACCAATATTATTTTTTTCAGTTTAGAATCGTTTCATTTTTAATATAATTTAATTAAAATCAAAGGAGTAGGGAGAAAAGAAAGCATATGTTTTTTAAGCGTCAATAGCGTCTAGATAATCAAAAATAGAACTGTTGAAAATGAACGCCCAATAAAATTCGTTTTTTTTTTAAGTCTTGCGTGTGAAACGGTGATTTAGAAAAGAAAAGCTCTTTTTGCTAATTTTTTTTATTTATTTTCTGATTTGTGGCAAAAATTTTGCTGTTTTGGAAAAATAAAAAAAAATCTGCATTTTTTTTATTGATTTCTAATAAAAACTTATATTAAATATCAGATGTAAAAACTTAATATTTTATTTTGATTTTTGAATATAACACGCCTTGCTGTTTACATACAATTTAATAATACAATATATTAATAAATAATTGTACTCAGTGTTTTTTTAAGAAATTTATATCGCCAGTGTTCGTTTTTTTTCAATATCAGACGCATTATGTTTTTGTTTTCAAAGTAATTTAGTTAAAAAATATCAAAGAAATAAAGAACTTTGCCATTTTTCAGGAATTTAAGAAAGAATGTAAGAGATAATTTATATAATAAAGCTCAAATGATTAAAAGCAAAGAAAAGATAACTATTAAGATTTATTGGAAGAAAAACAATCAGAGGAAGAAATAAAAAAAAATTAAGCAAATTAAAAACTCTCCTATTTTTATCGACAATTAAAAAATACCTAAAACAAAGTAAAAAATTATCTACATTAAACTGAAAGTGGACAGACGCATTTTTTACCAATATATTTCTTGATAAAGTAAGTAATGTAGATACGATCTAAAGTCTGAATTATTTATGCTTTTATTTTTCAAGAATGAGCGCATATTTCTTTTTGTTATATGTAATTTATCTTTAATATTAACCAAATTAAATATTTACCAAATTTATTTAATATTAACCAAAACTCTAAACGTACAATTCCCATTACTATATCCTATGTATACTCCGCTCAGAAGTTTATACTTGACATGACAACATTTATTATCTTGAGCATAGTTTTCCTTTGTGATTGTTTTAACATGCAGGCTGCAACAGAGATAACAAGAAATTATTTGTATGTGAACAGCTGAAACGCACAACAACCAAACAAAATTCAGAATAATACAACGGTCTGTAAATAATAACAAAAATAATACTAAATTGAAAAAAAAATAATCGAAAGAATTGAAAGAATTAATAATTAATTAATAATTAAAAAAATTACAATAAATAAAAATTAATCTTATTTTCTGGCGAGGGAATATTAGAATATCCACGGTGATTGGTCAAATTTTTACTAAATTTTTTTAATGCAGTGATATTGCGAAGAAAAAAATAGAAAATTGAAATGATTTCTTAATGCATTTTCAACTATTCGATCTCAGAGCTCGTTTTATCACCCCCTCCCCTCCCCCATTCGTAGAGAGTGCAAGTATTTATGCATGTAAGTGAAAAAAAATTAATTTTTGATTGCAAGATAATGAAAACTACAAAAGCAAATGCAGATTTATTGTTCTAAGCTATTAGAAAAATATATTATAAAAAAAGAAAGAATTCGTTTCATGCTTTTGTTTTTCCAACGAATTCATAAATTGTGGTTTATTGGATAAAACTAGATAGAAGTTCGATTTTGTAGTGGTTTTAGACACGCTTCTACCATCGTAAAATGAGTTGTTATTTTCACTTTCCCATAAAATCCTTGAAAAACTTTCAAGAATGTTATGAACAGTTCTTCTATATTTTGATATTTAATTGGCATTTGTGTTTGTAATATATATGTGTATATTTTTGTAAACATAATTAGATGCGAAGCCGAAAAGAAGAAACTATTGAAATTAATTTCAGTTTATTTTACACGGAGTCACAAGAGAAAGGCAATGATAAAATGAAGTCTGTTCATATTTCGATGCAAGAGAAAAGTGCCCTAAATCGTTCCCTTGAATGGTTTTATTATGAGATTCTGATAGGGATTTCTTTGACACTTGTCGACTTAGGAAAGAGAATCTTAGGTATCTTTGAAAGGCATGTGTGGGTTTTAGGAATTTTTATCCCTTCGCTCCAAGTGTGAGAAAATGCAAAAGTCATCAGTTTTCTACAGCGAGTGTTAGAAATAATTTTAAAAAGTATGAATTGGATCAGTAAATGAGGAGATATTTTAGAAAGAAGTTAACATGAGCTAACTTAAGATAAAAATTAAGAAACTGATTAAGATTTAAATTAAATAAAAAATATAACACTCGCGCGCGCATGTGTGTGTGTGTGTGCGCGCGTGTGTAAACATATTGTAGCTGCGCGGTGAAAAAAAACTTTTGAAAATTTGAAACTTCTAATTTCACTACGAGAGCCATTTTATGTACAAGAAGTACTAACATCCGTCTATATTGCAATGCAAGAGCCGAGGAGATCAAAATTTTTCGCTTCAGGGGGCTTTTGTAGGCATAATGAGTTTTTAATCGCTGTTTAAAATCAGATGTAAACAAAGAAATGTAACACATATGCATACCACAGCTCTTGCTATTTAAAGTTTCCACACATGCGCGGATAAGTGTATTACGCATGCGCGAATAGTAGTAGGAAGATAATTAAAATCGCAATTATAAAACTCTTTTTTTAATTTTGATATGACTTCAATATACTAAAACATTCTCCAATAAATGCCCTATATAATGGTAGAAATATCTCCAATATCAGTTAACTATTTCTCGGGGTTTTCTGGTTTAAACATACAAGTGCTGATTAAAGCAATTTTACAGAGCTTTTGTTGCATTAATTAAATAAAAAATGTAGAGTTGGATCAGGAAATAAGAGAACATTTTAAAATGAAGTTAATATGGGTTAAATTAATATAAAAATTAGGAAATTAATTGGGATTTACATTGCATTTTAAAAATATCATTATACATATAAAATTCAGTAAAGCATCAATCTGAATCATACGTCGAAATTCTTGTTCGAAATACTATATTATTTTTCGCGAATATAAAAATACACTCTCCAAGTCTCGTCAAAGCTACAAGTAGGATTTGTCGTTAAAGAAGCATAGCATCGATCGATTAGATAGTTTCCGAGCCAGAGACAGAGAACCCAAGCTTTACGATTCATCATCTTTAGATCACTGGCGCTGACTAATTGGGTAATAAATTTATCTCATTTGCCAGACAGGCCTCTTTTAAGTACCAGAGACCTCCGCGATTGTCTCGACTGCTTGTTTTGTTTATTTGGACTGATGATTCACTTAGCGTCAGAGTATTTAACTAATTTAAAGATTGTTTGATCTTTGGAATGGACAATTTGCTTTTACGGGTCTTCGAAAAACTTATGTCTTCTTTATAGAATATTTGGATACTAAACAAATCAAAAAGTTATTATCATGTGAGAACATGATGTTGTTTTGGTTAGGAGATTTTGAAGCTTGAAATCGCGTAGGCATTGAATAAAGCATAAATGGCAATTTTCCTCATCATCTATTAATCGCATATATTTTTTTACCTGCTTTTACCAGTATTGCATTATTATTATGTATGCTTCTTTGAAAGCAGATGCGTTTTCAAAAGGTTGACCTGCTTTTACCAGTATTGCTTTATTATGACATTTGTTTCTTTGACATCAGATGCGTTTTTAAAAGGTTGACATAGAACTATGACATCATAGCTGTTATTTCCTCTCAAAATCCGTCGAGCTCCAAAACTTTGTTTGCCAGCTACAGAAATTAAAAATGAAAGTTTTTTAAAAAAATTTGTTTATATATATAGAGCGAGAGAGTGGGGGGAGGGAGCTATAGAGACCTATAGAGAAGTCCCGTGATTATTACAAACCGGCTTAAACTGGTTAATGATTTTAATTAACTAAGACAAATAATGACTTAAAAAATAATAATGTTCTCACATGATAACTTGAAATTTGCGATCGTAGATTTCATTTTAATTTTTCTCCAGTTTATAATTAAATTTTATGTATTCATTCTTTTTTTTTAATTTTATTTATTTTGTTTTTGACCCAGATACTGGACTTATATTTTCCAGTACCATTATCGAAATTAATCACTGCAAGCAAATTGTTGATCACTAGAACCTTTTGTACTTAATACGAGAGATCAGTCCCATATTATTTTGATCAGTACAACCAAATGATCAGTATGTTCGTGACCATTTACAAACTGTGACAATTGCATAATTGCGTTTAGGAATTAGATAAAATTAAATAAGCCCATGATATTTCGTTGAACTTTCCAAATGCGACTGGAAAATGTATGCACTAGCGAAATATTATTGATAACTATTAAAACAAAGTACTTTTCCATGAGTGAATTTTGTACATATTATTCTTAATAAAAGTATTTGTACCCCAAAAAAAATTTAATTAAAAAAACTAAAAGGATGAATGGGTACGAACAAAGAATACTACCGGGTATACAATGTGTGCATTTAAAATTAGTATTTAAATTGTAAAACTTCTGTATCTAATAAGCGTGTTGATATACACCATATTAAAAATTATATTGAAAGAGTTAAGCAACGAAACTTAATTCACTTTTTTTCAAAAGAATTTTTAGCACAATAAAAAAAATATATCTGTTTTTGTTGAAATCTACTTTAATTTGTCATTTAAGTTTATTATCATTATAATAATAAGAACAAACAACCCTATGCATTATCCCTAAGTATTATCATTATCTTGTTAATGTTTATATTATTTAAAAATGTTGACTTTCAGCGACGGATATAATTAGAACTTTTTCGTGACAAAACGCAATTGTGACATCAAATTAAATTATGCGACGCAGTACTAAAAAAATAAGAAACTGTAATGTGGTCTTCATGTTTATGTATCCCGATAATGATTTTTCTGCTGATTACACTTAATTTGAATTATTCTTGTTGCATTTTCTGTACTGTTCAGCAACAGATTGTAAAACCCTCTGCGCTTTTGCACATGCGTTAGGATGGAATTAATTCGTCAAAACAGGGGTGAAAGGAAATATAAAAGGAAGAGAAGAGATGTTTACATTTACTAGCATCTATTAGGGGAAATCCAAGGTCAAACTGAATACCGAAAATGCACTTATCGTTCCGCGTCTCGCCCCTTAATGAGATGGAGTCGTCGAAATTTGGTCGTCTCAGAATCCGTTGACGAATAGTACTTAAAAATTTAATACATAAATATCAATTTAGAGTTAGATTCATTTTACTTTTGAGAAATTTCAATAGGAAGTATGAAAGCAATTAAATTTTATTATTTAAAGAAAGATATTATTTATTCCTAGCTGTATTTTAGAAATGAGTTAAAAAAACAACCAGCTGAAGTAGTTTCCCAGAAACTTTCTTGCGTACACTCTAATAAACGTTTCATGCCAGTAACACCTTACAATGTCATGGGCGTACAATAACTACGAAACATTTTTTGGCTTAAATTTAGCATTTTTACTGAATTTATTGTGTGATCCTTGGCGAATTATTTGGCGATTAATTCCTCGCTTTAATAGTACCCAAAATTTGAATTTGTATTTTAGACGAGTTTTTCCCAACCGATTGAAACCAAAGTTGTGGAAAAAGAAAATCCATTTAAATCATTGTTGTTGTTGTTTTTTATTTATCGCGTTTTCATGTTTCTAGAAGTATAGGCCAAACAACAGTCGACCTGTGGTTGAATTTGGCTCAAAATTTGACAGATGTCGACACTATAGATGTTAAAAATGTGTACTAAATTTTATCTCTTCATTTTGTAATTATCGTGTTAACTTATACTGAAACAGTCGGACAGACGGACTTCCTCTGAACAGATTTCACTCAAAATGTTATAGAAATTTGCGAATTTAATGTAAAGACTGTATACCAAATTTCAACCGTCTAGCTCAACGCATTTTTGAGTTAATTTGTCACAGACAGTCAGACAGTCAAACGAACATTTTCTAAAAATGTTTTTTTCCCTTATCTTATAGAGGGTCTAAAACATGGAGATTCGTCAAAATCTCGAGTTCGAATTTTTTGACAATTACTATAGTTTCTCTATCTATATCTATACTTATAATAAAGCTCAAAGTGTGTGTGTGTGTGTGTGTGTGTGTGTGTGTGTGTGTGTGTGTGTGTGGGTGTGTGTGTGTGTGTGTGTGTGTGTGTGTGTGTGTGTGTGTGTGTGTGTGTGTGTGTGTGTGTGTGTTGGCGCTCTACAAGCCAGACCATTCAACCTACAGCTACCAAATTTGGCACGTGTATACCTTGGAGGCCGGGAATGTGCACCTGGAGGTTATTTTTTCGAATTTTTAACTAGAATTTTATTTATTTAAAAATTAAGCGAAATTTTGACGTGTTTCTGCTATAACTTCCGAAAATATTACCGCACAAAAAAGATTTTTACATGAAGTTAAAGATAAAAAATTTATCTTTTAAATGATACTACTGTTTTAATCTTAAAATTAAATTTCTATTTTTAATGAATTTTTAAATAAATATTTTAACTTTATTTTTCAATAACTCTTTTCGTAAAAAATAAAAATTAAAATTAAGCACGTTTCGCATTCATGGAAAAAAATTAGCTTTTTTCAAAGTGTTGCCATCACATTGATTAAAGCTCCAATTAAAAATAAATTAAATCTTTTTGGAAATGAAATCTGCAAAAATATAATTTTCGGCACGTGTTTGTAGGAAATGAAACAAATATGAAATATTATTTTTTCTAAAAAATAAATTCAAGAAAAATTATTTTATGATCTTTTACACTCTCTATACATGGTGTTTATTCAGTCCCGGATCCATTTTGATATTTAATGACTCACAAAATAATGAAGATGTAAACAAACTTATGGCATTTATTGATGGAATAACTCATATATTTTCCTTTTCAGGTTTGAATATTTTTACTTTTGTAAATATCGTCTGCGCGTGTTTTTAATTTCAGATAATTTCATTTTCCAGTCTAAATATCTGTACTTTTCTAAATATCGTCTGCTTATTAATTGCATTTTTCTCTCTTTTGTTTTTGGCAACTATTGAAATGTTATGTTTACTTTTGATGTGTTTGTTCTTTGTAGTACTTTTGTATGTGATGTTTTATTCGATCGGATATTAAGGAGAATGCATACACCACAAGAGAAAGCACAGATTTTATGGTGGTCATAGAGTTAATTTCCAATCAACTAAATCACTGACTTTTAGGAGTTAATTTCCAATCACTTAAACTGACTGATTTATGAAAATTTGAATATAACTATTCAATAAAAAAAGGATAATTTTAGATTTTCCATCGATCGTTTCAAAGAAAATACGCCAATCAGCGCGCAGGTTTCTCAAGATTTATTGGCCTAAGATTATAAAAATGTTGAGTTTTTCTAAATTTTTAACATTTAAAACTTCATAAATAATTCTTAGTTGATCGTGGAAAACAGAAACATTCATTCATTTATTTAAAATTTGGTGTGTCCAGAATATTTCTCAGAATATGATACCTTACTGCATTAAATTTAGACTTCATAATTTTTGAAATATATTTATAGGCCGGAACAAAATATTATTATTGATTTCATTTCAATCCTTTTGAAAGCAAAACTAAAAACAGAATTTTATGCTGAATCTGATAATTTTTTGTTGAATTATTGTTTGAGATATTACATAAATTATGAAAAATATTTTGTAGTTCGCATAAGACTTAAATACCGAGCGATTCTGTTTGCAATACTCACATTCAATAATAATAATAATAAATAAGTAATAATAAAGAGGATAAATAAAATAAAACGCTTGGTTTTATTAAAAAAATATCTTAATATTAATTGCAATTTCATCATTTACATTTTAAATTAAAGTTGAAGTTTTGCCGGAAATGACAACAAATTAGCAAAATATATATAGTAAATTGAACGAAACGATCAAAACAGTATAAGTTTGGTATGACTATCAAAATTTGAATATAAAAAATGTTTTATTTAAGAATCCTTTAAGAGACCAGTTACTTAAAATATTTAATTGAAAATTGTAGTGAGCAGTAATACTGGCGAACCGGCTGGTCGCCAAAGGCGGCTAGTTTTAAATATATGAGAAAGTAAAAATCAAGTGTTATATTGATGCTATATATGTATACATGAGTAGCAAATACTCAATATGTAAAAATTATTTAAAGCATAATTTTCCTCCTAAAATAGTAGTTTTTAAATCCATTCAAGTCCCCCCCCATAATTATATTAAATTTTAATACTATTAACTTATTTACTTTTTTCAGGAACCACTTAACATTGTTTTAAGGGAATTGGGACATCTACGTCTAAAAAAATGATCGAAGTTTTTTTGGTATATAAAGAATGAACTTTATAGCTTATTTAAGATTTGATAAATATAAAAAGAAAAGATTAATTTTATTATAAAACAGAAAAGTATTTTTCTTAAGGTATTTATTTTGTAATAATAAATCGAGAATATGATGTGGTACGATAATCTTTATGATTATAACCACAAATCGGTACATTCTAAAAAAAACTGCAAAATTCTTTCAAAAATTAATACAATATATGAGTTAAAAAAAATAAAGCAATTATAAAAATTCGGTACTTAAGGATGTTTTTCTTTCTTTTTTTTAATAAGGTCCATCTACAACTATATCAACCCGAAATAGGCCCACATGAACTTTAGAAGCGGAGGTGTGATGTTGTTTTACGGCTTAAGTATAATATATGAATATAGATTCAATCATTGCAATGAACTTTTTTCATTTAAATAAACATAAATTTAAAATTTATTTTTAAACTAAAAAATTTATTTTATTATGAACATTTTCACTTAAGTAAACTTAAATTAAAACTTTAAAAAAAATTATTGGATGTCATGTAATTTAAAAATATTTTAAAAAAATACACAATTTGTTTTCATTAAAAGTAGCCTCTTAAGATTATTCATGATTTAGTGTCCTGTTAATATAAGATTATTATTACGTAGAAATAAATAAAAAAGAGGTTTCATAATTATTATAGTATATTGCATTCGTATGAAATAGCATACAATTTTTAAAATTAATAATAATAAACTATTTTTCAGTTGGAAACTAATAAAATTTTTCTTTAGATACCGAAATTTAAAAAAAAACAAAAAAAAACACGTTTTAAGAAAAAAGCAAGAATCTCTTTCTTTCTATCCTAGGGTTTCCTGTTAGATGCATTGTTAAAAGATAATTTATAAATTTCAAATTATCTTTAAACAATGCTGTTTAAAGATAAATTTCAAATTACAAATTACACATTTTAGTAATCAATGAAATGCCTCCTATTTCTTAAATTGAACTTGAAAAATTCATTTTTGAAGTGTATATATATATCATTCTATAGCTTTTTAATCCTATACGTAGCTTTTGAACTTGGAAGTAATTTGAATAAAACCTAAGTTAGAGTGATCTTTGCGAAACTTTCTCGTGTACTGTAATGAATGTGCTTGTGCGTTATTTAATTATCACATGCCATTGGCGAACAATAGCAACAAAGGAGACAATTACCATGCGATTTTTGGTGAATACTCGCATTAATTCTCGAGTAACAGAGATCCGAATGTGCATTTTGAACGTCTTTTTTCGACCGATTGATAAGTTTGAGACTTGTGAAAGTACAGAACGGCAGACGGTCAATCCTTTAATATAATACGTTCCAAATTTCATACGATATAATTTAGATGTTAAATTTGTCTCACAAAGTTTATCTATGCCTCACATAGTTTATCTATGGGATTTTGTATTTTCCGTGTTAACCTGTATTCCGATATTCAAGCAGACAAGCTTCCTCCGAATGGATTTCCTTTAAAGTTTGGTAGCAATTTACAATACACCTATTTTATCCGTCTAGTTCAAAGTGTTTTTGACTCTCATGCTCACAGACAGCCATAATTCTAAACATATGCTTTATGGACTCATAGAGACGGAAGGAGGTCTTACATGTGGAGATTTATCAAAATCCACACTCCATTTTTCGACTATTTCGATAGTTTTTCTTTATACACTTCGTAATCGAGAAAGCAAAATTGATTGCTTCTGCAGCAGCACATCGGAGGATATTTGCCATAGAAATAATGTTTTCGTAAGAAAATATAAGCACTACAAAGCAGAAAATATCTTCGATAAATTTTCTAAATATTATTTAAAGAACTATATATCTGTATAAATCTGTATTTTAACATTTGTGGTTTCAATACATACATAATCAGGATTAATGTAAAGCACTATATTCGAGTGATAATGCATTGCATATTCTACAGATCAGAACTTACATATTATCGTTAAATGTGTAAAATTTACTTTTTTTCTAAATATGTTTATATTCCAGCACTTAATGCATTTATAGTACGATTATTTTGGACATTTTAACAAAAATAGCTATTTTACTTTAACATAATCTATTCTTTACCCTTATCTGACGATTTAATTTTTTTTCACTTTATATGAAACCTCTTACAACAACAATCCTCAACATGAGATTACGATTCTTTTAAATTACGTAATATTTCTCAATTGACTTTCGTATCATTGTACTCTACGCTTTATTTAATAGAAATATGCTTTCTGTACCTTGAATGTTTTGATAGCTCACGGGACAATTGTGGGGATTTTCTCCAATAACATTTTTACAATAAAAGTAAACCTTTCTTTGTCCGTGAAGTATCAATATGATATTTTCTACTTGAAAAAAGCTTCTTTGTTTTCTGATTCGAATATTTTTGTGACCTATTGCCATTTCTGTCACTATACTTGCTATCTTTAAAAAGCTTCAGAAATTAAACTAAAAATTTAAATTTTTTTTAATTGAATTTTTTTCGCATTCGTGTTCTTTAACACCATTCTTTACGCAGACGAAAATAGTTTTAAATTCAGAAGATGTCAGTTTTTACTGTTGAATTTATTATGTTGCATTATAATAAAAAAAATATTGCAATAACATAAATAAATCTGAAAAAAAGCAAAAGTATGAAAATTTGAGTACATTTACATATAGAGTTTCAATATTATTATGTACATAGAACGAGTTGAATGTGCTGGAAACAGTTTTTTATTTTTGCTTACCTATATATTTGCCTAAAATTGAAAGTCGTAAGTTTCTTAAACCAGCTCTAAACAATGCTTTCAGTTACTAGATTTTATTTTTTACGAATTTCAATTGTTTATTTCAATAAAAGTCGTTATTAATTGTAGAATAAAGTGAGATAGTGCTATATGGAGTAAAAATATACCATGAAACGTTTTGCATTTACAGAGTATCGTAAAAAAATTGGAACAAGCATTTATGTCCTAAATTATTGTACCTTCATTTATGTTTTCAATTACAAAATATAATTAAGTAAGGCGAATAATTGTATAAAAATAAATTTATAATCAATTTTTAACTACTAAATTTTAATATGTCCCCATAAAATGCAAAGTTTGTTAAGTAAAATTTTCTTTTGCATTTATTTATGCACACACAAAGAAATTAGCACCGATATGTTAATTTTTAAATTTTACAATAATCATAAAGTGAAATCGAAACATTTATTTCAAAAATGGAAATTAATTCAATACAGAAAAACTGTCGTTTTCAAGTATTTGTATAGTAGTGACCATGATTTGAACAAAAAATTTGCTTATTTGCAAAAAAAAATCAGGCATACTATAGTTCCCTATGATTAATCGACATTTGCATCTTTGACTTTATAAGGAAGAGAATTGGAATATGAGATGTTGAATATTTAAGATATCTGAGATAAATAGTAGATACTGAACAAGAAAACTAGTTTGAAATTGACAGTGTGATATTACTTTTTCTAAAAGAATGACGTATTTTAGCATCATGGAATGTTTTGAAATGATAGTAATATAGGTTGTACTGTGTCGTAATTCTGGCCTAGTTGAAGGGCACAAACTTCATTTTTTCCGAATTCGCGACATTTTTTTAGGAAACATATTAATAGAACAGTTCAGCAATTGCGAACTACAAGATCTTTACTTCCCTGGTTAGGAGCGGGAAGGATGAGGTTTTTTGCAAGTAACACAGAACATTTTGAACTTTTTTTTTGAGTTATGCTTATACTATGTACAAACAATCAACTCAGAACTCCACATTCTAATAAAGGGAAATGATCAGAATACTACAAAGTACAAACTAGTACCCATATAGAATTTATAGATCTCATAGATGACTTCAGATCATGCACGACTTATTACATTTTAAAATTGGCCCTGCTTCAGGTAGAAGAATCAAATCCTTTTTATTCAGAAATTAGTTTAGTTTAGTTTAGTTACATTAACATCCCGTTTTTAAAGCAACACTAGGTCAGTTTTGGGACGGAGCTCGTAATTTTGAAATGCGATCAGATGACAAGGAAGGCACCTGGGCTAGCATCTCCCTCTCGAAACTTCCACATCACTACAGCGGGAGGACATTTGGCACTGAAGGCTTTAACGTGTATTAGACCTGCTTCCACAACGGTTCTTCGGTGGAATCGGGTCTCGAACATGAAGCCCTCTGTTTCCGAAGCCGAGCCTTACTACCAGCCCACCATGGCCCTACTCAGAAATGCAATTTGGGCAGATAAATGTTTTTATGATCTGGATGAAAGCATTAATTGTAAAAGCGATCGCCTTTTGAACGATAAAAATTCATTTTTCATATAAAAGGAACCCTATAAGGCAGACTAGAGCTACTAAGTAGAAAAAGAGCCGCAGGTGCCAGGTTGATTAAAAAATATTATAATTCTAGTTGCCAAACAATTTTGAAAAAAAAAATAATAATAACAATTTTATAAATGTTAAAATATTAGGATAGTTTTAACATTTCAAGTGCAATAGATCAAATTCCTATCTGTTTCATTACATTCATTTTATTACAGCAGATTTTATATAGAGAGAGAATCTGCTTAAATAATGTTGCTAGCATCGGAAATGCCTCCAAAAGCATGAGTCTTAATAAATAAATAAATAAAATTAAAATATATTTCCACTAATTTACTAAAATAAAAAATGAGCCTAAAATTAACCATTCAAGTATTATCAGAATATGGAATTAAATTAACTCATTTATTAAAAGAAGGAAGTCATAATATTTCGCAAAATTCCTAAATTCGCAACTGAAAAAGTATTTTAATCTTACATCCCATAGTTTGCTATATTCCTTAAGATGCTAATTTTTCCACCAAAGAAGTATATATCAAATAAGAAAGTAATGCGATCTTATAGCTAAGAGATTATCAGTTAAATACTATTTAGAATTTTAATAAATAATTTAACTACTAAATATTAATGTTAAAATAAATTAAATATTTTCTAAACTTAAAAAAAATATCAAAACAATTTAGACCAGAATTCCATTGATAATAATGAAGGTTTAAAAAGATATATATATATATATATATATATATACAAACAAAAAATATATATATATACAAACTGAAAAATATTAAATAAATTAATGGATTTTAAGAACTACTTAAAATCCCTTCACTCGGAATTAAGATGCATTTACTCAAAAAATTTTCTCTTTAATTTATTTTGAACTTCAGCAAAAAGTATTTTATAAATGGAGTTGAAAGTTTTTAGGTGGAAAAAAAAACATTACATTATTTTCAGTATACAGAGTATTTCGACACAAAGGTTGTCTAAGGCAAAATGTTACAAAGGGTTGAAAAGTTGCCATGTTTGCAAACATTTTGCATTAGAATAAGTTTTTTTTTCTAAGTGATTGGCAAAATATAAATTTTTAAAAAGATTAAATAAAGCAAATCAATTTCAAATACAGAAAATTAATACCAGAAAAAATATGCACCGATAGTCATTTTGTCATAAATTCTTCAATTAAAACTAAGATGAAACATCATACAAACTTCATTGTGAATACAAATATTAATTTAAAGTTAATACACATATAAATTCAAATTAAAGGAGAATCGAATCTTAAAACCACAGTAGCATGACAATGTTTCAGGATTGATTCATCTATGTATACATCAATTCAAAATGTTGCTTTTCATTTTCAATAACGAATGCCCTCAAACGTATTTAATATCGTTACAGCACAAAGGTATCTAAATATATTAAATAAAAATGAGGAAATTACTGTTGTAATTTATGGTTAAAAATATTTGATTGTATATTAATTTACATAAATTAAAACCAAGTTATTGGTATTACTGGAAGGTTATTTTTTAAAGTTTTAAAATTTTGCTAAAAACGGTGTTAATGCAATAATAAGTTCCGTATTTTTTAAGGATAAAAGCATCAACATTGGGATTTACTTTTAATAAAAAATATAATTAAAAGTTTGAAATATTCTGAGTGAGTATCTATTATCCAAGAATTAAGTGCATGTCAAATGTGATAGATTTAGCTCCAATGTCTATCTTGCAAAGTTCTATGAGAGATTTTTTATCGTGATTTTGAATGACCCAATTTACTGATAGTATGCCATCTTATAAACATTTTCATGTTAATATTCCACAGCAAAAAGGTTTCTTGGCTAATATTATTTATTAGACAAAATTATATTTCCCAGATTTTTTTAATTTAATGATTGAGAATATGAGTTATTTTTATTATTTGAATTCATCTAAATTTAACGACAAATTTTAAACGAACAAATTTCAAAATATGCATTGTTTTGTTCTTGTAGAAAGATGATTTCGCTTAAAAATAATTAAAGTTTCAATATGGAAATGTTAGAAGCTAGTGAAATATAATAAATCTAACAGACGCAATATCCTACGAAAAAAAATGTAGGGAATTAATAATCTAATATAATCTAAAGCACCGGGAAAGTAATAGAAAAATATAAAGATGTTAATATATTTGTTTCTTATAAACTAATCTATTTTTATCTGCTGTAAAATATTTACTCATTATTACAAATCATTTTCTTCTTCTTTATAAGCTTTTTGAGATATGTACTCACAATAGTTGCAATTTTCTAAAGCATTATTTTTGTGAGATTTTAAAACTAATTAATTATAATTCGAGACGAATTCTAAAAAAAAGAAAAGAAAAGGAAAGAAGAGCTTTTATTTTAGTTGCGGACAATCTGAAAAAAATCAATTCCAATATCATAGATAAAACAAAATTACTACTAACTATCAAAGATTTTTCCATTCTGAAAAAAAAATGAAAACAATTATTTCACAATTATTATTAATTTTCTATCTGTATATTTTTTCTCCTAAATTAGAAACATCAATTTTGTCATTGTTTAAAGTTATACATACTTTCTATTCCGAAGATGTATTGGATACATTTATATTTAGAGAATAATAAGAAAATTACAACATAGCTTACATTTTTACAAAGATTGATCGTAAATGTTTGTAAAAAAATAATCAAAAATAAATTGTTGTGCTAGATTTTCGAATTCGTTGCTAAGGCTATCATATATTTTTTTGTATGTTCCTTATTGTAAAAATACGAGAGATAATATATCCTTTCAATAATTAAAAAATTGACATTAAAATAATCATTTACTTTAGAAAGAACTGCATTATTCACTTTACTCACTGTAATTGTAATTTTCCCCTTATTTTAATTATATATATAATTTTATAATATAAATTATGTTGATGACTTTGAAATTGTAATATCCAGAAATATTCTTAGTTGATGTACCTATTTTAAAATTAAAGCTATTCATTTTTATTTGAAGCTTTTCGTAAATGAAATCTAAATGTAAAGAATAATGATCTATATTTATGTCCTGGCATTTGAGATTTCAAAGAGATCTTTGAAATTGAATAGATGAAATTTTTAGATGTTATGAGAAATTAATGTAGTTTTACGAAAGATAATTGAATTTTACTAAGTTTCATTAAAATTGAATGGGAAAACAGGATAGTGATGTTCTTTTTAGAGTAAGCGAAAAGCATTGATAATAAAAAACTATTAAAAAAAGCGAATAGTTTTTTAAGGGAACAATACAAGCGATTTCCAACGCCAGTTGATTTGGAGAGAGGTCGGGACACGGTTTCATCCCAGTAACATCACGGAAAGAGACCGTTTCGGTGGTCCTGGAGTTGTCGTCTGGGGAGGCATTATGATGAACGGGGGGACTGAGCTACACATTTTCGACAGAGGTTCTGTAACTGGAGATCGCTATTGTCAGGAGGTGATCCTTCCCCATGTGCGTCTGTTCCGAGGTGCCATTGGATCACACTTCGTTTTTATGGATGACAATGCACAGTCACACAGGACTCATGCTGTTGAGGAGCTCCTGGAAAGTGAAGATATCACTCGAATGGATTGGCCGGCGTGCTCCCCTGATTTAAATCCGATAGAACATGTGTGGGAGGCTTTGGGGAGACGCCTTGCGGCACGATTACATCCTCCTAGGAACACCCGACAACTTAAACAAATGCTGATTGAGGAATGGGCACTCTTACCTCAAGAACTGTTGGACAATCTGGTGCTGAGTATGGGGAGACGATGCGAAGCAACCATTGCAGTAAGAGGAGGGCATATCCCATACTAAGGAATATCTGGTTGCTGTTCTTCCTCTTGGACAGACAATCATGTGTAATGATACTGTGAGTTCAATAAAGCCTTTTTTTTTGTTTGATTCCATACTGTATGCATTGTATTCATTTCTGCGCAACTATGCTTTCGTCATTCTTTCAGAACAAAATGCTGCATCTCATTTCTGAATTTCATGTCTCTCAGATGATTTCTCGTGAAGTTATGGCAAAAAACATACCTGTTGCTTAAGTTTTGCACACCAGTGTATAAAAAAAGATTTTAAAAATATTACATTCAATCCAACTATTACATCTGCGAAAATATTTGATTTAAAAATAGTCTAAGATTTAACCGTCTATTTACATGATGAACCAGTGGGAGGGGTCTCCCTAAAACTTTCTCGCATGCTTTCTAATAAACTTGTCATGCCTGAAAGCGCCTTACATGGCATACGCATACAATAGCTACGAAATATTAGCTTTTGGCATGAATTTATCATTTTTACTGAATCTGTCGTGCCGTCCTTGGCGAGTTACTCGGCGATTAATCCCCAGCATGCATTGATAGTATATAAAAAATCGAATTTGTATTTTAGACATGTTTTTCTCAATCGATTGAAGCATAACTTTGACGCAAAACTGCACTTGTAGTCAGTCACAAATTCCCATACTGAATTTGATAGATTAAAGTCACAACCTTTATGAATTATTGCGTTTACTTATTTCTTAAAACACAGAACGACAGACAGGTTCCTCGTAGTTGGATTTGACAGTTGTCTATACTATAGATAATAAATCTGTATACTGAATTTTATCTATCTACCTATCTTTGTTTTCTAATTATCCTGTTTACTTATATTCGAACAGATGGACAGACGCACTTCCTCACTGCAGAGTTTACTCAAATTTTGATAGAAATCTGCAATTTGGTGTAAAACTGTATATCAAATTTCAACCGTTCAACTCAAGTGTATTTTCGAGTTTTCTTTGTCACAGATAGAGAGACAGGCGGACATTTTCCAAAAATGTGTTTTTCGAATTCAGGGAGGTAAAAACGTAGAGATTGGTCAAAATCTCGAATTCAAATATTTTGACAATCTCTACACTTTCTCTATACTACATATATGAGAAAGTAAAAATCAAATGAATCGACAATTACCGCGCAAAAATGCCAGTGTCTTATACAAGTAAGGTAAACAAGCTCAATGCATTAATGTAATCTACTTCTAAGGTGCATAAAAATAATTTTGGAAGAAAAATTTATAGATGTATTAGAATCACATTCAGATTCTGAAAAAAAAAAATCAATCTTTTAATACTCAGCAGAAATACTCTTTATTATGTGTATGTTTATTCTTCAAACAAGGTAAAAATGCTCCATTATTTTGAAACTGAATTATTATTTGTGCTTCAGTCAAGGAAAAGAGACCGAATGGACTTCCACAAATTCAAATACTATTTCTGTTTCACATTCTTTTTATTAGAAAGTGTAGCATTATTTTCGCATTTCAAATGAAGACAATATCACATATTCTCTTAAAACTCAAGAACTATATTTAGTTATTGAATGACGAGACGTAAACTACTCTTTTTTTTTCGTGTAAATCACATAAAGAAGACAAAGAAATTAGAGCTTTTTTTTCTCTGTTACATCTGTGCAGTTTCAGTCAATATCCATCCATTAAGCGCTGAGTTTTCGCATGCTTCTGTCTGCTACGGAAATATTTGCGATATAATTAGTTTGGAAACGGGGACTATTTCGAGCAGATGAATTTTCCATTGATGAAAGGAAATCCTTTGAGGCCTTTTCTTTACTTTCATATATGTCATTTATTACATTAGTGTTCTTGAATGCTCAAATACCTGAAATATATATTTTTGGAATCAATTCAAATAACGAACATCACATGACAATCATTTCTGCGCATGTCATTTAACGTTATGTTGTATTACAAAACAGTATGGCGTTATATAATTTTTCTACTTGCAAAATAGGTAATGGAGTTTAAAAATAAAATGGCACAGATTATTTGATTTATGCCATAGAATACACTGCATTAAAAAGACCAATGCAACTAAATATTCATAATGTAACCGTTAAAAATTTATTAAATTTATTTTTTATAGAAATTCAAGCATGCGCTTATTTTTAGAAAAGGCAGTGGAGTCAGCTCAAGTAGGATCCCCCTCCCCCCAAAAAATGAGCTAATAAATTAACTAAATGATTGCCACAATATTGCAAATATCAAATTAAAAATGCGATTTGTCAAATAAACTGACAAAATGCATTATATAAGTACAAATCGACTCCGTTTAAAACGTTAAATTGCAATTTAATGCTTAGAAGTCGTTTATATCTTTTGAAAGAATCGGACTGTTTTGGTTTACCACAATATCAAAATACTCACAAGATGTTAGCACATGATAATAGTAGAATAGTACAACAAATACATACAAGGTCCCACTTTCATCGGCACCTAACAACTGATTTATAAAATTTCAGGAATAAGTTTATATTACTTCCAACTAGAAAAATGTCTTTAATGACACAAAGAATTGCATTTATATTGTTTGATTCAAATTATTAAATCTAAACTTTTTATACAGTCCACTTTTGTTTTAATCATATTTATTAAAATATTAACGACATTTTAAAATTCTAATCAAAAAAGTTCTTCTGAAACTGACTGAGTTATGAAGCTTTGAATTTTATTATTGTTAACAAATCAATGACCACCTCGAGCAAGTATCATTCACTGAGATGCTATTCTTTCACGACGTGTTCATTAAAAAGTCCTAAAACTATTTGAAATAACAATATTTAAAGCTTCATAATTCCGCCAATCTTAGTTTTAAAAGATTGGGTTCTTTTTTCGTTTAAAATGATGGCATACCAAAAATGTTATAATAAATATGAATTTCGTATTTTTTCTAGCATTACATTTATTGATCAAATAACTTCTGAATTCAAATTAACAATTATTTATTAGTAAAATTTACTGATAATTTTTATTTAATTTTAATTATTAGTAAAATTCTAATTCTTTACATCATTTAAAACATTTTTTTCAATTAAAAATATGTATTTATCTTTTACGTTTTAGAAATAATTATATTGTGCCACGATTATAAGTTTTATTATGCTGCTTTTAGTGTATGAAGAAATTTAAAAAAAATCTACTAATCTTTTAATCATTCAATTATTATCATGAGCAGTTTAAATGTAACTTTTTTTATGAATCAACAAACAGAATACAAAAAGTATTGCGGAATTTTACACCAAATCACAGATAAAGAACTGTGTCTGTATTTTTGCATTATGATCATCAAAAAAATTACAAAAGATTTCAAAATATAATAATAAATGTAACAAAAGTAAAGACACTCAGTGGCTTCACATATGCAAACGATTTTTCTCTCTCTTAAATTAAACTCTTATTATTTCATTCAAATTATCTATTTATTAAAATTTTTCTTCTATATTCAGAAATAATGCACTAATAATCGTTATTTCATAACCCAAGGAGAAAAAAATTACTTTTATATTAACTTCAAAAGTCTCTTATATAACTATCCTTAAACAGGAAATCTTTTCGTTAATAAAGATTGAAAATTAAATATCAAATTATGATTTTTAAAAAATTTAAAATTGATTTCCTTGTTAAAGTTTTAAAATTTAGGATCATATTTAACTTACTCAATTCATTTGCATGATAAAGGCAAAATTACACAAATAATTACTTTCTCTTGCATTCTGCCAGATAATGCACATTCTAAGCTTATTTTAGCACATATCTTATTTACGCAATATCATATCACTTTTTTTATATATATAATATATGTCAGCAATTTAGTAAGCATTCCGTGTTACTAAAGCTCGAATCACCTAATAAAAAAACATTTCCAATATTAATAAATGATGAGCTTTCGTGAGACTATTATCTATGTCCAACTAGAAAATATATAGCAATGAGAATTCTGAGAATGCTTCATAGATTACTCTCTATTTCGTAATTCGCTTCTTTGCATTTCTGCGAGCTTCTGTTAAATTGAAGAATTTATGATAGCCACTTTACTGAATTTTTTTAGAGACATTTCCGAACGCCTTTCCATTGTTACCTTTGAAAAAATATCATTTACAAAAGTTGAATTATCGAAATTTTATTCATGGTTTGATGAGATATGATCATGACATCGATTTTAATTATAATGCAGCAAATAATAACGTACTTTATGAGATGAAAATTCTGAAAATATATCGTGCTTATCTAAAAATGTTGCTTAACGATACAAACTACCACCAAATGGCAACACACCAATTTTTAATATGCAGCCTAATACATAATATATGATTTCGTTAACTCAGTGCTTAATAGAATGGTCAAGTGATTTCATAACTATAATTCAAAAGTCTGAGTAATCTTTTTACACAAAGATACAAGTTAACTATTACTTTAATAAATGGCAGCTATCTATTAAAATAAAGATGATTAAAAATTTCTTTAACATCACAGAAGATATTTCAAATAAGATGGCACTACGTTTGCGTTTAAGCTGTCTGGTGTATCTAAATAATCTGTAATACTAACAATAAGAATAATAACAACAGTGCCATAACGATAAGAGAATTGATCCCTTGTTACCAAGTTTATGGACCACCATGCATACAAAACATATATACAAACAAAATATAACAATGAAGCAGTAAAATAACATTTTATGTAGGATATCATTTACTCTAATTAAACTACTGATGTCGACTCGGGGCGAAAAAATTATATTACGCCCCAGGCGTCACTTACCTTCGATACTCCATTGAGTCACACAAGTGCAAAGATTAGTTTCAAAATAACCATAATCAGTCTCAGATTATTTGAAGTAATGATTATAATTATGATAATTAATGAACTATTTATACACTATTATTATAAATAGTACATAAATATTATTACTATTATGTACTATTATTATAAATAGTACATATCAAATCCATCTTTTTAATGAAATGGGAATCGAAATGTAATTTAATAATTTAAATGTTTTCAAAAATATATAATTATTTTCCATTTTTAAGAATTTTTTATTTGCATAAATCAAGTAAATTCAATTTAATTCAATTTCTATTAGTTATTAGATTCACAGATTGAAAATTTTAAATTCTGAAATTAAAATTCAAGTTGGAATCCATTAAACTATTATTTTTCCAGTTCTTTGTTTCTTTTAAATAAATCATAATTTGTGTGGGTGAAATGATTGAAAATTTATCAACCAGAGGAATGATGGATTTCTTATAGAAATTTATTATACAAGTCCACTATGATTAAGAAGATGGGTGGTCAGAAAATCAGAAAATGCACGCTCCCCTCTACAACAAGTATAATAAGACAGATATAACCGAAAAGCGCTTCGAAATGTTGCTCAAATGCGGATTTGCTGCAGCAAAAGCTCATTTATAGGAGGTTTATTAATGTTCCTTTATAGGAGGTTTGCTAATGTTCGTTTATAGCATGTTTGCTTATGTTCTTTTATAGAATGTTTGTTAATGTTCGTTTACAGGAAGTTTGCTGATGTTCGTTTATAGGAAGTTTGCTGATGTTCGTTTATAGGAAGTTTGCTGATGTTTGTTTATAGGAAGTTTGCTGATGTTCGTTTATAGGAGGTTTGCTAATGTCCGTTTATAGGATGTTTATTAATGTTCATTTAAAGGAGGCTTGCTAATGTTCGTTTATAGGAGGTTTGCTAATGTTCGTTTATAGCATGTTTGCTTACGTTCGTTTATAGAAGGTTTATTGATGTTCGTTTATAGGAAGTTTGCTAATGCTCGTTTATAGAAGGTTTATTGA
>JAPMOR010032356.1:99375-169162 GCA_026543865.1 Argiope aurantia | reverse complement strand
GGTTTGCTAATGTTCGTTTATAGAAGGTTTATTGATGTTCGTTTATACTAGGATGTTGTCTGCTGTTCATTTATCGAAGGTTCAATGAAGATATTTTATAATGGAATTCAATTTGTATAGGTACAAGATACATTTCAAATCCCAACCACTTTCGACATTATTTTAATACTCGGTAAGGGGATATTAAACAGTTAAAAAGTGTGTGGTGTTGATTTATTCGAATAAATTTGAAATTTTTAGTTTAAATTTATTCAGTTAATTTGAATTACTGCAGTAAGATAGCGGATACAACATTAAATATTTTTTAATTACGATTAATATTTCAAATTTCCCAGTTATGATTTAAGTCTCAAATGGAAACCGTTATGCCTAGCGTCGATTTTTAGGGTGGTTCGATAACTACTGCTCAATTTTACATAAATAAACATTTAAACTTTAAAATTGTAGTAATTGTAGTAACCCTTTGCTATAATTTTAGTTTGTTATTAACAGATGAGAGCTCATAAAGCCCATAAGTGCGTTCTAAAACCATTTTGTTTTTATGTTCTTCAAGAATTACACTGTTCTTAATGACAAGAAAGAAAAAGTAACTTTTAAAAATTATGAATAATTTTATCTTTATTTGATATGCTCACTGCTATTAGAAATTTTGTACATTGCGTGATTTTTTTTATTGATCATGTAGAATTTTAAGATAAACGCTTTTTAAAGGTGTTTAGTTAAATACAAAAATTTTGTATTTGTAAAAATGTTTGAGCAGATGATTGTCCAAGAAGAAGAGGCTTTTGAAATTTTAAAACTTCAATTTATTTTATCCCCTGAAGGCATTTTTTTTTTTTTTACAAGAAACAAACGATTTTAATAGATGTGTCAATCTACATCGCGACACAAGAGCAAAAGAGATAGAAATTTTTCCCTTTGGTGATTTTACTATGAGATTTTGATAAGGACTTATTTTGGCACGTATTGATTTAAGAAAGGGGACTTTATATATATTTGAAAGAATGTTGTAGCATTAAGAATTTTTATCCCTTCGCTCAGAGCGTTAGAAAATTCTGAAACAAGCAGTTTTATAAAGCGCGTGTAGAATTAATTTTTTAAAAAAAGTAGAATTGTATCTGAAAATAAACGAACATTTTAGAATGAAGTTAATATGGGCTAAATTATGATAAAAACTAGGAAATTAATTAGGTTTTAAATCAAATTTTAAAATATCATTATATATATATATAAAATCTTTCAAGATGGTTAGACACCATTTGCATCACGTATGAAAAATATTTTTGAAAGCAAAAATGTCAACCATTAATGAGCTACATTATTGTTTTTACTGCCATTTTTCAATTATATCCATTTTGTAAAAGTTTCAAAATAAAAAGACAGAAATGCGGTAATCGACGAAACATTTGTTGAAAAATCATACTGACAGCATTTAATAGAATATGCCGATTTTTGAACAATATATTATTAGAAATATTATTAGCTGTCTTTTTTAATGTTCTTTCTAACCACGCAAAAATTATTTAATAGAACTCAAAACCAAATATTCTATTTCAACACAATATACTCCATACACAATATATAAAATATTTTTAATAAAATGCAAGATTTCGTAATTATAAAAATCTTTTACAATTCCATAAGTTTGAAACTTTATAATTATTATTTCTAAAATTATATAGAATGTGTGAAATCTCAAAGCAATGAATAAAAACTTAAAACTCATGTCTTTGCATATACAGATGCGCAAACTAAACTGTTTAAAATTTAGCAGCTTTTATTTTCTCGTGTATTTAGTAAACAAAGTAAAATTATTTTTAATCTGAAGATATCTCTTCTGGAAATTCCAAAGTATCTTCAACGATTTCAAAAAACACTTTTCTTAATCCAGTCTTAATCCACTTTTCTTAATCCACTTATTAATCCAGTCTTGAAAATGTTACTTCAAAATTTCAAAGAATTAGATGGTTAAAATTCTACATGTGTAATTCTACATTCTTTATGTAAAATTTTACATAAAAACTTTTAGAACCTACATCAGTTTTTATATTAAACAAATCAATGTTAAAAGGTGTGTTCGCCTATGAAAATAAACAATAAAGAGCAACTTTTATAAGGATCTTTTAAACGTACGTAGCTATTCACTTTGAATGTAAATATTGGACATATTTTCGATTTTTACATTTTGTTACATTCATATTACAATTCTAATTAAAAATATTATTGTTACGTTTATTTGTGCCTTATCGGCTTCATTAAAAGTGACGAAAAAATGTAGTTCAATTATAAACTGTCTGCATCAAATAGTGTTTTGTTTTTTGAAATATGATTATTATGGAAAATGAGAATTCACATCGATTGCATATATCGAAATAGCATAATTGCATATATTGCAGAAATCGCATATATCGATTGGAAAAGAAACTTTTTTTGATGAGAAACATAATATCTAAAGCAAAAAGTATAATTTATTATATTTTTTACTAATTTTTGCCATTTTTAGATTCATCATTTCTTTCCTTTTAATAGCAATACATAAAAACAAGAAATTCTGATTTTTCTAACCATTAATCTGTAATTGTTTATTGGATATATTTGAATACGTTGTATATTTCAAAGAATCAAATCTTGCGTTTCCAAATTTTTTTAATGTATGTGACAGAAACACAAACAAAATCCCATTTCAGAAATAGTTGCTGTTTTTAGCAAATATCACAAATTATTTATTGAATACTTATTTGACTTAATATTTTTATTTAAAAATCAATAGACTGTTGTTTAATTGACTGTTGTTCTTTAACTTAATTGACTGATTATTGGTCAAGTCAAATATTTTAATAACAAATAATTCCTTTTTATAGCATACTTGTGAAAACATGCACATTCTAAAAATGCACTTTATAAATATAAAAAACGTCATTATCTTTCAAATTTATTCATCATTATTCCGTTTTAAAAGCAGCTTAAAAATATTAATAATGATAACTATTATAAATATGAATAGAATAATAATTTCAAAATAATAATTTGATATTTTGTAAAAAAAGAATGCCGTACTTTGACAACTTTAAAAGAATTAAAGCTCAAATTAAAACAAATATGAAAATAATCAAAATTACATGTATGAAAATAATCAAAACTACTTGTATTAACATTTTTAAAATAAGTATCATAAATTCCAAATATTAGAATTAAGAACATTCATGTATAATAACATTCTAAGAAAGATTAATAAAAGTATTAGAAATGAGGCAGATTTTTAAAAAAACATTAAAATATTTTTTAATAATTTCTATTATTTGAATAGAACTGAAATCACAGTTTCAGAACAAGGATCAAAATTATAGCTATAATGAATAAAATAAGAATACACTTTGAAATTATTTTTTTCTCTTGAAAACAAATCAACTGATGCAAAATTCTAGTTTGAAATCAATTCGATTTGATTTCAAACTAGTAAAAGTTTTCTTGTTGTTTTTTAAATTAAATGTTATTTACTATATAATATTAATTAAATAATTTTGACATAATATGCAATGGTCATGTTTTTTTTCCTATTCTATTTATAGTTAAATGTTATCGAGATTTTTAAGATGAGAATTAACATCATAATTGTTTTAAATTACAGAAAAATTTTCAAATTTCTTTTCTCATTTCACTGCAAGTCAAATTCTTCGGTTTTCAAACTAAAATTATAAAAATAATCCGCTTATTTTTTTAAAAAAAGCTTTTTAAATGATATCTAGGAAATATAATATTATACCATTCGCATGCAATAAAAATTATAATTCATTTATGTTATTGCCACTTAATAAGGCTTAAATAATTAGAACATCACTTTAACAGTTCATTCTAAAATTACCTTGTACATAATTCATACATTAGTTAATTTAAGAAAAACTACATTACCTGATTGCATGGTGAAGATTATAAAAGAACTGGTCATTATCCATGTTGCATCATCCCATGAAATATTTTTAATCGAATCCGTGGTATTGTTAGGATTGGTTGGAACAAGAGGACTTGTAGCGTTGATCATTTTTAAAAACGTCTGCTTATATCCAATTCAGCACAATGAAATCCAAATATCGGAGTGAATCAGAAGACCCCTGCCAGTAATTTTTCACTCCAGATTAGTTCGAATTTCTTCTTTTCATATGCTCTTCTTTTGTTGATATAAGAATATATATATTTAAAAATTTATTTTTCTTTTTGTATTCGTCGGCAAGAATTGTCACAGGTAGATGCACTGTAAGTGTTCAAATCCACTGTTACCTTACCGGATATGAATAGAAAGCAATATTTATCACTTCAAAGTCACTTTGGTTTGAAAACTCCCTTAAAATGCACATATCTCAAGCTGGTATGAAATGAAAGTTTTCAACAAAATGAAACTTCATAAAAGGTATTTTTATGGCTTGGATAAATCGGATATTTCCACTACAAAAGAGAGACTTTAAGACTGAATTTTCTCACTTATTCGACATCTTTGTTGAAGAAAAATTTAAAGAAAATATATATTATTATGTATCACTTCATAGATTTTCCACGGCTTAAAATTTTTTTGTCCATATTTCTTATTGTTTTTATTATATATTTTAATAATTGTTTTTAAAGCAAAAAAGAAAATTTTCAACATAATATCTTGTTACTTAACAATTTTAATTAATTTTTATTGTATAATTTTAGATGTCGAATTTCATAAATATACATGAGGATTTTTTTTCTGTCAATTTAAAAGTAAAATTTTAAAATAAATATTTAAGAATTTTAATCAGATTCAAAGTAAGGTATATACTGAATAAATTTAATTGTAATTTTTATATTCATCTAAATTGCTACGAAAGTTACTTAAAAAGCAATTTAACGCCACCAAATTTTGTGTTTTTTACAGCGTCAGTTTCGTAAAATCAGATATTAACAATAATATTTTCAGGAATTAAATACAATATATTTAAATTTTTCCCTGAGTCAATAGAAACAAATTAATTTTATCAAATACATAAAATAAATATTGTAGAATTTCAAATAAGATTACTATACTTTCACAAACATTTAAATTTCGAAAATTCATTACTAAAATATAATTTTGATAATAATTAAACTTTAAAAGAATCGGGAAAATAAGCTCAATTAAGTTCCCGGATTTTTTTATGAACCACTTAATTAATATTTCAAATATTTAGTGAAATAAGATTGTTTGATATTTTAGTATACATTTTCATTTTTATAATCAAAAAAGTTTCAGCTAAAAATCCATTATTTCGCTACTTTTGTGACTAAAATAATTAAAACGCATTTTATTATTCAGAGAATTAAATAATACTTTAAATGACATTCGATTTAAAAACTTTTAAATATTTCTGTTCAGCTGTTTATAATTTTCTATTTTTAAATTTTTTAAAAATTAATTCTTAAGTTTTCACGCTGTAAAATTAATATTCCAAAAGTTGCTTGACAGAAAAATAAAATGCATTTCCAATGTGTTTGTAAACACACACACAAGAATCTTCGAAATTGTTTGTTTTGAAGTCATCCACCAAGGTAAAACGCACGTGAATGATGCTCAAGTTTATCTGCCTTGAAACTGTCCTCTAGGTTTTGTCCTCCAGTCGAGCCCCTTTGCCCTGAGAGTTGAACCAATGAGGACCTTCCGTTTAAGTGACGTCACACCGGCTTTATTAGTATCCGGTCCGAATGCCCGGATGTTCTCAATCAAGGAGTCGCGCCACACGTTCTTTTTCGAGTAAAAGAAATTTCCTGAGGATTTGCATGTAAATCCAATTGCTACTGCGTTGTCAGATTGGCCTTTTGATCGAAAGGAAATTTCCCAAATGAAACCGATTAATCGTTTGTTTTTTGTTTTTTTTTGAAAAAAAAATCTAAAATCGCCGCTTTTAGTGATGATTCTTGCTTTACTTATAAATGCAAATCATGTTCATAGGTTATTACCTGAGATTCACAATTTAAAGTAAGCTGTAAACAACTTTATAACAATAAATTAAATAGTAAGTGTTACTAAGGTTATGTGGAAATGTACGGACAATCACACACATTTTGTTTGAAATGAAATTTTGTAACATAAATTGTTGATAGTTGGTTTTAGAAATAATTCTTTTTCAAAACTATCATTACACCCAAATATAAATAGAGCCGGTAGACCTTGTGGTAAGGTCTCGGCTTCGGAACCGGAGAGTTTCAGACTCGAGACGCGATTCCACCGAAGAATCGCCGTGTAAGCGGATCTGGTGCATGCTAAAACCGTCCTCCCTAACGTCCTCCCGCTGGTATGGTGTGGAAACTTGGAGAGGGGCTGTCAGCTCAGGTGAGGTCCTCGTCATCTGACAATGGTTCAAAATTACGAGATCCTTACCAAAACAGCCCTAGTGTTGCTTTAAAACGGTACGTTAATATAACTAAACTAAACTAAGCTCCCAAATATATTAGAATAATATTCAGGACTATTTCACTAAGCGGAATGTTTTCCTTAATATCAACTGGAGCTGTCAATCATAGAAAGAATGATTTTGTTCTATATAAGGAATGGCAGATTTCTGAATCTGTTTGAGTCAGGCCATATGGAGGTTGATTAAATGATGACATTAGCATGGTTCTTAAATTAAGAAATTAATAAAAGAAAAAATATCATGAATTATAAAATTATGTAAAAGCCTTATACTTTATCAAATACGCTAACCTACCATTCATTACAATCGTTTATTTATAGTGTTTATAAATACGGAGTGTCTGGTTAAATTATAATGTATTTACAAACGTGGACACTGGGAAATCATGAGTTATATTAAATAAATAAAAATATGATTTTCACAAAGTTATTAAATTAAAAAATAATCTAAAATAAATAAATAATAAATTAATAAGTTAAAACTGTGCTGAAATTGGAAAATACATGGACTGTTAGCTTTTGACAAATGTTATTTAAAAGAAGTCATCGTAACTTACAATACATTGAGCCTAAAAATGCTTAAATCTTCGAATAAAAGTCAAAATATATTTTGGAAATGTAGTGTCTTCTTGATTGGATAGTTAAAATTTCTTAGGATATTTACTTTAAGTATAGTAAATGAAATCGAGACCATATTGTTGAGATGGTTTTGGGCGAATTACATGCAATATTTGCAAACCATGATGAAAAGAATCAAGCAATGAAATTCTGCAAGTGTTTGAAATATAATATTTCCAGTGATGATGCTGTGAATTGGTGATAATATTTTTATTTGGAGATCGAGAATCTTAAATTCAAGCTGCTGCATCTGTTGAAAATACGCTCCGCTCGATTGATTTGTGGAAGCCAAATCTGGCGCCATTAGTCAAAATTGTTCACAGCTCTGTAAATGTCTGTATGAAGGGTTTGATGACTGTTAAGAGAATTCTTATGTGGTATGATATTATTTATTGCTCTTTATGAAATAAATTGCGGAGCAAATTGTTAGGAAAATTTGATAGTTCATAACTATTCTAATTTAATTTTAGATATATCTGTCTTCTTTCGGAGCAATAGGAGGACTATTTTGGGCTAATTGTCTTAATTTTGAACAGCCATCAGACGACGAGGACGATCTCTGAGCCCATCCATTTATCAACTTTTCACATTGCATCAGAGAGAGATGTATTTGGCTTGCCCAATGAATTTTCGGTGTGATTGGGTTTCTAACTGGTAACTGCTCAGTTCCGAACCCGATGTCTTAACTCCAATGACAACTACCATATAATTATTTCAGATAATACGTCTTTTTTGGAGACTTTTTTTTTCAGAAGAGCATTTTTTTTTTTTTTTTTTTTTTTTTAGAGTAACTAGTTTACACTTAGAATGTGACAAAAAAAATTTATAATTTAAGTTCCCAACTTTAATAAACTAGTTTTCGAATTCCTAAAAAAAAGTTATAAATTAGATAGGTGCATTCCCAAAAGCAGAGGCAGATGTAAATTCAAGAACCGCTATAGCTTTTATTCTTAAAACTCTAATAAAGTGATTGGTTTTAAAATTAGACAAGGATTGTTATGAAACGAATTTCGGAAAACTATTAGATTACTCAGTATCGAATTAGAAAGGAGATTATGTTTTGGTTTATAATTGTTTAATTTTAATATTTATGATTGATATATAGCCTTTTTTCCAAAATGTACATTTTTTTGAATAAAAAAAATATTTTTTCCAAATAGGATATATTACAATCATTTAAATTTGGAATTTTTTGTTATTATATACTAAGTATAAAAATAAGATAAGGGATGAATCTTATCACAAATGACAGCTAACGTAATATACAATGTTAAAACATATTTTTAAAAATTGTGTCTGAAGAAATATTTAAAGATTATCACATATTAATTTATAAAACATTTGTATTGGCTTTTGACTATGGTATGTATACGAGCTATAGTACGAGCAAGGAAAGAAAGCCGACTTTAATAGTCCCCGCGAAACTCCAAAATTCATTTTCTCCAAACTCTTCAATAAAAGTCTTTTTCCTCTTAACACAGCATAAATCTGTGGATTCTGGGTAAGACAACGAATTCCCTGCATACCATTGACGAACATTAGTTATAAAATATATAGATCCTTGGCTTGAATTCCATCATTTTTACTATATCTGTCGTGCGGAAATATATTTCCCACCAGTTGAAACCCAAAAGTTGATACGAAACTACAACTGTAATAACAAGATCGCATACGGTATTTCATTTATTTAAATCATTGTGTTTTTTAGTTATCGCGTTTCTATGTATGCGAATGTTCAGACCGATTGACAGTCAACCCTTTGACATTTTTAATTTAAAATACGATAAGAATCTACAATTTAGACACTAAACTTGTATACCTCATTTTATCTATCTAGTTGTTTACGTTTTTTATAGTAATCGATACTTGCACTTACGCAGTTGAACAAACTTCCCCTGAATGGAGTTCTTCAAAGTTTAATAGAAATTTACAAATTTGGCCATAAGTATTTATACAAAATTTCATCCATATCGCTTAAAGCATTTCTGAATTTCGTACAAACAGAGAGACAAAATGTCAAAAATGCGCTTTTTGAACACAGTGAGATCTGAAACATCTTGAGTTCGAATTTTTTGACGATTGCAATATTTTCTCAGTATTTCGTATACGAAAAAGTAAAGATTTTTAGTTGCATAACACTTACTGGAACTCACCAAAAAATAGTCTGCACGGAAATAGTTGACCTTCCAAGCATTCTGAGCATAACTGCGAAGAAAAATGTTTAGAACAGCTCCACAGCACCCATTTATCAAACCGAAGACATTAGCCGCCGTTGTCGTGTCAGCATCAGAGATTTTAGGGAGTTTCTAGACTATTATAAATGTCCTCGGCCGTACCAAATTTATGGTAAAATGCTAAAGAAAAATCACGGTATTTCTAGCGTTACAGCGAAAAGAAAATACATAGAATATACAAAACTACAAACAAAATGTGCTAATATGAGAAGAGATTTTTATTCTATATATTTGTGAGCTTTTACTTCAAAATTAATTTTGTTGCTTATTAAAAAAATTGAAGAATTTGAATAACTTTTCACATCAGCTGTTATCAATGAAGGAAATAAATTAGCATATATATATATACAGGGTGTCTCAAAAACCTTGACCACGGCTTTTATTTCCAAAATATTGATCGTAGACATATACTGTAAATTACAAAGTTGCGTAAAAAAAGTTAATTAAAAGGACCCCGTATAAAAAAAATTCCCATGAGTAAAATATGCCGCATCCTCTAATAAGGTCATGTACGAAATTTCAGCAATTTATCACAAAAAGTCTCAAAGATATGAAACTGCATAAATGCTGATTTAAACCACTTTTCGATGCCTGGATATGGGTTCGCAAAGAGAAAAAAATCATGTTGGATGTTCCTGTTTTAGAGATCGTACACAAATTTGCAAAGAAAGTGATGATTGAATAAATAAATAATAATTTTACTATTTATTGGTTCAAAAGTATTTAAAATTTATAGAAATAATGACTTAAAGGAAAGATTACTTTAATGAAAGTTCTCATAAGATTTTTTACAAGTTCACTGACTGTGCTATTTTTAAGTTATATGATGATAACTTAAGTCATGATATAAAATTTTAAAGTATTTTTTAGGAAGTATATATTTTAAAATTTGTATTTAAAACTAAAGATATGAAGCATATTTAATTTTCTTATGATGCATTCCTGCCTCGCGTCATCTGCACTGAAGCTGTAAACATTTGCATTTTAATTTGTGATTGATCTTTCTCCAACTTTGTTTTAACATATCTTTGAGAATTTTCATGATAAAATTCTGAAATTTTGTACATGTCCCTATTAAAGGATGGAGCACATTTTACTCATGGGAATTTTTTTGTACGGGGTCCATATAAAAACTTACATTTTGTATTTTTAAAAATTTTATCCCCTGAAAATTTTAATTGATTTCATAACCTTTTTTTACGCAACTTTGTAATTTACAGTATATGTTTATGGTCAATATTTAAGGAATAAAAGCAGCGACCAAGGATTTTGAAACAACCTCTATATATCAGCAAATTTATAGATTTTTTTTTTTTTTAAATTCTGGGCATCCCGTCACAACTTGCACATTTTGACACCTAAAGGATTAACCGCCCATCCAAAAGCAATTTATGAAGAAAATTCTTTCCGGTGTAAATTTTATTGTAAAATAAATCCTGAAAGTGTAATAAAACAGCAGCGAATAATTTATAATCACTTAATCCTAGTCAAATGCTTAGCACAAATTGAACTTTAGAATCCATAGTGCTTCTTTCAGGAGGAAAAGGCAGCATTAGGAAATTTATAATTACATATTAGATGTCATGCGCAGTAGCGTTTGTTTTAAAAATTGATTTCGTAAAAAAAATATTGATCGGAAATTCGTGAATTTCTGATTATGTAGAATTTATGCAGAACTTTAGCGTCTTAAACTACGAAAAAACTATCTACCGGGTGAGTTTGATTGATTCTAACAATCGAAAGAGGGTGATACAAGAGCCCATGGGGATTGTAAAACAATCTATCAACCCTGTTCCATTTCCAACCATTTTCAAGTAATGGTAAATATACCAATTTTTCTCAAAATCATGATAAAATCAAAATTAAAAATTTTGGAGTGTTTTTCTCCCAAAACAAAAGCATATACTCTGAAAGAATAGTTAAAATCCTTTAAGATGACATCCACTTCAAGAAAATACATGGATTTACAGCCTAGTAATAAGCGCTGAAACCCTATCGAAATTCAAAATGGAATGTTGCCAAAATTTTAAATTCCGAATTCCGAAAACGCAGTACAAGGTACAGTTTGAAAAATTTACCGAAAGCTCATCCATACAGTAGGCTTTCGAATGAGTCCACCATAAACCATGTAAGTGTTTTATTTCAAAAAAAATTCCTTTGTTGGCAACACATTCCTGAAATTGACGTTCTTCAAAAGAGAAAAGTTAAGAAAGGTCATTGAGACACCTGATTTTAATTTCCTATTTACCATCATTCTACTGTTTAGGAGCAAGAAAGAACGGCTTAAAGTCAAATAAAAAAAAATATCGCCTTCATTGAGAATGGTAGAAAAAAAAATCAAGAAAAAACAACTTAAAGTCAAATTTAAAAATTAACACTTTCATTGAGAATGGTAAAAAAAGTACAATAGGAAAAAATAGGAGGACTTTTCATAAAGAAATGTGCTAGAATACAGAAAAAGATGTTGAACATAAAACAATGTAATGAATTTAAAGCTGGTGCTGAAATTGGTTGCCGCCGCACCTAATACATGCTCATGCTCTTTTCCGAATGGATCTAATAGCTTTTTTAATAGTTCACCCTTTCGTTATAATATCGTCTCATCGAACAGTCTTCTGAACTGGCAACTTCTTTGTGTTAAACTTTTTGCTTGAGAAAACACCAAGCAGAGAAGTCCATTGGAGTCAAATCTGGCTATCTTGGTGGTGAAAACGTCGGCCCCCCTAAGACCAATCCATCGTGGATAAGGCTCATTTAGGAAGTCCTGAACTGTCGTTTAGGAATGTGTAAGGACCCCATCTTGCTGGAGAATGATTTTCCATCGTTTGGGGGAAAGAAGACAGCAAGTAATCCTAGTAGATGACGTTAAAAGAATTACAAATACGCATTGCTTGTCAAATGACCCTGGAAAACCTGTGGACCAATTAAGCAATAGCCGGTCATTCCAAGTCAAACATTTAAGCTTAATCGTGTCTAGAACGAAGATGTCGTGTCTAGAACGACCGATTTCGTGCTGCTTGCGGATTGCGCGTAATGAAGCAAATTGTTCTAATTGATAATGTCATCTCCAATAAAAAAGTGATTCTGTCCATAGTATCATTCTCAAGAAATGCTTTTCGTTGATATTTCTTTGTAACAGCCAACGGCAAAATGTTACCCGCTTTTGGAAGTCTGAACTCCGTAATTCTACGCATATGTGTAAAATGGTATGAATGATATTCGTTTTCTTGCCAGATTTTCATCACTGTACTTTGTGAAGTTCCAATTTCAGTAGCAAGTGTATGAGAACTCGCACTTGGATTTTCATTTAAAGTGACAAGTGCACTTTCCTCAACTGTCAGAATTTGGCGATTCTTACTTTTTTCAAACATCTTACTAAATGAACCAGTCTCCCTTAGCCTCTGATGAACTGCAGCAAATACAGCAGAGTTAAGTATACGATGATTTGGTGATACGCAGGGGATACTTTTCCTTAGCTCCCGGAGAGTTACCATTGCAAAAGTATATACAAAATGAATACCTGCATACTCTTCGTTTATAAGACGAGACATACCCATTAAGAGACAAGTAGTAATAAGCACAAAATCGGTCGTTCTGAAGCGACGTTCTGAAATGTTGAAGCAAGAAGCAGCTAAAAAATTGGCAAGCTGATGATGTTATCAGTGGGTTGTCTTGCCTTTTGTATCTGTGTGAGAGATGCGCACGCAGGTAGATTACAACAAATCTGCACATCCGAAAACGTTCATAACAGCGGATTTCCATACTTTCCATTAAGCCGTAATTGCTTTACTTGGCGATTTTTTGTCGAATGTCTCTTTCAATGAACACTGATCTCCGTGATGTATTACAAACGAAAATTATTTTCTCCAGAAATAAAATACTTATATGGTTTATGGTGGTTTCATTCTAAAGCCGATAGCAAGTTTTTAGAATATTTAACAGATTGTAGCTTGTAAGGGTTTTTCGGAATGCGGAATTATAAATTTTGGCGACATTTCGATTTTGAATTTCGACAAAGTTTCAGCTCTTATTATTCGACTGTAAATCCATGTATTTTCATGAAGCTGGTGTCATCTTAAAGAATTTAACTGTCCTTTCAGAATATGTGCTTACTTTTTATTAAGGTATACTCCAAAAAATTTTTAATTTGGATTTTTTCACGATTTTTAGCAAAATCAATTTATTCGCCGTAACTTTCAAATGATTGGAGATGGGATAGGGTTGATAATATTTTATGATCCCCATGAGATCTTCTATCACCCTCTTTCGTTTGTCAGAATTCATCAAACTGCTATAAATAATAATCAACAATTATTAATTTTCAGAGGTATAAACTACCTCTTCATTTTCTGTTTACTTTATTAAAAGAAAAAGCTTCGGTTCTTCCCCCTTCCAGACAGAAAATCGCATTGTTATCTGCATAATTTATTTTTAAAAAATTTTAATGAATATTATTTGAGAGATATTGCCCGATTTCATAATGTAATTCTCTACTAGATCTTATAAACTAATAGCTGCTGTGGCTTATTAATAAGGCTTCAGTTTTCGAAGAGGCGACGTCTTGTTCGCTTGTTAATATGAACTGTGCTTCCATCAAATATCCAACATGTGGATATTAAATCTTATATCAAGAATCACATGCATCCTCCTGTTGGAGTGAAAAGGAAGTTTGGAAAAAGGATGGCATCTCATATCCTGGTCATGTTCCACCCATCCACCATCCACCCATGTTCAAAACTATGAACTCAACGAATCTCAACGAATAACCCTATTGTTGTTTCAAAATAAGATGTTAATATATCAAAGCAAACTATTGATTCAGTAATTTTCTATAATCTTTCCTAGACTTCCTATATGCCTAGCTACCTTTAATCAGTATTGGAGAAATTATATATGGGCCCCTACTTTTATATTTATAGCGTTTTGTGCTGGAATAAATAGCCGGAATTAAATCTGGTTAGTATAATCTTCAAAGTAGTCTGGATATTTTTATTATAATTATAATATTGCATTCATTTGAATAAAGTAGTGTGTCAAGATATAAACAAAAAACTTCTCTTCTTTGAAAATGTCTTTTCTCAATTGCCTCAGGTAACGATCTGGCTATTTTTGAGGGGAAAACATATACATTATTGTTTTCATTTATTTTGGACATTTATATCATTCATATATTTCAAAAAATTGCACGAAGGCCTGAAATATCCAATTACCTTGCCTTATCTTACTTACTCAAAATGCAAAAGAAGTTAAATTTTTCCAATAATATTTAATATTTTGCATTTCAATTATAGTATAGAACATATTTAGTTTTTTGTTTCGATATATACATTATCCTTGCTTTCCAAAGCTTTATTATCAGAAAACGTCATTTAATATAAACCTTATACTCTCCGTAAGTGTTTTCTTTCATTTTCTTTCCATAACATTTGTGTGCAAATTTCATTTTTCATTCTAGTCTTATTTTGATTTTTTAACCTTGTATGAAGGCTTACTTAATCTACTAATTCATTTTTTTCATATCTGCATTAAAAAATAATACATAATATGAAAAATAAAATTGTGAAGAAATATTTTACTTTTTTCTACTAAACGAATATAAATGATGATAAAATATGTGGATTAATTATTCAAATATTAAAAAAACGAAAAATATTTTCTCAAAGTATCAGAAATTAATTCTAACCCATTAAATTTCAATACTCTATATAAATTACCTAAAAATTATCTAAAGATTGTGCATTCTAAAAATAATTTTTTATTTTGTTCTGCATTTTATGCTTGCTTCATACCCGACCAAGTATTTATTAAATTATAATTTGATTACTAAATTATAATATATTATTTACTGAAATGACTTCAGAAAATTACTTTTTTATCGTTTAAATTTTTTTCTCCCTAATTAAAACAGACACATTTTTCTCCGATTGTGTTACTGAATTTATTCAAAAACATACATAAAATATTTGAAAAGTTTAAATATGTCGTATTATTTTTGTTATTGGTAACAAAAGGCTTGGAGGATTAAATTTTAAGTTGAAATTCAAACGTCTACTAATTAAATGTTTGTGTATGATTAATCGAAAGATTTTAAAGTGTAGCCGTTGCTATTTAAAAAGAAAAGCAACTATAATTCTTCTAAGCTTTCTAGAAAGCTAATTGTAAAACACATGTTGTATTATATTTAAGCTACAAAAATTAAAACGAAGACAAGTTTAATTTGAAATTTTAAAAAAATCATTCGCAAAAGTAATAAAAATATTTAGTACTATCAGTATCTGTTAATGAACAGCTTCTTCTTCTTCTTCATCATAAATACATTTTCATTTTATTTTCCAAAATACATTTCATTTTCAAAATAAAAACAGTTTTAAAATGAACGACAAACATCGCAAAATATAACAGTTCTCGCATACATCAGACTGTCATGTTCAGTACGTAAACAGCTGAGATAAATCGCTACGATTCCGTTTTGCATGCGACTATTTTGTTTTTCCCTGTTTACTAAGTGAGAGGGCGCATCTCTGGAATGTACTTACCTCCGCAGTGCAATCAAGTAACGCATACCAAATCAATCACAGATGCAAATTATCCCCAAACCACAACGCGAGTCGTGCTACTTTAGAACCGCATATCTCTAGGAATGAAACTGAAATTAGAGATTTTCAATTAAGTTCACATTTGTGATTTGAGGAATGCAACGTATGACAGTACTTTATTATTGCATTTAGTATGCCAAAGCTGCATATATACAAATACATTTTTATTATAGATATATATATATATATATATATATATATATATATATATACAGAAAGAGAGATAAAAGTTTATATGTTTTCTTATACAAATCTACAGTTTCAGTTGGATTTTAATGGAATTTGGTAGTATATATGCTCTTTAAGACAAGTGGATTGTTACTGTCAGCATTTTAAAGGTCGAAAAGTTATCAAAAATATGTTAGTTGAAAAGTGAGCAGGGTTTTTTTTAGCGTTTATCAATTAAATCATTCAAAAACATTACTTCACAAAAATTATCTTTATATTGTCATAAAATTCAAATCTCACTTTTTAAGTGATGTCAATTTCATTTCTAAATAAAGTTTTTCTATAATTTTAATATTTTTTTAACTTCATGTTTTATCATGTGAGAGCATGATATTATTTTGGTTCGAGGTTTTTGAAGCTACAAAATGCACAGACAAAAAATGGGCGATTTATCGCTTTTGAGGCATCAATTCTTCGCTTTTAGAGTTTTTAGAAAATGATAAAGAAGGTTGTCACATTTGGCGACTTATTACTAACAAAAAGTTACAACCTGACACGAATGTCAGCCATGTACCTGATTCTCCTGTCTGTCCACTAGAGGGCATGGTCGTAGGAAGTTATCGCCCGAAAAAGTACAGGTGTGTATATATGGCAAAAAAAATCGAACAATTTTGAAATAAGAAGAAAACCATCGTTTTTTGTTTTTTGTTTAAATATCAACACATGCGTAATTTTATTTTCGTGTGATTGTTTCAAACCATTTAAAATGTTTTAAATTAATTAAGACAAACAATGACTGAAAAAAATAATAATGTTCTTACATGATAACATGAAATTTGTGACAGCAGGTTTCATTTTTTTTTCTTTGTTTATTCTTATGGGGAAATTCAGATTCATTTAATCGTTCCATTAAAGTATTCATTTTATTGTTCTATTGAAATTGGTTTTTTCACTTCTTTTATTTTGTTGTATATGCACTTTTTTATTTGCATGTACTGTTATTTGTAGTAGACTGACTCTCTTAAATCCATATTTTTCAGTTTTATCTAATAAGAGGAATTTTTTAATAAATCCATACTAGTAATTTTACAGTCAGGGAAGTCAATATTCCTTCTGAAATGTACCTTCCATTCGTTCAATACATTTTTACAACTCCTATTAGCGTAGGAGAATAAGTACCTTTCTCTACAGCTCTTTCCTAAATCACTGAAAATAAGAATAGTGGTTTTCTTTCATAAAAACGATTCAGATAAATTATTTTCGAGTTCCTAAACAACAAATGTTCTTCTCTCACCCATAATAAAGATTTTGAAAATTTTCTGTTGAACTTGCTGAATTTTCAGTTCCGACCTTATTAGCTTCAGTTTGACTTCCGAGAAGGAAAATCGATTGAGCATGGTTCTTCTGAAATTCCAAGAATCAAAACAAAATAATAATTTTTGATCCTCCTCTCAACAGATATTAAAGAGGTCTTCGATCATCTTCAATATCACACAATAAGAGACAATCTGAAAACATACGTATTTAAATACATTGAATGACAAGCGGGTTCTGTAACAAATCCAGAGACCGGCTTTCTGATCACAGAAATAAGGCTGTCCTCAGTATTCCGCATCTGGACTTCCGTTTTGAAAGTAGATATCTAGTGAGTTCCATTTTTCACCCACGGGTTCTTCCATTAATTTCCAGTAAATTTCATCTTTTACATTTGCTCTAAAACAGGAAATGGCCTCAAACTTTAATTCAAAAAGCATTAGATAGTGGTAAAATATGGATAAATAAATACCAGCTGCAGAGGTCTACCTCCAAATATATTTATATTCTGAAGGAGAAATTGGTACGAGATCCGACCATCAAAAAAGGGACACGATTTTTAAGTCGCATATTAAATATCTGGAAATCGCTCTCTATGGAAAACTGAAATGGGCCGTACAATCAAATATCAAACCTTGAAAATTACACTCATTCATCAAAACAAGAAGGGCAGGGCAATCTGGGGCCTCAAACGAGAACAACATAAGATATTATACTTCACTTTGGCAGAAAGATCGAGTCTCTATAGTGCAAATGCCTGGGGTCCCAATATCATTTTCCATCAGAAAGAATTATTCCTGATTTTCCAAAGTATGTTTCTGTTATTCATCACCAAAACTTATCGCATGACTTCACAAAAAACATTTCAAATAATAACCAAAATTTTACCGCTTCACATAACAGCGGAGCAAGAAGCCAATTACATGCTAGTGGTCAAACTGAGAAGAAAAGCAGGCATCCTAGACAACTCCCTGAAGAATTCAAAGCCAAAAATCACAGTCTCCGACTATATCCAGCTGAACTTGATCTTGATAAGGCAATTAATTCTCTGTTAACATTAGAGTTTTTAAGGTACATATACACCAATGGCTCCAAAATGCAGAGTAGGGAGGATAGTATGTACTCTCGTAACATAAAGTTACACAAATGAATGGCTAAACTGAAACCAGGAAATACAGCTTTCCAGGAAGATCTCTGAGCAATACTTGAAACTTTGATGTGGGCAATCGACCAAAATAAAATTAATAACATCTAGAATGAGAGCCAGTCTAATTTCTCAGCCATCAAATTTTATAAAACTACCAATAAAACAGTTAAGAGAACTCAAACTTTGCGCTCCTTTTATCCAAATATAACTCTTTGCTAGATAAAAGTTCTTAATGGCTATTTCAAATATGAAAAATCAATCGAATATCAATTAGTAAAAAACGCTAAAATTAATCCTAACAACTCACAAAAAACCAATAAGTTACGTCAAGATAGCCTTCATGAAGATGTTTACAGAATCTTAGCAGAGATAATTGGAAGAAAAGAACAATTAACCAATACAGTTTTGTCCATTTCCGAGATATTTCAAAAGATTCACATTGGTTAAATCAAAGAATTATACATGTGATGATGAGATTACACATCCACTATGTCATCTCAAGTCCTCTTCCCATATTTTGAATTTAGTCTCAAATCAGCATGCAAGAAAAATATTGAGCTTTCTTATGAAATTTACATGGACAACAAACAACAGCTTAGCTGATGATACATGAACTTGTCATCATTACCTAGATGTAAACTTTGACATAACATTTAATCTCTTCTGATGACACTTCTTATTTTTAAATTTTGCTTCCTCGTAATTTTTTTTTACTTTCGTAAATCGTTTTTTTTAAATATTATTATTTTATTCTTCGCTGTTCTATTCTTAAAATTGTGTAACTAGTCCACAGAATTTGTAACTTATCCTTTGTTTCAAAGCTTAACAAGTTTTTACATATACATGCATCTTCAAGTAATTTTTTTTTCTTTTTAAGAACTTGTTTTTGTTACTTTGCACTAATGTTGCTTGAATCCTGTCACCCTGAATATAGAAGAGCTATACTGTTAAGTAGATTACTCTTCTTTTTATTTGTATTTATTTATTTGTTTGTTTGTTTTCTTTCTTTTAATTAAATTCTGAAATTTTATTTCCTATTTTTGTTGCAACATTATTCTAAAAAACATATTTTACCAATGCGTGAAATTTTTGTTTTTGTATACATTTATGCATATTTAGATATTTCTCTCTCTGTTTTGTTCATAATTGTATGTAAGATTTCAATGATGGTTCAGTAATTGCTGATTTCCATCCGTTAAGTGGAGTTCATTGAAAGAAAGAAGGATTTAAAATGCTAGTTGATTAGTACTATTGCTGTTCAAATTTTAAAAACTCTCATGTCATAAAAATGATTCATTCCTTTTAATTTTATTCATATAATTGACATCATTTCTTTTTCCATTTCCTGATCATATATATAAATATTTTTAAAAATAGCCACTTGAGACAAGATTTCCATCCTCATTCCTCCAAAACTTCCCAGTAGTGACCTATGAACTTGTAAATGAGAAGTGACGGGGCATAGTAATAGTCACCTATGACGTTTTGATTCTTGACCCTCAACAGGTGCAATTATATAATTAGTTGAAACTTTCTGTTTGGAAATATTTGGTTGTTTTCAGATATTTATGCATTTTATGTTATTTTTATATGGCATTGCAACATTTATGACACTTGTTTAAATCATTGTTTAAATAATTTAAAATGAAATAAATCGACATACGCAGGGCATCCGGGCAAATTGGTTAAGTGATTAAACGCGGGTTCAGTTAACCAGTCAACCTGTCAGTTTTGTATAATTAGTAATATTTTGTCTAATAAGGTGCGTAGCTTTTGCCATTTTTAATCTCCTAAACAAAGAATGCAAAAAAGAAGAAAAAAAAATCCTAATTATCCAAAAATTCGTATTCAACATTTTGATGAAATTTCGCATTTTATACTTTTTTTGAGTCCGTAAATCTCCTGCTTTTTAAAATTGTATTTTTTATTTATGAACAAAATAAAAAAAAACAATTTAAGTTAAAACATGAAATTTGGTATGTGATCTTTATACCAATTTTGTAGATTCCTGTTAAATTTTGAGCGAAAAGCATTCAGAGAAAGTTTGCCTGTCAAAGAAGTGAACGTGATAACTGTGAAACCTAAAGATCTAGATGTATGAAATTTAGTACACAATTTAGCATATAAAGCCTAGATCTGTGTCAGATTTCGAATCAAATCCACCAATAGATTAGCCCCATGAATGTAAACACGATCAACAATTTAGATAAATGAAATTTGGCATGTGTTCTCGTTACAAAAATTATATTTGAGTTCCAACAACTGTTTGCAATCAGTGAAAAAAAGCATCTAAATGCATGCTAATTTTTGTCAGTTTTTTCTACGCAACTCATAATTTCTGTGTATCTGTCTCGGAATATAAAAATCTGAGTACTTGTGTCGTACATGAATAGATCAACAGATTTATACAACTAGCAGGAGGTTAATGGCTTTAGTAGTGAGTGTGCGAAGAAGTTTCCATGAAATTTCTTTCACTGGTTTTTATGAATTTCTACTAATCTTGTACTCTCGCTAATTCAGATTTCATCGATATTTTCAGATATCGATGAAACTACTGAGAATCGATTCAGTTAAAATCAATACTCAATAAATCGGCTATTTAAATTTTTTTCCTAAAGCTTTTCTACCTTAAAAAAATATTAAATATGTCTTTTCTTTTTCGTCCGTAACCTTTAAATCGCAGCTTAACGCACATGATTAATATTGATTACAAAAATCTGAGGAAAGGTGTTGTTAGTTTATATCTGCATTCTTTAATTAGTACAATTTTATTTATAGAGAAATTTATTTGTTCAGTTATAGTGTATGGAAAATATAATATTCTAAAAAATTTAACAACTTTTTACCTCTATTTTAATGTTTTTTATTTAATTGTATTTTGCAATTAAATCACGCAAGGAATCTATTGCATTATGAAACTGCATTTACAAAGTATTACTTATTAATAAACTATATTTTTGTAATTTAAAATTAATTTGGACTAACTTTTAACGCCTTAATTTTGCTATACTTATTTCATATGTATAAAAATAACATATGGAATCCCTCACTTCTTGATATGCTAGATTTTTGAAATTTTGAGTATTTGTGTTCTCGATTACAGTACATTATTTCAATGTTTTTATAACTTTATTATAAATAAATAGATTAATTTATTTTTCATTAGTAACATTTCATATTAGTAAACTTGAGAAGACCTATTTCAATATTTATCATAAATCATAAATTTAAGATTAAAAAAAGTAGCAGATAATTGTTTAAAAATTCTATATTTTAATACACTATCGAAACGGAAGTTTTGAAAACTGTTTTTTATTTAACTCACTTTGTAGTATTTAAATTGATATTTCGTACTTTTTAAAGATGAAGTCTCTTGCTGGTGGATATCAAATTTTGCAAACGTGTACGTTTTAGATAAAAATATTAATATTACAGAATTTTATTTTCAATTTGTTCATCGTAACTTTGATCCCATCCACTTGGTTCACTCATTTAATAATAATTATAATATTTTATATTAATAATATTAATTACTAAATTTAATATTTCTAAAAAACTGATTTTAAAATTCCGTTATATTTATTAAAAAATTATAAATTAAAAACTAAAAAGCTAGAGTAATTAAAATCAAAATAATTCCAAATATTTGTCACACTAATAAAATGTTTTCTATTAAATTTACTAGAGTTATTTTCTTTATAAAAATAACGGTTTATTCTAATGCTAGCGAATAGAAACTAAATCATCCACTTCGTTATAAAGATATATTAAACGAATATATACTTCAATGTCATAACAACATAAATTTCTTTTCGCGAGGGAAATAATTTGATAGCATTGTTTCTTTTAACGAATGAATAGAAATGTATTGTAATATATAAGCGAAGATAAAATAAATAATTTTCACTGTATTTCGTTTCTTTAAATTATCTTGAAAATGTTTCTAGATTCAGAAGAAAAATCTTTTTCAAATGTTTTCGCACATTCCTCGATTTTCATTTTGAAAACAAAGAATAGAAACAAATTTAGAATATTTAAAATCGAAATCTATCAGTAATAAGATAATTCGTTTCTAATTTTTTGATGCAGTAACTACATAAAATTTACATTTCTTTTAACAACAGATTTGTTCGTAGAAACATAAATATACAGATTACTCTTGTTTTTCAAGAAAATGATTTATCATTAAAACGCAAACGTGTTTAAACAATTTCAGCGTCTGTGGATGAAAAACATGTTGAACTTACTCTAAATGAAAAACGTTATGTTTTTAAACTGTGTATGATCATGGAATTAATACAATAAAGGACAGATTTTAAATTTTCTTGTGGCTTCCTATAAGGGAAAGGTATACCTCGGGATAAGCTGCATTACTTTATTACTTATATTATTGTTCATCTACTCTCTTTAGAGCAGTTCAGGAAACCTGATATTGTTATCATAAATTCTGCTGTTGCTTTCAAGAAAAATTAATATTTACTTCAAAGTGAGTAAATATTTTTATTATTATCCTGAATGTTACATTTTTACAACTGCTGATTGCGTTTAATGTAAAGGTGTGAATTATAATTTTGAAATATACTTTATGTAAAGGTAAGGTTATTTATACTCTGTAGTTAGTCTCAAATAGTTTTACGAGAGCATTTCAATGGAAGCATTTACACTTTAAAATAAATTACATTATTTGTCTTAGGATATTACAAAATAAAATAGAGTCTGCATATAATATATTTGATTTATACATAAACTGATAACAATTATTATATTATATAATTAACAATTATTATATTAATTATTGTGTAATTTATTATGTAAACAACATATAATAAACTGATTCAATTTATTATAAATAAGCTTATAATTATTATTTCTTAAACAATTTTGTTTGAAAAAGAATGAAAAAGACTATATATTCTTTAGGTTATTAAAAATGACAAACCACCAATAATAATTATAATTACTGCATTTCGTTATTAATAAAGTTCTAAACTAAATCTTTTAAAAAAATAATTGTTTATTTTACGTTTTTATACCCAGACACAAAATGCCACTTGATTATACTTTGAAACACTTACAAGGTTGTGGGGAAAATATTTCGCCCTTTTTTATATGAGATATAGTTAAATTAAAATTGTCATACAATTCTTAAATATTGACTTTAATAGATTTTGAGTGACACAGCTTTAAACTCTATTGAAGTTACAAAATATATATTTATTTATTAATTTGTCTATCAAAATACAACACCTTCTTTTTTAGCATAAGTATCATTATTCATTATTCTTGTCTATCTGCTGATTCTTATTTCATTGCCTACGCTTAAAAAGGTTTTTCTTTATCATGGGGGAAAATCATTTTTCAAACTGCAATCTATCATCCTGTCACTTTCAATCAGATCACAGCCAACGTCTGTATAAAATACATCGAAATCCTTTCTCCTTCTTCTTTATTATAGCACTAGAAAAGAAGACAGCTCTATTTTGGTTATTCTCGCTCATCTTTGACGAAATAAATTAGTTTCGAGATTTATAGATTGCATATTAGGCCTGTAGTTCAATAAGTTCTTACTAGAAATTCTTCATGATACTTACTTGAATAAAAGATACTTTCATTGCAAAAATCATAATTATCTGTACTAAAGTAGTAGCTGAATTATTTAATGTTCAGAATATTCAAAAGTGACAAAAATCCGGTTCTTACAGGGGTGATATTTTTCAATCTTTTTATAATGAGTTGTTTGGAAGTGGACATCAAAGAAGGATATTAAAAAATCCTTTTCTTAAATATGTGAGATTTTTTAACCTTTTTTTATTAGAAATTTAGAAATTGTATGTAAGTAGTATTTTCTGTGGAGGGGGGGGGGTCATCTTACTTGCAATGGTGATTTTTATTCTCTAACATCATTAACCTTACCGGATTTCACTCTTTCCACTTAGCAAATTTGTCTACCCTCCAGATGTCATATACAAGGTGTTCTGCAATGGACCGACTAACTCAGAGGGTTGTTAACAGGCATCAAGAGGAACAAATTTGCAATGGAACATGGTATTGCAAAAAAAGTTGAAAGGATAAAGGTATATAGGCTCTGAGTCTAGAAGGCATTTTCAACACACATAATGCACACATATGGGTTCCAGTATACTGTGAAAATCTCACCAACAGCTTAATGTGAATGTGCGGGCAGGAATCCTCCGTGATTATCTTTTGGAACCGTATCTGCTGCCTGAACGCCTCAATGAATGAAAAATAACAGGATTTTTTCAGAAATCAGCGAAAGTGGTCTCTCTTATTTCCATACTCTCTATTAAAGGTGTTACCGCTTTGTTGGCGCTGTTTGTTATAGAATCTTGCAACCATGCGCTGACTTGGCTTCAGCGATAAAATTTATTGTAACCCTGCTGACATGGGATCAGTTTTCAAAAACAGTTTCGTACTGAGTCGTTGCGAGGTCGGTGAACCTCGATGAAATAAAAAGTTGTCTTTCGAATTGTCGTTTGATTTTAAATAAGATTACAGTCCACTTATTAAAAAATTGAAATGAACCAGCTTAAACATATGGTAAATTCGTACCAAAAGGCATTATCCACGTTCCCCATTTTCCTAAAATAATGAGCTTCGGTCAAAACCACGAGGTCTCAAATTTTTATTTTCAAAGTTTCACACATGAGAGATATGCTTCGAAGTGAAGCGGTATGCGATGCGCTAGGATAGAACCTGGGACCTTGTTGTTTGCAGTCCAGTAACTTAACCAGGATACAAAAGCTTACGCTCGTGTAGCGTAGTTGTTAACTGGCTTATATGCTATTCACCACTGAAGTATAGTAAAGAAAAATTATACTTCGATATATTTTGCATGGCATTGGCTAACCATAGATAAGATATCGAAATTTGGTAGCAAATCATTGAAAATCAAATCATTAACTAGCAAATCATTGCCAATTTTTTGACGATTAACCATGCTTGTGAAAGTAATGCACAAGATCTCAAAAGTAGAATACGTTTTTGGACACCTTTATTCCGAACGATTGAAAGCAAAATTTGATACGGAACTATAATTGTAATCGCAAGATCACAAACAAAATTTCATTGATTTGTCACTGCGTTTACACGCGTGAGAAAGTCCAAATCTTCAGAAGGTCAGCCTTTTGATAGATGTGATTCAATATTTGATGCTTAATTATGCACTATATATTATTTATCTACCTCTCTATTTTGTAATTATCGAGTTTACAACTTGTACTGAAACAAGCAGTCTTCCTAAGAATGGATTTAATTCAAAAATTGATAGAAATCTACTTATGTGTTATATAAAGTCAACATATTGAATTTCATAGATATAATTCCAAAGCTGTGTTTTCCTGCCTCATGGAGATCTGAAGCAGGAAAATTCATTGAAATCGCGAGTTTTTTTTATTATTATTATTTATTTTTATTTATTATTTTAAGGTTATAATTTATTTTCTTTGAATATTAGTCTACGAGAAAGTAAAAGAGCATTCAACTTTTTTTTCAAGTAAAAAGTATGTAAGAAAATGTTTTAGAACTAGGTTGTTTGGAAAGAAAGCATGATTTTTAATAAATGTATGTTTATATAATTCAATTTTTCTTAATCTTATGTGCTAAATGCATCAAGAATTTGGTATTTGTTGGTTATAACAGCGACTAAAAAGCGCCAAGAAAAAATTTCGCCAACTTGGCAATTTCAATCTATTTGGCGATTTTTTTTTTTTTGTATGAATATATATTTATAAACTTGAGCATATATTTATAACTTGGCGAAATTTGTTCTTTGCGCTGTTTGGTCGCCATTAAAACTGAATTGTGTAAGATTTATATCGATTATGAGAAAAAAAAAAGGGGGGTGCAGTGGTCCGTTATACGGTCATTTTTTTTTTTTAATTCTTCCAGTTCATCTATAGCAGTCGTTTTTAGACATAAATCCCTTTTAAATTCCAATTAAATGTAAATACATATCTTATATTTGTAAAATTAATTTCAGAAAAGAATGCATTTTTGAACATTCCATTTATTTATTTTCCTGTCGATTTAGTAGTAAAACACATTTCACACACAAATACAAAATTTAAAAAAAAAAAAAAAAAAAAAAACCAGAATATGTTGATTCAACATTATGATTGTATTGCAAATATCTCTCTTTGTTAATAAAAAAATATATATCACATGCCACTATAAATAACATATTTCCAACTTCACTGCTTTCCATTCATTCTTTAAAAAAAAGCATGAAGGCTTTATTAAATTTTAAGTACCATCGTTTGTATTATTGCATATAAATGCATTTTCGCTACGCTTTGATTATATACGAACTTGGTGACGCATTTTTCGCCTTAGTATGTCATTCAAAAGTAATTCAACTCAAGAAAATTGGATTTATCCTGTATCGCTTTGAAAATTCGTTTATCAACTAACTCTTAATTCTTCTATGTATTGTCAAAACATCAAATAGTCACATTCTGCTCCTACTTTTATCTTTTCACGGGAATTCAATTCTTTTCAGATTTGTTTGCCTAAAAATCTCTCTTTACTTTTTTTCTTCTCTGCCTTTCCTTAAGAGAATTTTGGAAGATTTTTATTCTCTTTGAAGTATCATTTCGAATAATTTTATATATACAGAATGTTATTTGTAATTTTGTTTTGAATGTTATTTGTGTTTTTGATTTTGACAATTGTGCCATGGTGATTGTTAAAAAAAACTATCTATCCCAATATATGATCTCGTAGCTCATATATCGTGTTCATAAAAAAATAAATGAAATTTTGGTTTAAGATATTTTGAGATATCTACTGAAGAATCATAAAAAACAACAGTAAAACTTTAGAAGTTACGTTGCAGTGCCAAAATTTCATAGATTTCAAATGACAATATCTATTTTTTCTTTTTATTGGAATGTGTCCTCCTTAGTAAAAAACTATAAACAGCAATGGAAATGATACCTGCCATACGAAAATCACCGGCGAAAGACGGATTATGAAAAAATGTCAAAATAATTATGGCATTCACCAAAGCACGACTTTCTTTTCTAATGACATCACATTCCACATAGTGTCTTCAGCTCTAATCCCAAGCTATTGAATCTTGAATCTATTGACTGCTGAAGACGAGACCAAGCTATGCGGATTTCCTGGTTCGGCATAAGGTACCATCATGACTGATTCCATCACATTAAGTGAAAGACAAGGCCGTGTGAAATGCTTTTCTCGTATCTTACTTTCACTTTGAACAGCATATCGCTCACAGGCCAACGACATGGGGAAATTGTAAAGATTTATTGCTTAAACGCCGCAAAGGGATAGTGTGTTTACCACCGAAATCATGAGTTGCATTGAGGCACGTAATACTATAAAAACTGTAAAGGATTTGATACACAAATTTGAAGAAAAAAACTGATAGCACATGCGATTGATCAGGGCTTGGAAGACCTTATATTCCAATTGTGGCTGTTGCACGAGTCCATAAGAGGATAAGCGAAGTTCGTATTGCAAATGCACACGGTGTATCAAGCGTTCTGCCTGTACTGAATTCTACGGTCCGCAAGATTCTACGCTCTATTCTCCACATGTTCCCATATCGGATCCAACTTTCCCAGATGTCGCAAGCGAGTGATATCCAACTACAATTAGATTTTGCTAATGAATGAATTCCTCATCCGGTGTGACGAAAGTAACAGTTGACTTTATGCATTCTGTGGATGGACGAAAGCTTACTTCTGATTGATTGGTAAAATTAATTCGAAGAACTACATGCATTGCACCAGCAATAATCCCCATGAAATTGTTGCACTTCTGTTACATGAAAAAAAGTAACTGCATAATTCGGTATAATAAACACCTCTTTTGCCCTTACTTTTTTTGAAGAGGTTACTGCCAAAAGTCTACAAACTGTACGCTTACAAATGCTTGCTATCTAGAAAAGTTGAATAATTACGCAATTACCCATTGGTAACATCGAAATGCTCTATCTGACATCGTGCGGATGCAAGATGGCGTTCCTTCACATGTGGTTTCATCTGCCAAGCGTTTCTTAACACAGTAGTTCAGTGACAATTTATCTCCCGTCATTTTACATTTGCGTAACCATCAAGGTTCCCTGATTGCACTCCTAATAATTTCTGGCTTTCAGTTTCTGAGGTACTTGAAATCCAAGTGTAAGCATTTCATCCACAAACTACATTTGATTTGAAAGATATCATCAAACGTCAGATTCAACAGATTTCATTTAACATGGTTACGTGTTAAGATTACTTGTTGCAATATTACCCTTGAGAGTGTCATCGTATATGAAAGAGTAAAGTGCAAAACTTGTGAAACACAATATTTTACTTATTACTGCTTTTCTGTCTTCATTGGTTGTTTTCATTTTTGCTCTTAATCTGCCAATGGATAGACTAAGACTATATAATTTTGAACCATATTGAAATACACTAAATTTATGTCAGTACTTGATATCACATCAACATAAAGATATGCTTTACTCATAGGCTCGCCCGTGATTACTTTTTGTAGAAAATTAACTTTTCACTTTAAACATTATTAGTTTACATTCTAATACACTAGAATTTCAATTTCTTTTTTACTGATGATATATGTATAAATTCTTAATTGCGAATTTCTAGAAAATTATTTTTAAAGTTCCGAAAAATTAGAATTTTTTTATAGATACTATTCAATGACTGGTAATTTAAAGACATGAAATGTTTTGATTTTCAAAATCCATTTTTTTCTTCCTTTACTGATTGAAAAAAATGTGATAAAAAAGTCTTCGAAATCATTTTGCAAACAATAATTAATTAAAGCATAACTAATTTCATTAACAGATCATTGGTTTTTAATAGTTTCATTATACCGCCGGTAATTTTCATATTACAGGTACCGTTCTAAAGCTGTTTAAGATTTTTCACGATCCCACTCCAATAAAAAAAAGTTGATGTTGCTATTTGAAATTTTTGAAATTTTGTTATTGTAACCTGTAACAGTTAGAGTTGAGCTATTGTTTTTCATATGATCCCTCGGCACATACTTCAAAATATTTTAAACCAAAATTTTATTCAACTTTTTTAATGGTATGAGAACTAGGAGCTCTTATATCAAGATCATTTCTTTTTAATATTTACCCTGTACATATCCATTTTTGCTTAATAAACAATAATAAATAAGTATCATATGAAAATTCAACATTTATTCTATTTAATTGTACATTATCTCGTACATTATCTAATTGTACATTATCTCGTGAAGTATCGTATCTTGTATCTAATTCTTTTTCTTTCAAAAATAAAGTGGTACTTCGCCTTTTACTTATAATATATGATCACGGAAGATAGAATATTGACTGAAGTGAAACAAAACGATAAAAATGATTATGGAATAGCTAATATTATCATTCAGCATAAATTATAAAACATACTTAATATTTTAAAAAACTTTGTTATTAGATTCTACAAGAATATAACGAAATAAAATAGCAATTTAATATACATTATTAAATGCCTTGAGTCTACAGCTGTTAACATGTGTAGAAGAAAATTATTTAACATCACATCATTAAGTATTCATATAATTAAATAATATAATCTGAAAATAGTTGCGACAATGAAATGTATGATTCAAAATTATGTATAAAAATATTTTTTAATTATGGTAATTAAAGAAAAGATTACGTAACTGGTATCACTGAAAAAAAAATGGTCTTATATTTTAAGTTTATGTAAAAATAATTGTTGTGTGATAACAGTTCAGGGAGAAAATGCGGTAAAATACTTTAATTTCGTTAATTTTTATTAGTTAAATTTTAAACTAAATTATCAAAAAAAAAAACTCTTTCAGAGATGCATATTCTCATCTTTAAAATTATATTTGTTCCAAATTAGGATGTTTTGAATCTACTAATGTGTCCACTTCATTTTCTAATTATTATGCAACTATAAACTTTAATTATAGATCTGTTTAAATTATATTAGAGAAGCTAACACTCTTGTTGAAAAAGAGAAAATACAATTATTTAATTAGTTCTACAGAAATTTCTCTTTTTACTAAATAAGTGCAAGTATGAGATTTAAAAAAAAAAATGCTAAATATATCTCATCGTGATTATTGAAATTTTCCCCAAGAAAAATATACTGAATAAAATGTTTTATTACGAATAAAACGAATATTTGAGTATTCATCTTTAAAAGAAATAAACTGTTAGGAATTTTTATACTAAATTTTTAACATTATTCTTCCATCTAAAACTTGTTCAATGTATAATGAAAAGGAAAAATAAAAAACTGCAAAAGTAAATTTTCTAATTCTTCGTTCATCCCCCCCCCATAAACTTCTTATTCTCAAGTGGATTTAAGATTTTTTTTTATACATTATCAGAAAAGGCTTTTTGTTTTTGTTTATATAAATTATTTCATATATCCTTCTTTTAAGCACACTACATGAGTTTCTAAACTTTATCGTGATATTTCATTTCCTGCAGACGATAATATAGACAGCTGTTCAAATAATTAAACATTCTATCGACTAAGCCTAAAATAACACTTTCAGTTTGCCTAAAATAGAACAGTGAATCTTAACTGACACGAAGTTGACGGATAACAACAAAAATTCGATTTATTATTATTGTTATTCAGAAAAAAATGTGTCTCAAAATGTGTGTAGTAATAAAATATAACAGCTGTGAAATTAAAAAGTACCATTAAAAATATGCGACTTTTAAGAAATATTATATAATTAATAAATGAATTATAACTAATTTTGATAAATATTATATTTAAATGATTATACTAAAAATTCTTGGAATAATAGATTTAATAAATATTTTTTTAATAAACAAATAATAAACTGATCTCTAATTGCAAGAACTGTATAGCAAAATTTACTTAAAAGGGTACAATTCACATTTAACAAAATAATTTTTTTAGAAGAGAGAAAATTTTATTACTTGGAAACAACATAGAGTTACCAAAATGGAGTTTTGAAAATTTTAAATAAATTAATATTAACATTATTTTTGGTAATTTCTTATATTATCTCATAAAAACCATTTCTACACTACTTTAAAATAGAAAAGTAGCTTTCTCGTAATGTCAATTTTATTTCAGTATAATTTCATCTCTAATTTTTTAAAAACATTTTTCAATCAATTTTTATTATTTTAGTAATTGCGTTAATGCGTATTCCTGTAGCAATGACATTAAAAGCATTTTTTGTGTTCTTTTTGCAACTATTATGATTAAGAGAAAATTTTTAAAATCTTCGAAAATAGTTCCACGAAATTTCCATGCATATTTTCGTGTAAAGTTATTATCCCTCACTCTACCCGAAGAGAAAATTGCAATCATTTGGATAAACCGTAAATGCCCCAAATGCTCAGATTTATGTTCAAGGGTGTTGTGTGCTTCATTCTGCAGCAAATAAAACAGGTATTTTTGCATTACTATCTGCATGCTACTAGGAGAATATTAGAGTCCATTAGTATAGGAAATTTGGCGATTAATTGCTGGATGTTGTTAATGCATAAGTGTTAGAAAATCGAATATGTATTTTGGAATCCATTTTCCAATCGATTGAAACCAAAATTTGACATAAAACTACAACCGCAGTCTCAAGATCACATACGAAATTTCATTGATTTTAAACATCAGTTTTTACTTTTCCATCTAGAGAAAGTATAGTAATCAGCAAAAAAATTCAAACTCGAGATTTCGACTAACCTCCAACTTTTAGACCTCCTTGAGTTAGAAAAACACATTTTTAAGAAATGTCCATTCGTCTGTCTGTGACAAAGATAACTCAAAAACGCTTTGAGCTAGATGGATGAAATTTGGCATGTTGTCTTTACACCAAATTTGTAGACTTCCATTAAACGTTGAGAAAAATGCGCTCAGAGGAACACCGTCTGAACGAATATAAATTTACACGATAACTACAAAACGAAGAGCTAAATGGATAAAATTAGGTACACACATTTAACATGTATAGTGTAGACACCTATCAAATTTTGAGCCAAATCCAATGAGGGATTGACCATCTGCCGGTCTGTATTTTCAAAAACATATAAATGTAATAATTCAAAAAACGCAATGACTTAAACAAATTTGGATGGGATTTTGTGACTACAAGGGAAGCTTTTTAACAAATTTTTGTTTCAATCAATTGGGAAAAACGCATTGAAAATACAGATTCGATTTTCGGATGTTATTAACTGCTTTATCGCCAAATACCTCGCCAAGGATGACATGATAGATTCAATAAAAATGCTAAATTCACGTCAAATGTTTACATTTCATTACTATTGTATGCCAATGGATGCAAGGCATTCTCTGGCATGACACTTTTATTAGAGAGTATGCGAGAAAGTTTGGGGGTGACCACTCCCGCTGGTTTCAAAACAGACGATAAAACCTTATCCTTGGATTTATGCCCAAATCTGATACACATCCACACTTCGGACGCTAAATCTATTTACCAATTTTCATCCATTTAGTTATAAGACATAAATTTTTTTTACGAGTACAATATTTTTTCTTTGTGGACTGAGAAAACAGTGTGAATGAGAAAACAGTGATATAAAGATAGATGATTCATCCTTAACATGAACGTGATGCTATATTTTTACAAATTAGAATCTTTTTTTAAATTTTTTTTTGTATGAATAAAGAATAAAGATCAGTTTTGCTTATAAAAAATGTTCACTTTCAAACAAAAAAATCAAATCCTGACACCATATTTAGATGCATAAGACCATATCGGAAGGTAATCTAATACCGAAACTCTGGTTTTCAACTTTCACTTACTTCTTTCAGTCTAAGAGATAGGGTAATCCCGTGGTTCATCCGTGCGAGATAATCTACAGCATTTCTTATCAGACAGGCAGACATAGGTGAAAAAGTTGAATCCTCCCAAACGTGAAACGGTATCAAACATTGCATCTGACCAATCTGAACATGTTCGATCCCAACTGAATACTCTATACACAGATAAAGCATATGTTTGAAGCATGGATAGATATATCTAGTTATTCCTAGAATATTGCATTTATTTTTTTATGTCCAATGTTATTACATTTATACAGAAATGTTATTATATTTTAAAGGTGTTTGAAAACAAAAATTTAAAGAGGATTTTCGATTATATTTCGGATATACTGTCTTAGAGAAATTAAAATTAGACAATGGTTTTCATATCGGGCACGAAAGTATATTGATTAGAGAAGAATACAAATAAAGAAAATGCTTTATTATTGCGTATAAATTGAAACATCCACAATTGATCAAAATTAAGATTATTTGTAAATCTTGTCAAATGTCTGAAAACTAACGTAATTCAATAGCACAATAGAGAATAAATGAGAAATAAATTATAATTGTAAAAAAAGTAAAAAAAATTATAATTGTGGTATTTAGAAATTAATTAATTCAGTAATGTTTGAAACACACATCAAATCAGCGAGTGTGGTCCCTCCAAAACTTTCCTTAAGATGATCCTATGATACTAAAAGAACTATCAAAATATTTCTTTAATGTACAGTGATAAAAAGTAATTTTAATAAAAAATGTATTGTTTTTTAAATTTCTATTAAAGATTATTTGACTATTTTTTAAGAAATAAAATTGTTAAGATAATAAAAAAATAACGTATTAAAACTTTGTTATCATTTCATTTAAAAAAAAAACAAACTGATTTCCAAAATTGAACCACCGATTTTGTAAAGCACAATGATAACAAAAGTATTCTTATATTCGCATTAGAACCTAATGTATAAATTCAAATACAAAATTTAATTCATTGCATCATTTTAATTCTTCACATATGATACAAAATTACTTAGTGTTCTTATGAATGGATTTTGTTAAAAATTTGATAGAATATAAATTTGGTGTAAGGACCATATACCAGCTTCCTATGATCTATTTTAAGAGTTTTTAAGTTTCAGTATTCATTGAGTGTTCAATGTCTCTGTGTTCAACGTCTTTTGACCAGTAAAATTACATTTTTGGCCAAAAATGAGTTTTTAGGTGATGTGATGTTTTACGAAAATCTCGAGTCACATTTCTTGCAGATACTTGCAGATTTCATAATAAATTAGTACTTTTGTCTCTATTTATGATTTCACCTGACGGAGTCTTTGCCAAAGGATCAGCGAATCTTATTGATTGAGAAGGGTCTTTTAAATATCCGAATTACTCAGTTACAATAGTATGTTGTTTATAGTACTTGTCATAGACAAGCCCGCTAACGAAGTCAGCGATTTTAAGCCGAGACTGAGCGTCCCTTGTTTCACTAGCGCCACCTAGGGCCAAGAGTACGTCTTAGCTACTCATGTGTCACAGCCCTTTTCATGGAGAGGAGATCATTGATACATTTCATTCACTCCTCCACAGACCGTAATTTAGACCTGAATCAGAGAACGATGTCCTCTGATCCATTATCCCCAGTGGTATTATCTCGACTTGGAGTACTTTTTAGCAATGACATATTTTTACGTGCACCAGCCACCATATACACGGGAATCTTCGGCCGGCTTTGTGTTCACAACCCGAGGGATACGAATCCAACGCCCTACCAACCAGGCAATAATAATACAATAAATAAAAGCGATCTAAAAAATTTTTACAATTTTGTGATTTTTCTTCTTTTTGAACCATTAAGAAATGCATTTATTTTAATCCAGATGTTAAGTTTCCTCGGTGCCGTTTTGAATATATCATAATGGAAACATAGTCATTCATTTCACAAATTCATATCATATATGGAGTATTCATATGTGTAATTTCATATCACAACAAACATTTAAGATAAATTTAAAAAAGAAGCATATATAAGAGTCAAGTTTTTATATGTATGCTAATCTTTAATTAAATTATACATATATATGCCAAATTTGGTAGAGGAGATGTAGAGATTTATAGAAACATACATACAATGAATTTCCCTTCAAATAATATATTTGATGACAGTGATGCTGCGATATGTAAAGAAGGGAGTAGGTATTGTAAAATTCCAATTTCATATGATATTAATACAATATAAAAAGAAATTATTAGAATAATTTTGAAAATTTCTTTAAGAAAATCCTTAGAATACTTAATACATATATGAATTTTTATTTTAGGCATTTGCTTAAATTTCCTTAATTATTTTATTTCCATGCACTGCATATGAAACTTCATTATTTTCATATTTAATATAACATAGAGTAAAAGGTAAAATATTATTGCATATTCTTAAGAATTATTATACCACCTTAATTTTTCCGATTCATCATAATCATGTATTAATTAATTATATATTTTTAGAAATTTTATTTTAGTATTTCATGATAAATGCCTTTTCCTTGAAATAAAATAAGCCTTTTCAAATTGATATCAGTGTGTGCTTAAAGTTCATCGATATTTCAAATATACAAAAAAATATTTTAAACTTTTCTAGAATGGCAATTTAAAATAATCAGACCCCTTATTTTTCCAGTATTCTGAAACAACCTGAACAATTTCAGAATGATTTGAATTTGGAATCAATGCAATTATGCAAAATTATACAATTTCAAAACATTATGAATAGCAAACTAAAAAAATAATTTTTTTAAAGGAATTTCTGCACTATGCCGTAGACATACAACAAGTTGTGTTTTTGTTTGTGGTTGTGACTGTTAGAGCAAAAACTATGAAGTTTACTATGCGTTTTGAAATATAGATTGATTTTTTTTTTGTAATTTTAATAAATTTAAAATTTAGCGAAAATTTGGTAGTTAAATACCGTACAAAATTGTAAAAATATTGCAACAATAACATAGAGCACTTTTTTTTTAATTCCATAATTTCCAAATATATGTTTAATCTAGATGTTTTTAAACAATCTGAAAATTCAATATACACATATACAATAGTAATAAAATTTATTGTTTTAATCAATTGATTATTTCAATTATAAGTTTTAATTATCTAATGCTAATATTTTTGGTTACTTATATATTCGTGATAACAATTTAACTGTCATACGAAATTTTTTTATGTAATTTTTTTGAAAAACATTTAAAAAGTTTTTAGATATATGTTGCACTATTACATTTCATAGTTATAATATAATTTAAATATTGTTCAAATATCGTTGTTACATTCTTTTTTCTTCTCTTCCGTTATTGATAACCAAGATGAATGTTTGATTTATATATATATATATATTGAGATTTCCTTTTATTAGTTTCTCGCATCTCGCACACGAAGTATACAAAGAGAAGAGTATTATAATCGTCGATCGCGAGAAAATCTGTCTATCTGATAATTCAAATATTAAATGAGCACAATAACTACAAAACGAAGAAAGTTAGATTATTAACATTTTATGTACAGTTTTAACATCTGAAATGTCAATATGTATCACATTTGGAATCAGATTTCTCAAGAGATTGGCCGTCTGTCAGTCTGTATTTTCAAAAGAGATAAATGTGATAATTCAAAAACATAATGACATAAATATAGGAAATTTCAGTCAGTCAGTGACAAAATTCACAAACTTTGACTAGTTATAATTCTTAAACTAATGGTTCAAATTTAATGAAATTTGAAATATACAGTGTTTATATAATGCCTGCTTGGTTACTGAAAATTCAGTCTTCTAGTTTTATCCGAAACGAAGTTATAGGGAGTCAAAAATGACCTGAACTGCTTATAGAAAAGGATGTACGGCCGTGCCGCTTGTTATTGCTCGACTTGGCGGGGGCACTGCTGTTTCCCCAGATGACATTTTAGATATGACTGATATGACACAAAAAAATCCGCGATATTTAAATGATCCGCAATACCGCGAATGATATCTATTTAAATATTTAATGAACATGTTCCAATTCATTAAGCTATTGGATTAACAGAAATTTAATCCCTTTCATTTTCAAATTAAAGTTCATCTATCTATACTTATAATAAAGCTCAATGTGTGTGTGTGTGTGTTGGCGCTCTACAGGACAGACCATTCAACCTACAGCTACCAAATTTAGCACGTGTATACCTTGGAGGCCGGGAATGTGCTCCTGGGGGTTATTTTTTCAAATTTTTAAATAGAATTTTATTTATTTAAAAATTAAGCGAAATTTTGACGTGTTTCTGTTATAACTTCTGAAAATATTACCGCACACAAAAGATTTTTACATTAAATTAAAGATCAAAAATTTATCTTTTAAATGATACGAATGTTTTAACCTTAAAATTAAATTTCTATTTTTAATGAATTTTTAAATAAATATTTTAACTATGTTTTTCAATAATTTTTTTCGTAAAAAATAAAAATTGAAATTAAGCACGTTTCGCATTCATGGGGAAAAATTAGCTTTTTTCAAAGTGTTGCCATCACATTAATTAAAGCTCCAATTAAAAATAAATTAAATCTTTTTGGAAATGAAATCTGCAAATATATAATTTTCGGTACGTGTTTTTAGGAAATGAAACAAATATGAAATATTATTTTTTCTAAAAAATAAATTCAAGAAAAATTATTTTATGATCTATGAAGATATAAACAAACTTATGGCATTTATTGATGGAATAAATCATATATTTTCCTTTTCAGGTTTGAATATTTTTACTTTTGTAAATATCGTCTGCGCGTGCGGTTGATTTCAGATAATTTCATTTTCCAGTCTAAATATCTGTACTTTTCTAAATATCGTCTGCTTATTAATTGCATTTTTCTCTCTTTTGTTTTTGGCAATTATTGAAATGTTATGTTTACTTTTGATGCGTTTGTTCTATGTAGTACTTTTGTATGTGATGTTTTATTCGAGCGGATATTAAGGAGAATGCATGCACCAAAAGAGAAAGCACAGATTTTATGGTGGTCATAGAATTAATTTCCAATCAACTAAATCACTCACTTTTAAGAGTTAATTTCCAATCACTTAAACTGACTGATTTAGGAAAATTTGAATATCACTATTCAATAAAAAAAGGATAATAATTTTAGATTTTCCATCGATCGCTTCAAAGAATATACGCCAATCAGCGCGCAGCCTTCTCAAGATTAATTGGCCTAAGATTATGAAAATGTTGAGTTTTTCTAAATTTTTAACATTTAAAACTTCATAAATAAGTCTTAGTTGATCGTGGAAAATAGAAACATTCATTCATTTATTTAAAATTTGGTGTGTCCGGAATATTTCTCAGAATATGATACCTTACTGCATTAAATTTAGACTTCATAATTTTTGAAATATATTTATAGGCAGGAACAAAATATTATTATTGATTTCATTTCAATCCTTTTGAAAGCAAAACTAAAAACTGAATTTTATGCTGAATCTCAGAAATTTTTGTTGAATTATTGTTTGAGATATTACATAAATTATGAAAAATATTTTGTAGTTAACATAAGACTTAAATACCGAGCGATTCTGTTTGCAATACTCACATTCAATAATAATAATAGATAATAAATAACAATAAAGGTGATAAATAAAATAAAACGTTTGGTTTCATTAAAAAATAATATTAATTGCAATTTCATCAATTACATTTTAAATTAAAGTTGAAGTTTTGCCGGAAATGACAACAAATTAGCAAAATATATATAGTAAATTGAACGAAACGATCTAAACAGTATAATTTTGGTATGACTATCAAAATTTGAAGATTAAAAATGTTTTGTTTGCGAATCTATTAAGAGACCAGTTACTTAAAATATTTAATTGAAAATTGTAGCGAGCGGTAATACTGGCGAACCGGCTGGTCGCCAAAGGCGGCTAGTACTTATATAAAGCTCAATATGTGTGTGGGTGTGTGTTGGCGCTCTACAGGCCAGACCGTTTGACCTATAGCTACCAAATTTAGTACATGTATACCTTGGAGGTCGGGAATGCACACCTGGGGTCCCCGTTTTTTGAATTTTGAATTAGAATTTTAATTATTAATTAAAAACTAACTTTCCCGCCAAAAAAAATATTTTCATCTTCACCACCGCCAAATGATGCTTCGGTTTTTTTTCCCCACACTAATGAGGCTAAGGTTAACATTTTTCGGCCTATTATTTCAAACGATTCTGTTTATTTTCTTAATGTTTGATGCATTTAAAATTAAACATTATTAATTAATCGATCTTTCAGATTCATTCTGAAGTACTTTTGAATAAAAATAAAACCGAATAAATGAAATTAAGAATTTCTAATCTGCATAGCATTACTCCAACTGGCGTAAAAATATTCACGTATTTGCGTTACCGTAACTGGCGTTGAAAATTCACGCAAGCGCATTGTGTTCCGATTGTTGACAACGGATTTTCAACGGATTCGGACTTAATTTAAATTATTTTTAGGTTAGATGCGTGCTTTCATAATTAAATTGTATTTATGTTTCTTATATATTTTTTGTATATGCTTATAGTTTTAAGTATATCGTTTTTTAAATAGTTTATTTTAACCTGTTTTCGACCGATTATTTTAAACGATTCTGTTTATTTTCTTAGTATTTGATGCATTTAAAATTAAAAATTGTTAATTAATCGATCAGATCTTGATGAATCTGAGAAAATTTTGTTGACAAATTCTTGAGATATTACATAAATTAAGATATATATTCTTCAGTGCCCATAAAGTTTAAACGCTCAATGACTCTGTTTTCAGTAATCATATTATAAAAAAAATTCTTTGTTTCAGTAAAAAATATTATTATATTAATTGCAAATTCATCCTTTCCACTTTAATTTAAAGCATAAATTCTACGGGAGCTAACAGAAACTTAAGGCCTTATCACACGGGCAAATACCGTCTACACTTCCGTGGACAAACGCGCACGGAAAAATGTGTGTAGTGACGTCACGTGGCGATTTGCTGTATGGTAAACCTAAAACACAGGTGTACTTAATTTATCGCTCTTTATTCGCTTTTTCTGTTTGGTGAATATCTGTAGTTTACTCATTTCGTTAGTGGGATTCCTGTTCACACATTCCGTACATTATATCCTGGGATATATTGATGTTCCCTCAATTTTGTTAATTTTTCAGTAATAATGACAGATTTACGTACAAATAAAAAATCTAATAATTACATAATGTATCTGTATTGGTATTTTATAAATTAAATTGTGAAAATCAAATTTAACACAATAATATGCTAAAAAAGCGATTTTTCGAGTTGAATGTGCAATTAATTTTAAAAATAAAAACTTCACTATTATTTTTTAATTAAAACATGAAACAATAACAGAATCATTCATATTCTCCAATTCGCTCAAATGTACTATATTATGTGCTGAACAATATTTCAACGGTAAGAAAATGAATTGATCCTTATTAGCTTTCACAAAAGCATAGGAATTAAATAATTTTTTAACTGTATATGTAAGATAATTATTAACGGCATTGTATTTTTGTGGCAACAGTTATTTTATGTTGATGTGTTTGGCAACAGTGTAAAAAATTCTATCTTGAAAAATAAAATGGTGATTTCGTTATTCTAAGAATTTAGTCTTGTTTTATAAGTTAATAATTCAGAAGTGGGATAAGAAGTGGATAATTGTATAGTTTTAGAAAGATGTCTTTACTTGCGAGATTACGAAAAAAGGATTTAGAACTCGTTGCAGTGGAACTTGGAGAGGAAATCGGAGAAAATAATAAAGTCGTGGAATTGATAAGTTTGATCAAGAAAAGTAGGAATTATGATGAAGATATAATACATGGAATAATCGGTAACATAAATGCCGATCGAAAAGCAGAGGAAGCTGCTCTAAAACGTAAAGAAGAATTTGAACTTGCAGAAAGAAATGCTATGCGAGAACATGATTTGGCGATAAAGAAGCTGGAAATTGAAGCCAAATCGTTATCGCCAATTGCTCAAAACGCGCCCAATGTGGAAATCAGCCCGAAAATAGACTGGAAGACTCAGGTAAGAAATTTTGATTTGAAATATGACGACATTGGATTATATTTAGTACATTTTGAGAGAGTAATGAAGAGGGTAAATATGGAAACCTCTCTATGGATGGCGTGTTTGACTAGTGTTCTTCCTAGTGAAATAGTCGACATAATTATAAGAGAACCTGAAGAATTGGCTGAAAACTATTCTTATATGAAAGAACTGCTACTTAAGCGTTTCAAGCTAAGTGCTGAAAAATTTCGCCAATTGTTCTACTCGCATAAAATTAAACCTGGAGGTACGTGGCGAGAATACTACTATGAATTAGAAACTTATTTCAATGGGTGGATAAATGGGTTAAATGTAAAAACTTTTGAAAATTTAAAGGACTTAATAATATCAGATAGAATGAAGCAAGACGCACCTTTAACAGTGCAAGAATATTATATCAGTGAATGGTCACTGTTGAAGTCGCCAACGAGCTTGGCTGATAAAATTGACGAACACATTGAGCTATCTGGTCTATACATAAATAATAAGAATATTGGTGGTCAATATAATACCAAAATAAATAATCGTTCTGCTACTAATTATCGAATGATGGAGCCAATTACGTGTTATAATTGTTACGAAAAAGGTCATTTGGCACGTGATTGCGTAAAACCTAAAAGACCTAAGTTTTGTACATCATGTAGGACTGAAGGCCATGGAACTAGGGAATGTCCTAAATCACGTAGTAATCTCACAGTAAATTTATCCTCCTTATCATGCTCTAATAGAGATGTTACACTTAAAATCGTATCAATAAATGGAATGAATACAGATGCATTAATAGACACAGCGGCTGATATATCAATGATAAAATACTCATTTGCAAAGCAAATTAATGTGCTTGTTCAACCTAAAAACAATGTTATTTCTATAACAGGAATTGGAGGTGGCATAACACAATCACTTGGAATTTGTACAGTAAATGTGGCTATAGACAATTTAATTTTAAAGGATGTGAAGTTGCACGTTGTAAATGATGATACATTTCAAGGGCCATTCGTCATTGTCGGAAAGGATTTGATAGATTTTCCAAATTTAGTGATGATAAGACGGGAAGGAAAATCTAGAATGTTTCACATGGATGAATTTCGACGTCTAGCGAACATTGGAGTTGAAGAATCACCCCATGCAACTGCTATTCTCAGAGCATCAAAAACGATAACTGTTCAACCGAATATGATACAAATGTTGGAAGTTGTAGATAACAAATCAACGGATGACGAAGTGATGACTTTTGATAACGCTGATAATGAATCAAGTTCGTCTTTATTAATTCAAGATGGTAAAACACTAGTACCCATAGTTAACTGCAGCGATAATACTCTACGCTTAAAGAAGGATCGAGTTATTTTAAGAGGTGTTTGGTCGACTGAAAATGTTGATTCTATTAAATATCCCGATATCAACGGTGACAAAGAAAATCTAGTTGCTATTGCCAAAAGAGATCTCAAAGAAAAAGTTAAAATTGATGACATAAAGATTGGACCAGACACATCGGATGAGCAAAAGCAACGTGTCTGTGACCTATTGAATGAATTCAGAAAGTGCATCGCTCTAAGTCCTAATGAGTTGGGATGTGTCAACAATACAGTCATGAAAATAGTTGAAAAGGCTGGTAGTACTCCTGTCGCTCGTTCTCCATACCGTGCTTCCCACTACGAAAGGCAGATTCTAAGAGACATTATTTTAGAAATGAAAGATCAAGGTATTGTTCGAGATAGTTCATCTGAATATAGCAGTCCCGTTTTGCTTGTAAAGAAGAAAACTGGTGAATATCGAATGGTGATTGACTACAGACAATTAAACGCGCAGACTGTCAAGGACAAATTCCCTTTACCACATATAGATGATATATTAGACAGAATTGCTGGTTCTAGTTTGTTTTGCATTCTTGATGCCTGCCAGGGTTTTAATCAAATACCTATGGATGATGAGTCAGCTCGCAAGGCCGCGTTTACAACACCAGACGGCCACTATGAACCCACTAGACTATTCTTTGGTCTTTCAAACGGGCCTGCAGTGTTTCAACGATGTATGTCATTAGCTTTAGGCAATTTATTATGTAATGGTGTGTCGTGTTTCATAGATGACATATTTTTTGGATCCTCTAACTTTGAAAATATGATCAATATGCTTAGAGCAGTGCTCGAAAAATTGTGCAATGCAGGGATAACGTTGAAACTATCAAAGTGTGAGTTTGCTAAAAAAGAGATTGAATATTTAGGATTTGTTGTCAGCAAGGATGGTATCAAACCTGGACCCAGAAAACTTGCTGCTGTTGCCGAATTCCCTGTTCCCCAAAAAAAGGATGAAGTTCAGAGATTTTTAGGATTGACTGGATTCTTCCGTCGCTTCATTGCTGGATATGCGTCAATTGCAGCTCCTTTAACCCGCTTATTAAAGAATGGTCAATTATTTGTCTGGACCAATGAACATCAAACTTCTTTTGAAAGATTACGTAATCTTCTTGTATCCAAACCAGTCTTGAAATTGTTTGATCCTCGGGATGAAACCGAACTGCACACCGATGCAAGCTCCGTGGGTTTGGCTGGAATGCTACTTCAGAGAGACAGAGATAATACCCTTCGCTTGGTCTATTGTGTAAGCAGACGTACTAATCCAGATGAAGAAAATTATCATTCGAGCCGATTGGAGCTACTGGCTGTTGTTTGGTCTCTCAGTCGCCTTAGATCCCTTCTTCTTGGTCTTCGATTTACTATTATTACAGATTGTTCTGCAATTATATATCTAAAAACTCAAAAAAATATAAGGCCCCAAACGGCAAGGTGGATAGAACAGCTAAGTGAATTCAATTACGATGTTAAGCATAAATCCGGTGACCAGATGACCCATGTGGACGCCCTGAGTCGCGCACCAGTAGAAGACGAAGATCCTGAACAATCTAAAGAAGCCACTGAATGCAGCCCATTAGATATAATAGTGAAATGTCCGAACCAACTAGTCGAAATTGATACCAGTATTCCATTAAATATAAGTGAGAAACCGCGTGTCTATTATATAAGTACCGAAGAAGACAAAGTAGCTTTAATTCAGTCCCAGGACGAAGAGTTAAACAATATCATTAAAATATTAAAATGCTCCAAGAAAAAAGCGGAAAAGAAAAATATTGTCAGTAAATATGAACTTATAAACGGAATACTGTACCGCTTACAAATTGACAACGGTGTCTGCAAAAAATTGTTTGTAATGCCACGATCTATGAGGAAATATTTAGTTGTACGCTTTCACGATTTTTCGGGTCATTTTGGAGTTGACAAGGTCAAATTACTTATAACACAACATTTCTGGTTTCCTCGAATGTCAGAATATGTAAAACAGCATATAAATCAATGCGTTACATGTGCTTTTACGAAAGTACCCTCCGGAAAAGTTCAGGGTAAACTCAATCCAATTCCGCCAGGTAAACGACCCTTTGAAATAGTACACATGGACTTTTTGGGACCCTTTAACGCTAGTTCGAATCGTAATACTGAATTATTAGTAATAATTGATAATTTGACAAAATTTGTTCGTTTACGTGCATGTACTAGTTGCTCTACTAAATGTGTATTGAAGTACTTTGAAGAATTCATAAATGACTTTGGAAGTCCTATCAGAGTCGTTACTGACCGAGGCTCATGTTTCACATCATCAGCATTTAAAGAATTCTGCATGAAGCATGGCGTAAAACATACTGTGAACTGCTCGCAAAGACCAGCTGCTAATGGACAAGTGGAGCGGATAAATCGTGTGCTTATACCTATGATTTCCTCAAATGTGCATGCAGATAACCATAGGGACTGGGACAAGATGTTGCCTGAAATCCAGAGATGCATTAATTGGTCGCCCAGCAAATCTACAGGCAAAGCGCCATTCCACCTATTATTTGGATACAAGCCTAGAAAACTTGATAATTTTCCAAGAGAATTGCTTCCAATGTCGGATGAATATGTTTCTCCTGGAGTACTGCAAGAAGAAGCACGAAACGATATACTGAAAGCACAAGAGAAAATGAAGTCCAATTTTGATAAGCATCACTGTGATGCACATACATATTCTGTTGGCGATGTTGTCGTTGTAAAACGGTTACCTGAAACCACTCCTGGGAGTCGCACAAAAACGCAAGTTCGATACAGAGGACCCCTTGTAGTTGTGAAGGTGTTTCCATCTGATGTATATCAAGTCACAGATTTTAGAACAAAAGCACAAGGACGTGTAAGACGGCATTATACAACTACAGCTCATGCATCGCAGATGAAACTATTTCACATTGTAAATGAAGATGAAATCGTTGACGTTGACTATGATGATGAAGAGGAAGATATGGTTAATGAACTCCCAAATGCTCCACGAGAAAATAGAATAAAAAAATTGCCAACATACCTTCAGGACTATGTACTTTGAATAATTTACAATGTGCCTCATTTTCGTAATTTTATGGACAGGGTCGTCCATTTTTTTCTTCAGGATGGCCGAATGTAAGATAATTATTAACGGCATTGTATTTTTGTGGCAACAGTTATTTTATGTTGATGTGTTTGGCAACAGTGTAAAAAATTCTATCTTGAAAAATAAAATGGTGATTTCGTTATTCTAAGAATTTAGTCTTGTTTTATAAGTTAATATATAGAAGATGTTAATTACATATTTTAGAAATTCAAAAATCAAATACAGTTCACAAAAAGAAAACAGTTCACATAAACATTAATAATTTTTTTTTTAGTTCTGAAAATAAATTTTCTTGGTTTTGATGACTATCTACGGGTGTCAATATCTCTTCATCTCCTGATAATTATAGTACGAATTTCTTCGTGTAACATTTTTCTTTAATAATGAATATTCAGTGGATTCCAAATAGCCGGCTTTTCAAGAATAAAGTCGATCGAAACCCATTTTATCACACGACCATGCAACATTTTTTGCCGTCTTTTAAGGAGTTATTCGGAAATGTGTTTACAAATTAATTTCATATTGGCGTCAATCGCGCCATTCTTGGCAACTACGTCACTACCAAAGCCCTGCGCGATTGGTTGAATTTCGTTTGCAAACAATCTTTCCGTCCCTATCGTCTACACTTTCAAGCCGGTTGAAAACAGTCCACGATGATGAAAATCCTGCTTGACCGGTTGCCTGCGGGTATAAACGGAAAACTGTCTACGGAAGTGTAGACGGTATTTGCCCGTGTGATAAGGCCTTTAGAGAGATACATATTACGTTATGATTGAAGGCCTTTATAATATTATGAGTGAATTATGACTATCAAAATTTGAAGTTTTAAAATATTTATTGAAGAAATTATTAAAGTAGGAATTGTATAAAATATTTAATTATTAAAATTTTAACGAACATTAAGATTGGCGAACCAGCTGGTCGCCAAATGTGGCTAGTATTGTAAATAAGATGATTGATAGAGAAACCTAGACAGCAGACAAAAGACTTCCAAAATAATTGAAATATAAAAAATTCCTTAATTCAGAAATTCTTTGAAGTATTCAAGCATTATAAAAATTATTGAAAGTTTTTTCATTCAGTAATTCTGATAAAACGATGTATTATCAATAGGGATGACGAATATTTTACGATCGGTTATTACGTAACCAATATCAATAAGTCACAAATATCAATGATCAATACTAGGGAGGATGAATATTTTACGAGCCGTTATTACGTAACCAATATCATAAAGTCATAATTGCCAGTGATCAATACTTTTCAAAGCGAGGTGTGATTCAAATCCTTGATACGATCTTACTGGTGATATTTCGATTACAGGTTTTGGATAACTATAGAAAGTAACTATCGATACGATATCACTGAAATTTACCTCAGCGGTGACTTCACTGGAAAGTAGCAATCAATATGATCTGTCCAATGGAAGCTCCCGAACAAAACAGAAAAGGAGAAATCTGTGAATGGTATGAAAAGTGAAAGGACCGGTTATTGGAATTATCGTATCATTGAATTGCATATCACTGAAATTTATCGGAGCGGTGACTTAACTGGAAAGTGTGAGGTCGCCGCTCCACTTCATGAGAGTAACCTTGACTTTCTGATGTTCGCATTTGATGATGAACATACAAATCCTTTTTAATTGCTTGTAACTTGACTTTGCATATAGTCCATTTACTGCTGGCGCCATCTATTAGTAGAATATAGAACTAAAGTAAACAATTTAAAGAAATGACATATATATTTAATTCAAATTTTTCAGAAATTGGTTTATTCCAATAAAGAAATTAAATAAATAGTTTTGAAAAAAAATTAAAAAAGTAAGCTGAAATAGATAAATTAATTCAATCACACGTTACTTAAATTAGTAAATTAAGTATTAATTGCAATTAATAAATTTTATATTTAATATTAATTAATAATATGATTGAAATAACAGATATTTGGAACAAATATTTAAAAATAACAATAGCAAAATTATTTGTTATTCAAAAAATCGTGGATTATGCATCTCTAAGTGACGGCGATGGCTCAAAGATTTATTTATTTCTAGAAATAACCTTTTCAATATGGCATCATTTTAATGGAGGAAGTGAAGAAAATTTGATTCCGGTCTAGCGTAATCTTGACAAAAAAATATTGTATTTATAAATATATGGATTCTGCAAAATAAATATTGGGTTTATTTTGCACAGAGATCGTAACGGTAAGTAATTTATTTGTTTGCTAAGTTTTTATGTCTGCCACATCCAATTTTTCTGATGAATACACTTTTTCGCCGAGTTCGTTTATTTGGCTGATGCTATTTATTTGAGTTATGTTTACATTCATAACTAAAAAGGATTTTAAGTAGATTTTATGACAAGATTAAATTAAGTCATATTTAACACTTTTTTGTTCTCAAATTAATTTAAATAAGTGTTATGTAAAGATATAATTTTAAAATTCATATGCTAAGGATTATTCTGGGAATGTAGTATTCATTTGATAGAAATAACTAACGAACATCAATTCTTCAATTTTTGTGATAGAAATGGTCGTTTAAGTTTTCTTAGTTGAGGCTCTATTGTGAAAATTGATATTTTCGTGATATTGCAAAATATTTTTAAGGGTATATTTGTAATTCACATTTTAATAATTCTTTAAAATGCAGTTTTATATCTACTTTTTTTAAAATTTAACTTTTTTTTCGTTTTAATAGTGTTGTCAGTCTTTTATTTTGAGGACTTTGGATTTAATCAATATTAATTTATTCAATTAATTAGTGTAGGAATATTAATGCAAACAGAATATTCATTCTCTCTCTTTCTCATGATTCAAAATACTTTTAAAGTTATATGTGTAAAATCTATGTTCTTTATGTATTGTGAGCATTTAAATTACTATGTGATAAGAATAAATTATTGAGATTAGCAAACGATTTATTTAACTCAAGATATAATCAGGCAAAAAGAATGCAACTGCTTTCTATTTCAAAAGAAATATGCTTTTTTTAAATAAATGTTGTTGATGCTATTTAATAACCAAATGCCAAACCAAAGTTTAGAATTTCATAAATAGTTTTTTATGTCTCATAAATTCTGTTAACATATACTCAACTAGATCATTGTAACGTCTTACATTTTTATTGCTAGAAATCTTCTAAATTTTCAAAAAAATGTAATAATATTATTTATTTTTTCTTTTGTAGGCCTAACGGATTTTGTTTTTATGCGCTATGAATAGGAAGTCTACTGTTTGGATAGGAGATGTAAGTAAAAGTTCTGTATTTTTTTTAAATGTAGTTTAAGGTGGTAGATAATATAATAATTTCTAGTATTTAAAAAAATTGTTAATTTCAATCAATTATAAAATTATGTCTCAATGTAGTTTTTTAAAGATTATCTAATTAGGCATACCAAATTAGGCATCAATATACTGTTAATAATAATAATCTTGTGTACTACAGAATTTTTACAATTTTAATTAATTTTTTTGTTGAATTTTTGATATTTTAAATTCTATATATATTTTAATCTGTGATATAAATTTTAAAAAAATAGGAAATATTATTTGAAAATACGCTTTTATATTCACTTCAAATGCAAAATATTTTTTCTAATTTATTAGCTTTAATTCATCAAATTTTATCTTTTATTGTAATAATTTTTAAATGTATCCTGGATGTATTTGTTATCCTGCAAAAGAAAACACTAGTACATTTATTAAATAAAACTGCACTATGTTGACAGTGAAAAAATCAAAACTATATTAAGACTTTTATTGTTTTATGAACTTTTAGTTTAACATGAGTGCAGATTTGAATTCTAATTGTTAAACATTCACATATTGTAATTTAATAAAAGATTTTATTCTTTTTTATAATTACATATTGAATCTGTCTTTCAAAGTATTATGGCAATAATTAATCTAGCATAATTCATAAATATAGGACGTTTTGATATTCTTTATTTAAGATACTATTTAAAAAAAAGTATGTAAAACAAGAGGGTTATAGCCACTGCATGCTCCACTCATGTTGTGATTTTTTTAAGGGGAGTCACTACATGATTCCAGCTTGCTTCACTCACTTGCTTTGTAGTTATGCATTTTTGTTTGTACATTTATTATTAAAAATAGAGTTTAATTGTTTAGATTGCACAAACATTGATTTTTCATATATTATTAAAAATTAAATTACCACTTTTTAAAATTAAATATTTCTGGTAGTAGAAAAAGATGTATAGAAATATTAGAAAGCAAAAATATATAATGCAAGGAGGTTTAAAAATCAAAATTCAGCTTATTTTTCTTCTCCTGTTTTGTTATACATTTCCTCAGAATTAATAGACACAATATTAAAATAATTTCTGAAAGTAACTAGTATTAATGTTTAATCATGGATGATTAATTTTATCATATCGTTCAACTTTGATAAACAATATATTATCACAAAAAGTTACTGTATTATTTTAAATTATATTGGAGTAATAATGATAAGGCATTCTGAGTAGTTATTTATACTACACAATAAAAATACTAATTGGCAATAAAAATTATTGATATTCCTAGAGTTCAGAAACTTCACTCTTTACATAAAATCACTTTGCACCTCTATTTTGTTTATTCTGATTAGATCTTATAAATAATTCTGTAACACTTTCATTTCTTTCTCTTTTTTGTGATTTTTAATTACTTAAACTCATTTTTTATTATACTATCCAATTATTAAAAAAAAGTTGTCTCGGAGCTAGTATGTAAACAGTTGGAATTTACCAGCTATTGCCAAATGATAATTAATAAATTTACCCTGATTTTGAATCTACCTAAGCATTTTATATTTATAGATAAGTAAAAATTGAGGCTTATTGAAAGTAAATATCAAATTGTGTGTTGTAGTTTTTTTTTTTTTTTTTAATTCCAGCTAGATTCACATACCGACGAAGACTCTTTAATTGATGCCTTTAGAATATTAGGAGAGCCTCTCTGTAGTGTCAAAATTATCAGAAAGAATACAGAGTAAGTCATCTCTTTTCTAATTTAAAATGAGCAAAGGGAACACTCCTTTTAAGAACAAAATTTTGTTCAAAAATGTTTAAATAGTTTTTATCTACATAATATATTTTCTTGAGGGAAAGGGCACAAAAGGTGATGAAGGTTCCTTGGATTAAAACAATTTTTAACTTACAGTAAAAAGTCATAAATACAAATGTGTGAACAAGTATGCTTATATAATTCAAAATCTCAGTAACAGTTCTTTTAATTAGATCTCTATAGTAGCATAGTTTACTAAGATCTACTACATTCAATTGCTGAACTGTCTGTGAAACTCAAATTCTTGAACACCCACCTGCATTTTATGTTTGCAGTATGAGGATCAAACATTCTGGAGATTTCCTTGTTTCTTGGGAACCAGATTTTGAGATTTTGTATCTCCCCAATAAACATTTTGCACCAAATTTAATTGTTCAGTCAAAATCATTACAACAATATTATATAATAAATTCATCCTATGTTTAAAAAGATTTCCTATTTCTAATTTTCTAATCACTTGAATTTAACACTAAGTTTACCATGAGTTGGCATTTCTACCAAAAGGGTCAAAATAACCCCTTTCGGTATTAGAAAAAATATAAATTGACCTATCTATTATGAAGTTAAAATAGGGGGAAAAAACTTATATTTCCAATATATTTGTTGAGGTATGGTGTGATGAAAAGGCAGTTCTGTGTTTATTTACTGAAAAAATAAGTTTATTTGCTATTCTTCTACCACCATCATCTTCTATCAAAACATTGACTCAAACACCTTCTTACTAACAGCTTCTATCTGACTGACTTTCAGCTTTGTCTTCTTGCTTCTTATATACACACATTTTACATACTTATTTCTATATTTATACCCATATCCATGCGCATCCCTATCAAGCTGTTACATATTTAAATATAAATATATGTATTCTCAATAATATTTATTTGAATGGTCAAAATGACCCTTTCTTTAAAAGTTGGTATACTATATTCATTCCCCCAAAACTAAAAAAAGAAAAAAAGATTTATGATTATATATCTTATAAATGTATGTAAAAATTAAAATATACTTATAAAGTACAGAAATAATTTTCTTGAAGAAAACTAATGAAAAGTTTTCTCAGAGGGCTTAGTACCTTGGTAAACCTGGTTTTAAACTTTTCATTAATTTCAGAGTTGCTTAGAATTCTGGCTTTCTCACACTTCTTAGGATTGAGTTTCCACCTTAGAGTCTTTTCTTTAGATGAGTTCAGGTGTTTCAATCCTGAGGTATCCAGGATCCTGCCTGAGTGTAAATTTCTCCTCTTCTAGGCCTTCAGCTTTCTATTTCCTTCCCTTGATGGTAGATGAGGCAGCTCTTCATTAGAAGCTGTAGCCAATTTGTATGTATCATGCTCCTCTCGGACACCTAAAAAATCGCATGTTAGTCATACTGATGACCCATTAGATGGATGGTGCACTATTGGTCTCCAATGTATCAGTGTGGCTGGTAGCTAGGTCACTTAAATAGCTTAAGTTGATAGAGATCAAGCAAAAGTGATTGACATCTGAGACTTGTCATTAAGGTTGATAAATGCACCTGGAAATGGTTAGCATATAGGTTTATGCTGATGTCAGGGCATACATTTGAAAATAAATTTTACAATTTAAAAACTATGATAACACCATGTATTTCTTCTCTAAACTGCAGATATGTCTTCTTGACCTGATTAAAGATTGGTTCATCAAGGCTTACCCACACATATTTACTCTTCTCAGAACCTCCACCAACTTAAAGTCATTGCAGCAACGTTTTAACTATATGATGTATATAATTGATTGTATCGGCCTGATTTTGTTATGATTTAAATTAGTTCAAATATGATTTACCCTATTTTAATTGGGCAAAATACACATATTGACATCTTTGCATTTTTAAAAGAAGTAGTTTCACTTATATATATTTAACTTCTACTATTTATAATTTTATTTCTTGTATATGTTTTATTTTCTTTCTGAACAACATTCCAGTCGTGTTCTAAATCTTAAGAACTTGTCCTTGATAAAGATCTTGCACCAAAATAATACTCAAATCATCATTATCATTGAATTTCTATAACTTTAATTGCATAATATTGAGTTACAGTATCACATGAAATTCTTGTAACTGAAATAAGTACTTGCCCAACTAGATTTCAGTAAAATGTCCTTTTAAATGTTGTAAGCTCACAATATATTTCTACTATATTTTTTGTCTTTTGCATCACTATGGTGAGCATGTCATTCAAGTTTCTGACTGTGGTTAAATCAAAGAGCATTTAAAAGTTGAAATTTTTCTTAGGAATGAAAACAATAAATAAAACTGTAATTTAAAAAAAATTATCTTTCTGCTTAGTTCCTGAAAATACAATTTATATAAATATTTAAGCTATCACAGTGTTTGAAATATTTATATTTAATCATTCATAAAGTGCTATCTGTATGGTTTTCTGTCAAAAGATATTTAATTAGGTATTTCAAATATATATCTTCTTAGTTTTGAATCTTGTAAACCATCACTTGACATCAAACTGCTATGGGAATTCGCTGTTTCATGTAGTTAATGAAAGAAGATAGACTCTCTGTAATATTTAACTTTTTGTTAAAAATTTATGTAATATTTTATTTTTTTTAATGATTAAGACACAAGGCTTTTTCTTAAGAAGAAGTTGTTTTGCGTAGATTTAATATGAATGCAATTTAATTTTTAAAGAAAATGGTTAAGCTTTATATTACACTTAAATTTTTATTTTAATTAACAATATTACTTTAAAAAACAGTCACAGTTGTGAAATACTATTATCATAATTCAGTCAAATTTGTCTTTATAAAAATAAATCATAATGTTATATATGTATATTTTACATTTGAGAATGTTTTTCTGTTTTTTCAGATCTATGTGTTATGGATTTCTAGAATTTCCTGACGAAGAGAGTGCACAAAGGGTCTTGCATAGATACAACGGAAAGCTTATTCCAAATACTAGTGTAAGTATATAAGTTGCATTATTATTACAAAGTATGACCTTTCAAATCAATATAATAAATTAATTTTAATGAAAATGATAAAAAAATATTGTATTGAAAATGGGCATTATATATTGATAATTTTACGGATGAAGATCAAAAAGATGTTCAAATTTTACTGCTAACAATGTTTGTTAATTATTTATTCCTTTTCTTTTTCTTGTAGTCCAAACGATTTAAATTGAACCACGCCAACTATTCTAAAGACGGAAATTCGCAGTGAGTTTATTATTCAATTTTTTTCTCTCATTTTAGTATACATTGCATATGAAACTTGATTCATGGTAATGCAGTATAAGGATATTTAAGGAATTCTTTTAACAATAATTGCTTGAATCAATTAGTGTCCAGATGACTTTTTTGCCCATTGATTTCTTATTTTTCCTTTTGTATTCATGTATGTAAAATATCTAACAATAACATGTTTACACAATAGATATGTCTAAAAAATATTTAATAGAACTTTTTAAAAGCGTTTGATGGCATATCTTAGCACCTGATGTAGAATATGGTTTTTGTTAAATATTCCTGATTTGATTTCTTGATAAATTCATTTTTCCAACTAAGAACAAAAGAGGGGGTGGAAATGTCTCTTTCTATCACACTGTTCAAATCAATATCTTTAAAATGAAACAAAACCTCTAAATTAGAAATTTTACTTGACATTTTACTTCAGATTACAACTGTTTTCTTTCGTGCAGATCAGAAATTGTACTAATCTGTTTTTATAAATTTAAATTGACTTTCTTTGAAAAAAAATGTAATAAATTAAAGCAAATTAGTTACTGATCTCAACTTTAAATATTGGTTCTAATAAAAAATGTTGAGGCTATGAAAATGTTTCATGTTATTTTCAGATTTATCAATTCTTAATCAGATAATCATTTTCATTTAAAACATTGATTTGAGATTTATAAAACATTTATTACAGATTGGAATTATATGTGTTTATCATTAATAAACACTTCCTATTTTATTTTCCTATTTTGACCTTGATTAAAAATATAAATAGAAATAAAGCAGAAATCCATAAAAAAAAAATGATTGAGTTTAGATCACATTATCTGAAAAGTCAGAAAATCTGTGGTAAATGAAACTATCATCTGTAAAATATTATTAAAATTATCATTTGTGGAATATTTTTAAAGTCCCAACATTTGAATCTGCTTTCCAAATCTCCTCTCTGATTTCACTGGCATTAAAGTAATTGGAAAATTCATTTCATTTAAATCTCTTAATTTATTCATTGCTTAAGCTATTTGTACCAATATTATATTTCTATCTATTTTTGGTTATTTTGCTTTCTAATCCTTAGACAGTTTCCAACTAATATGAGGATAATTGTCAAATGTAAAGTAAATTACTTTAAATTCACAACATACCATGGCACTGTTGCTTTTTTTTTTTTTTCCTAATATGGTCAAATTGCAATAATTTATTCTTTGAAATATCTTAAATCATCAAATAAAAATCTGAAAATGTACTTAATATCTATAAATACTTTATTGTATTTGTGTCCTAAATTTTTTGCTACTGTAATAAATAGAAATGTTGATGTACTGAATTTCAATGATATTGGATTATAAAACATCTTGGAGATTTTCTCATGTATCATAGAAGTAGAAAATTGCTGTAATTATAACTTAATCTTTATCTTCCTTAAAAATGTAAAAGGGGAGGTAAAAATGTAAATGCTTTAGGGGAGGGAATTACAACTTATAAATTATTCATGTGAAAAAAATGTTTTTCTCTTGTGTGCAGCTTCATGTTTTATTTTATATAAATTATATTTATCTTTGTTAGCTTTATGTCTTGTTTAATTTTTGCTTTTTTTTAATGATTATTTTCGGAAGTTTTCTGTTAGGGATACTTTCTTTTTCTCTCTCTCTTTTTTTTTTCATATAAAAAGTTTAGAGAAATGGCTTAATTTTATTGCATTTGTGTTTAAAAGTAGCATTTATTTCGGACATTAGTTTTCCTTTATAAAAATTTCATACTACTATCTGTTTAGTTTATTAAGTTATGCATTATATATCTGTGCAAAAATGTATACTGAAATTTTCACATACATTTTGTAAACATATATGCATGTTTCTGTAAATCCAATCAAAGTAAAGCATTTTTTGAACTGTTTTTGTGATAATTTTTAATTTGTTCACTCAGAATGTTCGAATTATTTGCTAGAACATTACAAGAACAGAAAGAAGAATAGCTTAATTTCACCATATTCTGTCGATGTCATTTCAGTTTTTATTCATTCTTTAACAATTGTAGCTAATTTTGATGTCAAGATTTCAAAGTGTTTTATGGTCTAATGTTCATGTCAAATGCATATGAAATATTAAATTTTTCCCTCAATGAAAAGCATTTTTGCTTCTAATAATCTGTTATTCTTCACAATGTTACAAAAATAAATGCTGTGTAAAAGCGAGCTTTCAATGCTCTTTATTTCTCTGTATTGTTAAGATGTAAGAAATTTCCTGTCCTACCCACTTGACAGATTACGTAACTCATTTTCAATGACTTATTCATTGCTCATCTGTTCTAGACAAAATGGATATTGTAATCACTTAAAAACAATCCAATATTTTCCTTATTCAAATTTTTTTCAGCTATTGTAATAATGCATTAATTCAGGGTTTATTATTTGTGAAATAGAAGTTTGATTGTGTGTGTGCGTGCGTGCGTCTATTTAATGTAAATTTATTTGAAAAGGATGTGATATTCTGTAATCTTTAATGAAATTTTTCTATTTATAATTTTTCTCCCTACTTAGTTTATAAATACATATAATATGGAATTTTCATATTTCAGGTTTTTATAAAATATTTTAACAATCATGCAACAGGGAAAATGTGTGCAAAAATGTTGTGTTTTGCTAAAAAATTAATATTGTATTTTATTTATTAATTTTTAATAATTCTTTAATGTTATTACAGAGAATTTAATATTGATTATTTGCAGATATTCTGTTAACTGATTATGTTTAATTACAACTTATAAATTATTCATGTGAAAAAAATGTTTTTCTCTTGTGTGCAGCTTCATGTTTTATTTTATATAAATTATATTTATCTTTGTTAGCTTTATGTCTTGTTTAATTTTTGCTTTTTTTAATGATTATTTTCGGAAGTTTTCTGTTAGGGATACTTTCTTTTTCTCTCTCTTTTTTTTAATGATTCAGTACATACAAAAATCAATTTTTGAATTGTATATTTTGCATGTAAATTGTAAACATTATGGTATATTTCCTTGCCTTGATTACTATAATGAATTTGTCTTTTGAAATCAGAATTTGCATTCAGTTGTTTTGGAATTTCACTAAGAAGTCCAAGAATTTTCTGTTTTATTAGAATTGCTGTGACTTTGTATGTAATTGGTTCAGTCATGTTTGGAACAAGGCTTAAATAATTATGCCTTTATTGTTACTAAGATTTTATTCAGTAATTTTGGACTTTTTAACAGTACTAAAATATTAGAATTGTTTCATTTTGAGCTGGAGATGTCTTGAAGATGATTGAATGAACATTTTCTTAGGTGCTTTGGTCTCTTGTATTTTCTTTTGAAGTGTAGATAAAGAAAAGATATTCTATTGCAAATATTTAAATATCATTGTATACTCCAAATTCTTTTGTTTTGTTATTAATAATATTATTTAACCTTCACTTAATTACATATTAAACTTGTAATTTCTTCTTCTAGAATTTATGAATTTGTTATAATTAATATAGTATTTATTTCATTCGAAGTTTTAGTCAGTATCCCTTGAAAAACCCATCCCATGCAGAAATGGACTAAGTAGACCAGATGCATTAAAAACATTCTTTTACTGAAAATCTGCAAAGAAAATTATCAATGTTTGCTGTTCTTATCTTGATGAGCAGCATTTTATATTTCCCTTGATGTTAAAGCTCCTCAAATTTAAAATGTGTGTTTTTACAATATTGTTAAATAATTTATGCTGACATTTTCCCTGTAGCCAACTAGTTTCTGTGGCTGATCTGTGAATCATTAGCCATTCTATATCCTACTGAATCAGTGGAAAATTTGCTGAATGACCTTCATTTTAACAGGTAGCAGCCCTCTCAATTTTGAGAAAATTTTGTAACTACCAAGCTTACATTTGGGAAGGTAATATTTAAGAAAATTACCGATTTCTGAACATGCTGAAATTTTTCAATTCACTTTCAGAAAGTTTGTCATTAAAATTTTGCTTAAGTTATTTTTGGGTTTTCCACAGGAAAGATTATTCCTTGTTTGTGGGGGATCTCAGTCCTGAAGTTGACGATCTAGCTCTGTTTGATGCGTTTTTGGCTAGATACAAGACTGTTAAATTAGCAAAAGGTAAAGAAATCATATTTATCATTACATTTTCTGAAATAAGTTATATTAAAATTATTTTGTGTATAATTTTTTAAAAATGGATTTGAACTTTAAAGTGCTATGAATTCAGGCATTTAACAGAATGTATTTTTGTATTTAAAAAAAAAATTGGTCCCCTTCCCTTCTCTTTTGGGTTGGGGTGGGGTGGGATAATTTTTTTTATGAAATGCATTATAGTAATTATATTTTGTCCTTTGTATTATTTAGATGGTAATCAGTGATTAAAAAAAAGTAGTTGGGTTTTTTCTTTTTTTATATTCTGAAGAATATTTTATTATAATGCAGTAAAAATTCTTTTATTTTAATTTTATCATTTCCATATATATATATATAATATACTTCTATTGTATTCTATATATATTTCTATTGAAATTAAATTAAAAACATATTCAAGTATAAATCTGATAATTTTTTAACAATAAAGCAATAATTGTGAATTATTACAGATAAAAATAATTTATATTTATAAAATTGAAATTGCTCTGTCACAACAAATAAATAACTATTTTCAGTTTATTTTTTGCAATTTTGTATAATGTGAATAACTTTTGTCTTAAATTCAAATTCAGAAAATGCAATTATGAAGTTGAACTTAATAACTACTAATGGTGGCAATCTTTGAAATATTCTCTTTCATAGTCAATATACTATTTCTTAAAAACATACATCTGCTAATTAAATCTTTAGAATTGATTTTGGATTCTGCCTCATAATCTTAAGAATAGAAAGAGATTAAATCAATGTCAGGATAATATAAAGAGGTAAACATTTTGTAGTTTAGAATTTTTTATTTACACTTCAGGTGTTATTTTAAGGCATTTTGTAGGCATTATTTTGTAAACATGAGCATCTAAAATCCAAAATGTAAAGAATATTATGTAGTTGTAGTGATCTGCACAAAAATCTGTTTTAAAATGTATGCTATTTCATTAAATCCTTGGGGTCGTAAGATAAATTTGTGTTTGAATAATGCATTTGGCATTAAAAATGTCATTAATTATATTTTTAGTGGTTATCTGAACTTTTAGATTGCAATAATTCATCCAAATTTTTTTTTCTCATAAAAATTATACTATTTTGAGAATAAAACACTTCAGTGCAAATAAAAATATATTATTAAATTTTTTCCCCTCTTTGAGAACATGAGCCTATTCTTTTTCTTTGTTTTTTTAACCCTTTCAATACCAGTTTTTTCTTTTTCAAATTAAGAAATTTAGGGCTTTAATGGATCGAATTAAATATAAATAGCTATATTCTGTTAAAATAAAAATTAACTATAGATGCAATTTTCAAAATGGGTCATATGTGTCCCAGGGGTCTTTTCAAATGGGACACATGTTCCCATATAAAATACAGTAACAAATTGAGTCTCCAGTTTTGTTTTGTTTTAAAAAATATTTTAAGACAATTTTATTGCAAGAAAATTTTTACCAATTACATATCTGACATTATTGCTATGTATGATACATTTTAAAGCAGTTCTTACAGAGGGCAACTTTATTCATGGTACATACAGTTGGGTTTCTTTATTACTAAGATGTAGTTAAAAATTACACTAATATATGAATGTAATCATAGAAAACCATTGGGACATGCACATCAATAAATTCCCCACTTACCCTTTGATTGATTTAAAAATATCAGCAGGATATATATGTCCCAAAGGGTTAAAATCTCCAAAATAATTCTATTGATTTTGAGAGCATCCTGTCTGGATCAAATTATGTGTCATCTTTTTGTAAAGACTGAATATATGTAATCCTATGTTATTCTTCACTGACTTCTACAACATGAACTATTGATTTTTCTTTTTTAACTTTAACAAGATATTTTCTTTTCAAGTATCTTGTAAGAAAGCTTCTTGAAATAGTCCTTTCTATTTAGAATTCATTGAGGTAAAATATTTTTCTTACAACAACCTATTTCATTGTGATGATAGATTCTTCAGTTTGTATTACAAATACCTAAGTATTGAATTGTATAATGCTTATCCTTTAATTATGCCTAGATATTGAATCAGTTTTGAAATTTGTGGAACACATGCCATGTAGAAATTTACAGAAAGAGAATTTTTTAACTTTCAAACAAACCATATTGCTTGTATTGATTTTTCAAATTCAATAATTTTGTATTGATCTTTGACGAAGTCATCTGGTTTGGCCCATGATTGCTCAGTTTTTAGAAAACTCAATCGCATATAAATCAAACACAAACTCTTGGATTGTATCTCCATTGCTGTATTTTTCACCACACTTTTTGTGGTATTCACACACACTTAAGGGTTATATCATTTCACCACCTGGTGGCACTACAAAATTAGTAGGCGGAACATTCTGCTGATTTATTGGCATCAACATCATCTAAAAAAATTTGATACATTCAAACTTTTTGATGAAGTTTATCATTCATTTAAAAATGAAACGAATTTTGGTATATAGATTTCTTTCCTAAAATATATATTTAAATTTATTTTGCATTTTTAGTAATATACGACAGCTTTGGAGTAAGTAAAGGTTACGGCTTTGTTCATTTTTCAAGCAAGTCGGAATACGAAGCAGCTCTAGTTGAAATGCAGAACGCACACATTGGTTCAAAGAGTGTTCGAGTAAGCACTGCTCAACAAAAAAGGTAAATAATTTTTTTAATAATTTCTATCCTCTGAAATTAAAAATAATACATTTTTTAAATAATTTTTTTAATGAATTTTCATTTTTAAGCCCAAAATTTAAGAGGGTAATTAACTTAAAAATTCAGCTGATTTTAAAATAATGCACTCTATATATAATTCAAAAAATTATTGGATTTAATTTCTAATAATGTTTATTTATTTTATTAATGTTTTATTTATTTTACTAGTACAGAATTTTGTTTAATGGTTGAATTTAAATTTGATTTGAATTAATAATTATGGCTTTTAATTATATTGAATTATTTTCTTTTCTTCTAATGAATAATTTTTTTCCCATTTCAGTGTAATAACTGTTAAACTTGTGTATAAAATTTCTAAACTTTACTTATAATTATTTTGAGAAAAAAGGAATTATATACTACCTCTCTCTCTCTCTCTGCACTTAAGAGTGAAATATTAAAATATCTAGTTATCTGTTACTTTTGAATAGATTTTAATTTATAAATAGATTTTTTTCAGTTGTTGTTGATGATTTTTTTGTTTTAATAAACTTAATTTTTTATATAATATTAATCTTTTTCTTCATTCTTAAGTTTATGAATTAAAATTTATATATATTATATTTGTGCATTAATAGCATGTCAGAAGTTAATCACTAACATTGTTATGCTAGTTATTTTAGCCATAACTTTATAAATGATATGCAAATCTTTGTCAATTGCTTGCAATTAATATACATTTGCCACCTAAAAAATGTTTTACCTATTATCTTACATATTTATAGATCTTCTACACCGAATGTGCCTGGTCAAGAGGAACAGCAATGGCAGCAACAGTATCCAGGTTATGATTACTCTAGTTATTATGCAGCATGGCAAAATTACCAATCACAGAATCCATATTATGGATATGATCAGCGATATGCTGCTGCTTATGGTACTGCTTATCAATATCCTGCACAGTACTCATATGCTGATCCATCCCAAACTACAGCTACTGCAGCAACCACACAAGCTGCTGCTCAAGTAAGCTTTTGACATTTGGTAAATTGGTAGCTAAACTTAGAATTCAGGGGAAAAAATTTAATAACTGTTTGATATAACTTTTAAATAGTAACTTTAAAAACTTATTTTATGCAGTGATGGCATAAGTAGACATTTCTTGGTATTCATAGTACTATCACCGAACATCAATTACATAGTTGCAATAGTATACAAGAAAAAGTATATCATAAACATCTTATAAATAATAATAGATATTTGAACATATCTATTATTTGTATTTTTTTTTTTTGAAATGGTATATGTTTTGTAAAGTTTTACATTTAAAGTTATTTTCTAATTTTTAGAAACTCTTACCAGTTCTATAAAATAACTCATTCACCTGTAGCTTTCTATGTCATTTCAATTTGAAAACTGCCACTAACTATAATTAATGTTAATCTGTTCATAAATATTGATCAAATCTGTATGGAATTATGTAGCAAGAGATCAACTACCATTTTATAGATTTTGAATTCACTATTGCAAACTAAAGATTGTCTTTTGAATTTCCTGCATGAAGTTTATCTTATTAAATCAAAACAGTTACTTATAAAATTACTTATAAAAATTAATGTTTTAGAAAAATGCAACATTTGTTTTTCTCAGTAATGTATTTCAGTTATATCTTATTATTTACACTTGATTCAATATTGCTGAACTATATTCTATTATCCAATGTAAACATATTAATAAAATTCTGTGCAATAACAATATATATCTGTTCACTTTTCAGTACACCCAAGCAGCTTATGAAGTAGCTGAGAATATTGTTGAAGGTAATACTTACACTATTAATGTTATTTATTCATCATGATTAAAAAGTTAAAGAATTTTTAAATTTAGTTTGTGAACTGAATAGTTTAATATTCCTTCACATTCATAATCTAAATACCTTGCTAAATATTCATTGAATAATTGATCTTTCCAGGAAATAAATTTGGTTACTACATAATTTTTATACATTGGTTTGAAAACAAGCATATTTCATGAAGCTGTTTTCTTATTAATTAAACCTCATTTTTCCCTTTACAATTTTTAATAAAATAAGCTGTATTAATTAAAAAGATCTGTAACAGTGTGCCAGTACAGAACAAAGTTTATGGTGTGAAATATTATGTATTATTTTGACATTGAACATTGAAAAATGTATTCTGTCTAAATTTTTTTTTATTTATTTAGAACATGATATACCTCTTGATGTCGATCAGTTAAATTTAGAGCTCATGCAAAGAAATGAGGTAAGTTCTGATATTTTTGTCTTTCCGAAAGAATATTTGTTATGGAATAACATTGAACTGAAGTCTTTAATTGACATTTCATCCTGTATTGCATCTAAAAAATAAATGTTATTCCTATAAATGTTTAGATTTTTTAAAATGTTAACTAAAATCAGATGTTATGTTTTGAAACTTCATTAGTTGAGAAAATTTAGAAGTACATTAAGAATCAATTATGTATCTACCCATCTAATGGCAGATTTTATTCCCTATTAATACCACTTAAAAAAATAATTCTGGATTCTAACCTAAAATATGAAATCATGGTCAAAAGAGTTTGTTAAAAATTTGAGGCATTTCATTTTCTTATTCAATTTTCTACTTCTAGACTCAAAAAGAAATCTCTCGTAAAAAGTAGTTACTAGTATGTACAAATTATGGAACCCTTATTTTAGACCAATTCAGTTCATTGTAAGTCTACTGATGGCTTAATGTTTTAGCTATGCTTACAAAAGCAAAAATATATTAACATAAATAAGTGGATTTTTAAAACATGCAACTCTACTCTTATATATAAATAACTGATTTATATCTTAGCATTTAAATATAATAAAACATATCTATTCACAAGAAATGAGAATTAAAACCTAATTTAATGTGCCTCTGAGTTTATTGCCAATTAGATAATCCAAACAAGCAAAAGAATAAATTTACTTGCAACCCTAATATTGGATTTGTTTACTGTTCAACAAGTGATATTTGCAATTATATGTAATTTTTAGTTAAAATGAACTACAAAAGGTAATATTAATCCTTTTGCAATTCTTACGGAATTAATTTAATTAAAAGTGTCTGTTCGAGCATTTTGAAATTCATTTAAGTATTATCTTGTTCTAATTAATCCTTATTCCAATAATCAGAAATATTATACTGGAAAATTCAATGACCATATGGTGCAGTATTTATTGTGGTGATAGAACATGCCTTTTTTCTTTAAAGAAATTTCTGAATCATTATTTAGTTTAACTTTATTTATGCAGATAAGTCTATTTATTCTTGAAAGTTTGCTCAAAAGCTGAAGGCATCACACACTCTTAATTGTCGAAAGCAAAAAAAAAAAAAAAAAAAAAAAACAATTCAGAATTCAAAGGGCATTCAACAAAAGTATTCCATAAAAGTCATAGAATTTTATTGAGATTTGTGTACGATTTTTTTTTCTTTGAAATCTTTTTAGAAGTCACTAAAATGGATGCAATGCATATAATAATCATTTATAGAGTAAAAATTTTTTTATTCAATATTTTTTTCGAATTACTTTCTTTTTTAGGAATTTTACACAGCATTAGATGATTCAAGATGGTTGCCAACTGACAATTTAGATCCGCCTTTGATACGCATCAAATGACTTTTTTTACATAGTTATCATACATCAACTCATTTATATAATGTAAACAGTTAAATATTTACTGTTATAATGTTAAAGCTTTTTCTACTATATCTAAGAATAGTAAAACTTATTATAACTAGACTGAGAATATTTTTAAAAAATTACATTTATTTTTCTTCCACTTAACATAAAATGCTGGCTAATACATTGAAAGAATGGTTAATAAAACCCATGTAAATCTCAATCTACAAGAAATAACATAATTACAAGGTGTAAAGTTGAATAAACATATCCTAAATAAATATATTTCAAGTTTTTGTTTTTCTGTACAAGTCAATTGGAATGTATACACAATTTTAAATACAAATCTCAATGTTGATTATTATAGAGAATTCTTATTCACAGAAGCAAGTATTAATTGAAGAACAAAACTTGAATGCTGAAAAAGCATCTAAATCTGCCATACTGAATAAACCGTCAATTTGCAGTGTTATTCTCATGAATTTCAATTTGATAGCCATATTATCAGACCAATGACTACAGCCACCAAAATCAGAACAACTACTAAAAAGCATGCTTTACGTCTTGCAGCAGCCTAAAAAAAGAAGTTAAAATGATTAGAAAAACCACTAAATAGATTGTTTAATGATGTTATAAAGAATTGTATTCATTATTGGTATTTATATAAACCCTTAAATTATATTAGGGTAGATATTAGAATTGTCTTTCTGAATAACTAGATATAATCTCAACTTCTAATTATATGAGAGATTTATGCATCTGCTAGTTATATTGATGTAATATTAGGTTAATAAGTGAACACATAGAAATGGTATAAGTCAAAGCTAATCTTCAGTACTTGAAAGATACACAAATTTAATAACATTTGCAAATTCAAAATGTTAAAGATCGCAGATTTTTTTAAAAAAAATCTGCAATAGCTGACTGATAATATGTTTTGTAATATTTAAAAAAAAGTGCTCATTTCATATACTTTGGCTAGAAAAAAAGTGGCTAGTTGTGACTATTTCATAAATCATTTTTTTTTTAAATAATTAAGCCTGCAGAGACAGAGCAGGCATTTTCTTTATATTAAGCTTCTTATCAATGCCAATTCATTAAATACTCAAATTTCCTACAACATTTTAAAATTTCATAAAGGAAGGTATAGCATTTTCATGAAAGTAACACAAAATCACCCATTCTCATGTTAAACTCATGCAATTATCCTTTACCTGATGACGTCTGGCTTTTGCCAATTGTTGTGTCCCTTCAGAAACTTGGATTTGAGCTTGTTCAACATTTGCTTCAATGCTGTCTGTAAAAATAAAATATATTGCTATTGTACAATAGTTTTCTTCTCACAAAAATATTACATGCCTTTTGTAAGTGGTTCTTATTACATTTTCAAATGATATAATATTGTTTATGAGTTTCAAAAATAAAAATTTTTCCTCAATAGATGCTTATATTATTGATGGCTTACACCATTAAGTTATATTATATCTTGGATCACTAACCTTATTTCGGTGTGAAATGTCATCTTTTTAAAAAAGCTGAATTATCAGCAGTACTCAAAAGAAACCTATTGTTTACATTCATATCTTATTTTTTCTGCTTACCAGTTTATGGGATATAATTTGGTAAATAAAAATGTATTTTTTTAAGTTCATACATAAACTATAAAAGTTGTAAATTGTCACCTCTTGTGCCACGGATCATTAAACAGATACACGATATTGATTACCATACTCTTTTTCAAGTTATACTATAGAGCAGAACTAAAAGAAAATTTAATCAGAAAGTCATGTAAACGATTTAACTATCTATTTGGCAGCATTTAAGAAGTTTGAGAACAATACTAGAAATGTATTTTGTGAAAAACAGTTCTGTCAATCTACTTTCACCTAACAAATAGAAAAGTTTGGAATGTGGCATAGGTTCACAATGACCAATAAAAAAAGTTAACTAAACAAATAAATGGGAACAGGGGTAACAGCATCTAAGCTAAAAGAGAGTGTAATCCTAAATACAAGACCATCTTACACTATGGGTCACTAAATGCAATTATAATTTTTTTAATTAGCCTTCCTTAACTTACGGTTTATAGATGGTGAACATATATTACATGAAATAGGATACTTAAAATTCAAATTGCTAGTTTATAGTCCTTTAATAGAAAAAATGTCCAAAGTAACTCATAAAATAATGTTTGTGAGATAAATTTTGTCAACAAGGAGTCTATAACTTTAGAATGAAGTGACAATTTTAACTAAACAGTTCTTAGCAAAGATTTAAAATCATAATTAATCTACCATCCTTCTCCAACTGAGAGATCAAGAAATAGAATGTATATTATTTAAATGATAGATTGAAATTTCCTCTTAAATTTATAATTCGAAAATACAAAATAAGTTGATTTTTTGACATAAAGGATATGAGAGTATCAAAAAAGGATTTAGTTATTGTGTTAAACATAATCAACTTATCATATGCATATATAATTTTTTCCAATATCAGATTTTCAAATTGTCTGTTGTAGATCAAGGAGGGGGGTTCTGGTAGAATGTGATTTTCTAATTTTTATATATGTTTTCATGTAATGTTTAGAAAACTTATCTAAATAAGGCTTTAAAGAAATTTGAAATTACTTAAAACAGGCTTATGACTTCATTTTAAAAGCTAAAATATTTCACTCTCATATGATGAAAGAAAAAAAAGAAACATTTTAACAACATGCTTTAAATCAATACAACTTATTTTATTCTTTTTGTTACTAACACATAATATAACCTATCAGTGCTCAGAATATTAAAATTTAGAAAGTTGCATTTTACTTTGTTAACTAAACTGGCCACACTGTTTCTATTTGCTTTGTCTAACAAGTCAGTATGTATATACAAATTCTTAAAAAAAGTTTCAACTGGCTTGTACTATATTTTAAATATATTTTGGAATTAAATTGTCACCATTTTAAAGCATTTTTATTCCTTATGATTTATATTTGAGACAATGCAAAGAATTTAAAAGTATCTGTTTTAGATATTTTACTTGATGATGTTTTTAATTTAAAAAAGAATAATGCTTTAAGTTAAATACTTTTGTTGAGGCAAAAGTATTTCTATACATATATATTAAACTGAGTTATGAGTTAAAATATTAACAGTTGGTGAAACATCTTGATATCACATTTTTATGTAACAAAGAATTTAATACAAAATTACTGAACACTTACCAATTACTTCGCCTTGCTCATGAACTAAAGCAGCCAAATCAGTGAAAATGTGATTCACATCAACAATATCAGCCTAAAAGTAATAAAAATAAAATACATTTATTGTTTGTCCACCACGAGAACACTTCCGTACAAAAGTCTATGCTTACGGACGTCGCTAAAGAAACAGGTTACTGTAGGAAGAGTTCATTTTGCATTGGTAGAAATTCCAGTTTCTTACATTGGCACGTTTAGTGCCAAATTGGTGAAAATCATTTGAATACTTGGAATATTGAAAATATGTGAAATTCCAGTTTCTTACATTGGCACGTTTAGTGCCAAATTGGTGAAAATCATTTGAATACTTGGAATATTGAAAATATGTGATATTCCTATTATATGTATAGAAAGAAAAATGCAAATCAAATAGAAAAACTGAATAATTATTTGTATATCTAACGACTGCACAAAAAGAAAAGAAAAAAAATTAAATCTAAAGTAAAGTCATGCATGACCAAAAATTAATCATCTTCATGTCATTTATTTTAAATTTATGTAAGTATTTAATATCAAATTCTCCAAAACAAACATGAAATAATCTGTCAATTTTACATAAAAACTATAATAATTAATCATAATTTTTATAAAAGGTTGTTTATATTCTAATATAAAGTAAAATGTAAATGTAATTAAATATGCTTGAAACTTTTCGAAATTATATATTTTTTTTTTCAGAAGTATATACTATTTTCTAAAACATAAAATTAACAATTACCACACTATCACTTTTTAGGTTTTTAAAAAAGCTAACTTTGATTTGTAATTTATTTTCAATATGCACAAGCTTTCTGTAACATAATTAATTTTGCAAAGTTTATAGGTAAAAATATTCTGAATTTGAAAATAATTCAAGTGTTCATTCAGGCACATGCCAGAGGTCCTGGACTTAAAGGAAAACCCAGCATTGCTTTACATTATTTGCCAAAAAAGCTGTAAGAGTTTGTTTTAGGATAGTATTCCAGAGGACAATTTATTAATTTCCCCCAGTTCGAAAAAGAAATATAATTATTTCAAATAAAACTCTCGCACAAACTATCATTTCAAATAATAGTATGATAAATGGGCCTTTCTTTTCAATGTATATCAGTAGACATAAGCAGAGTAGCAATAAAGGATCCATAAATTCCTGCATTCATTTTATCATTAGGGCTTGAAAATTCTTCATGCCCAATGTCACTTCAAATTGACACCAAGAAAAGAAATAACCCTCCAGACTTCGGTCCGATTCCTCCTATTCAATGGATCTTCCCTACAGAAATCTGCTTCTAAAATGCCTGCCGTAAACATAGACATTTGTCTGGGAGTGTTCTAGTGAACACACAGTAGGAATCATCTCTAAAAAAAACATGATTTTGCTTTCAGGTTAAATCACAAACTGCCAGAATACTGTGATATATGTTGATAAGGAATTCAAATTAAGTCTATAAAATAAATAGTACACACAAAATAGAACATTACCTCCAACTTACGAACTGCTTCCTCTCTTTCCCTGAGTAGTTCTAAATTCACTTCTTCCTCCATTTGTAATGATGTCATCATTTGAGTTTGTGTAGGACTATAAAAAAAGAAAAGAACCAAACAAATCATACAAAATTGTGAGGAGAGAGTTTCATAACAATGGAAACTGTATACAACTAAATAGACATTTGAATTAAATTACAGATAGAAAAAGAAACTATGTTTTTAAGAAGAATATTTTATCTTGATATGTGTCAATGTAATATTTATCAAGAATATTTTATCTTGATATATGTCATAATATCACAAAATGCAGATTTGAATTAAAGTACCAGAATGTGGCATTACAAATTTAGTTTTTGGAGTTTCAGAAGTAATAACCATTTTTAAATATACTTGAAATAACTTCTAAAATACAATCTCAATATGTCTCTATCCAAATAATTTGAAAATACAAAAAATAAAAATGGCATAATAAATTATTTAAAATATATATCTTAAATTACCAATAATA
>JAPMOR010032356.1:74390-99365 GCA_026543865.1 Argiope aurantia | reverse complement strand
TAAAATTGAAATCAATGCGTTGTTAAATAGAATTTGTATAGCCCTAAGAAATGAATAGTTTGTAAGCTCAACTAGCATTCTAAAAAACAAAAATTGAATGCAAAGTTAACTTGAAGAGAAATACATAGTTTTCAGATATATATACACACACACACATATTATATATATAAATTATTCCGACTCTTGACATTTCAGCATATAATTTTTTCCATTTACTAACAAACCATATTTAAACACAAAATTATTCAAAATAATAGTTGAAAAATTCACATAAAGCAATAGATTTTGTAATAATGAAAGATCTAATTTTAAGATAAAATTGTTTCAAATAAATTATAGGAAATTGAATGATATATATTAAAAACACTCAAACCTCATTATAAGTAATTTGCATTAAGAGTAAACTAACGAGCACAACAAAATGCTAAATTAAAAAAAATGATTTATTTAACAAGAAATATTTTATAAAATGAGACTTATTATTATGATTTTATAAAAAATATTTTATAAAATCATACTGCCATGAGCCAGGATTAGCCTGTATATCAGATATTAGTCTGGGTCAAGTACTTGTTTAAAAGATATCCTGATTTCTGTAAGGAAGAGATTGGGCCAAAAGATTGCATAATGGGAATGAGCAAGTATTTATACCTTAATTGAGAAGATTGCATCTGGTAAAGATTATTGGGATAAAGACAGAAAGCAATGATATCATTGAACTGATGGAAAAACATAACCAAAATTACTGAAGAACTTACAGAGCTATATTCTGTGTCATATAAAAAGTTGTACATGAAATTGGGTTAGGAGAGAAGAAAATAATAGCACCAAATGAATAATAATCCTTCAGTGAAATAAGAGAGATGAAGGAGTACATTAAGAAGCAGCATTAATCAGGCAGTAGCTATGCAAGCTACAAAATCTTTTAATGATAATTGCCAAATTTTGAAGAATAGTCAAAGACAAATGTTTTCTAGCAACACATTTTTTAAACATGCATTATTAATAATAAATTACATAATTTTAAATTCTTTAGAGTATTTTTTCAAAATAGAAAGGACTGTCCTATTTTACATGAATTCTTATTGACTAAATTGTTATACTTAACAAGTGTTTTGCATTTCAAATGATGTTCAGGAATGTTAAAAAAGATAGTGTTGTTTTTAATTCTTCCTAAATTAAAAACATTTGTATATTATGAAGTAATTCATAAAAGTAGAGTGTTTTTTATACAATTCCTACAAGGAAAAAGTATAAAGATAATGAATTTAGATTCAATAATTTTTTTAACAAATTTTAAGTATGATTTTTTTCCCAAATACTATGAGAATATAATAACTTTTTTTATCTTGCAAATCTAACTAAAATCTTAGGGCTTCAAGATACAAAATCTTTGTCAATGGATGACGGAATTTACATTCTTCTAAAAACAAATCTAGAAGGTTTATCAGATAAACATAACTATTGCAATTTTAATATGAGGATTGCAGTGCAAATCATCTGTGGTCTCCACTTACTATCTAATTGTACCGAATTAATTACCTAACTAGATGATAGCTTCTCTATTATAGAGAAGTAGTGAAAAAAAGTATCATTTATTTAGATACATGGTCAGAGTGTCTGATGCATGTCATGCCAGCAAACATGTTAAATGATAAAATTTTATGAATATTTAAGGTATGTAATATTAAACGTGTTTAATAATTTGCATAGAATTAGAAAAATAACACTCTTCAATAAAAATATATACCTTTGGAGATCAATAAGATTCTGACCGCTCGACGGAGTATCATCACCAAATGGGTTCTGGAAAAAATTTTAAATATAATAATCATTTTAATAAATTTTAAATAAATTAAATACAACAGAATAGATTTTTCAGCATCAAACTAATAAATAACATTCAAAATAATAAAACACGTATGTAAAAGTACATTAAAAAATTTACTACAAGTAGTTCACTATTTAATTGCATGATAGAAAAAAGTATTTTTTTATTTTAAGTTATTCTTTTTGAAAAGTAAAAGATTGTAGTTTTGATCACATTTTATAACATATATTAACAGCATATAATTTTTTATTGCATTATTTTTTTCTCACATTATTTCTTTATTGTATGTTCTAGGTACTTAATGTTTTTATGATTTTTGTTTTGAAATAATGTTTAGCATGTCTAATTTTTTTAAAAATCTTTTATTAATAATTATTTTCTATTACCTATCTTCAATATATTTTCTTTTAAATGTTACTAAAATTAACAAAGCGAAACTTTCTTCTCAAATATTTTCCAAATAGTACATTTTATTTAAAAAAATTGATTAGAATTCATTGATAATTAGGATAAAAATATCACAATAGCGATCACGAATTCCCCCTGTGAAAAATTTCAAAATTTTTAACATATGAAGAGAAATAGAAAAAAAAAAAAAAAAAATCAGTCAAAAAATTCATTACTATCTGAATGAAAAAAGTTAAATAAAGACAAGTAAAAACATAAAACTTACTCCAGTAAGACCAGAATGAGCTCGAGCTCGCATAACACTGGCTTTTTCCTTTTGAGCAGCATTTCTCTGTGCAAGCTGGAAATTCTTTAAAGCTTCCGAAAATTGACTAGTTAATCTTTCTTTTAAAATTTTCCTTTGTTTCTAGAATAAGAAAATATATGAAATGTATTTTTTTTAAAAAGAAAAAACTAAGTACGGCATTCAGATACAAAGGAACTTAATAAAAATGTGCTATGTAACATAATAAGACAAGAAATCCATCACCAACAAAAGCAATAATGATAAATATACAAGATTTTATATTACCAAAATATGAACAATCAGTAAAGCAATAAGAACAAAAACAAAGAATCATCAAATCATTTTAGCTAATTTGGCACATTTGTTGAATAAATGCATCTTTATTTGTCATTCTTTTTTTAGGGTAATTAAAGATAAAACTATGAAGCTTACAATTCTTAACTGTCAAATAAATGGAATTTGGTAATGAAAAGATTTTTAATTTCATATTATGAAACTTGTAAATTTAAATAAATAATGGAAAATTGCAATAAATATGAAAATTTTTTAATTCATATTAATTTAAAATTAGTTCAGTGTTAACAAAGTTTACCTTCCAATATTCAGGTTTATTTCCCCTAAAATAATTTTTTATATAAAAGAAAAAAATATATATTATTTGAAACTTTTTTTAAAAAGATTTGTCACCACAAAGCAAGCAGTATATTTATGATAATATAATATAGGTTTCCTGATTTCTTAGAGTTACAGCCATGAAAAATTTAGATAATATTGATTTATATTGCAAAATGCATGAAACATTATACAAGTTTTAAGTAATCAAATAGAATAAAACTACAGGATCACTTACTTGATCTGAAAGGTTTGGTGGGTTTGGTAAAGATGAAAGTTCTTTCAGGTGGTTATTAGTATCTTTCACTAGTTGATTGGTATAGTGCTGCACTTGATGCCTACAAAAATGATGGACTTAAATAAAAGCTTCAAATCAAGGAATCATCATTTTTATTTATAGTTATTTAATGATCTGAATGACAGCTAATAATTATTTATTTCTAATGGTTGCAGGGAGAGATAAAAAAAATCTGAAATGAGCTGAAAATAAATCATTTAGAGTTACTTACTATTCTATATATTCTATTATTATTTTATACAAAATAAACAGAGGATAACTATCTACCATATATGCACAATAGTGATATTTTTGTGCATATATTGATACTTTTTTTCTTATTTTGTAGTACTCTTAGATAAATTTATATGCAGATTTTTCCAAAACAAATGTCATAACTCAATAAAAAATTTCTTCAAATTAAAATTTTTAGCAGAAGTTTTGAATTTGATATATATAAAAAAATGTACTTACAGCTGAGCTCTGAGGCTTTCACAATCTTGAGATGTCCCAAGCTGATTAACCATTTTCTGCATTGAAGCAACTGAAGAAACATTGGTGAAATTATAAAAAGATTTGTATCACACTATTTAAAAACTCGTTCATTTTAAAAAGAATTACCTAAAATTGTTTTACTAAAAGTTTCCTTTCAGAATACTAAATTCTAAGAACTGTATATATTTTAATGGCTATTTATTAATTTATTATTTTTTTATTATATCTAGATGTAAATTCTGTTACAGTACAAAAAAAAAATAATAATAAGGACACATGTAAAATTGCCAAATCTAAAAATCTTACTCATGGAATTGTGGGCACATGTTTGAAGTAAAAATAGGAATAAAATTAAATTACTTCTTATTTCCTGTAAACTACTTAAAATTTTATGATGTTTTAACAATGCCCAAAGAAAATAATCTTTTTGACTATGTAAAGGAGAAAATTATTGCTTTTTGAGAATGCGATTAAGTAGACAGTAAATATCCAAGAAAATCTAGAGATCTAAAATATTAATTTAAACTTTACCAAAAAACCATAGAAAGTATGACATGAAAAAATGAACAGGAAGACCAGAAATTTTCACTCATATACAGAAAATAATTATTGTAAGGACAGCATTCCAGAAAAAACGAAACTGCAAATGAAGCCAGGCAAAATTTGAATTTATTATGTTCATTGAGGACTATTCAAAATAATTTGAATAAAAATCCTCATAATTTTTTAATGTAAAATTAGTGTCACATCTGTAGCTTCCAAATCAACATAAAGAGAAGAGAAGTTGACTTTGCTAAAAAATACATTTCCCTCAATCAAAAATTGACTGATGTAATTTTTCTGACAAAAAGTCCAATCTTGATAGGTCTGATGGTTTTTGTTATTTTTGGTGTGATCTACCAAGAAGTCTTTTCTAAACGTCAATATGGCAGTGGCTTAGTAACAATTTGAAGCACTTTTGCAGCAAATGGAACCACTCCCATAGTCTTTATCATAAGTAAAATGAATTCCAATGAAATATGTTGATATGTTAGGAGAAATATTGTTATCTGAAGTACCAATAATACTTCAGGGGACTATATTTTTAATAGAATAATACTTAAATACATATTACTGAGACCATAAAAGCCTGGTTTAATGTACTTATGTAAATTTACTTGATTGGCTGACAAGAAGTTCAGATCTGAATCCTATCAAAAACTTAAGGTGCTTCTAGCCTGAGAAGTTTACAAAAATAGCATACAATATCAATGCAAACAGGATCTTGTGTTTGCTATCAATGATGCTTGAGAAAAAATTAATGTGGATACTTTAAAAGAACTTTCATGATCCATGGTTTCTCAGCATATTCAAGTGATTGGTAAAAAAAAAAAAAAGAGTAGCTTTCTTGATTAATAAAGAAAATTTTAAGTATATTGGAACAAGTTGTTATACCTTTTTTCCATATTTCCTTTAGTGATAATTGTGATAAAATCAATTTTATCTAATACTTGTTTTTATGGGCTATATGAGGTATTATAAAATTATGTAGCAGAAGTCAAATATACAAAAATTTAATTAAGATGAAATGAAAATAAATTACATTTTCATTGAATCTATCTTTGTAGTTTAAATAAATGCTATCCTTGTAGGGTTTTTTTTTTTTTTTTTTTTGCCCACTGTATAAATTTATCACCCAACATGAGAATTGAAAGACCTGTTTAAATTATTTATTTTCAAATTTCTTGAATACAAATATCTCAATTTAAATAAATAAAAATTTCAAGTCATATCAAAAATAAATGTCAAGACTTAAGACAAAAAATACATGCTCATTTTAAAACTTTGGTGCCAAAGTCTAATTGGCAACTGCATATTTATGAATTTAATAATGTGCTCTATGTCTTAGATAAATGTTAAATATGAAAATTTGTCAGCAATGGATTTATCCACAGAAAAAATAATATAAAGTAATTGAAATCAATGATAAAATATAGGGCAGACTAAATTATCATATGTTATGGCTCCAATAATCTGAATACAGAAGGAGGAGGGAGCAAAATCATAACTTAAATCATAATTCAGTAAAACCTTCAACAGCTGTGTATTATAATGATTGTAAAATGTGTATATTTAGAATTTTGAGCTCAGCAATTAAGCTGCCATATTTAATATTAACAAGCATACTGCAACATAATATGCCCATTCAGATGCTAAAATAACACTCCTACATCTGACTACAATCATTCCAATACAGAAATATTTCATAAGTATTCACACATAAATAATATTTAAAAGTCTATGAAATTCTATGTAAAAACCATTTATACAATAATTATTTATATGATCAGCTTACAAAATTTAATCATTATCAAACTAATAAAGGATATAACTTCCAAGTTCCAAAATATCAAAAGATAACAATTAGATTCAATTCATCTATATTAAGTCTAACCATTATCATTTCATAGTTATGCGATTGCAATAATTTGCACAAAAAATATTTAATATTTTCATAGATTTAATTAAATACTAACTGTTGTAAAATTTGTTTCATTTCCTTCAATTTATTACAGTTAGAAGAGAGGGGGGAGGGAGAAAAATAAACAATAAGAGTGGTCATCCCAAACTTTCTTGCAAACTTTCTAATAAAGATATTATCCCAAAGAATACCTTATATGGCATTAACACATATTAGTTACGAAACTATATGACATATACCAGTTTCATCTATCTAGCATAAAGCATTTTTGAGTTATCTTTGTCAAAGACAGACATTTTCCAAAAACGTGTTTTTCAAACTCAGGGAGGTCTAAAATATGGAGATTCCTCCTGAGCTTTTTGACAACAACAAAACTTTTTCTATACTTCATATACACGAAAGAAATGGAATTAAAATTAGCATAGATGGAAGAGTTCTTTCATTCAAATTCAAAACGGTTTAAAAATCATTTTATTCAATAATATTGGTTGGAGGAAAAATATTAAATATTATTAAATTTTTTTAACTAAAAAATCCAATTTTTTAAAAACTTTCTAAATAAGCATCTACCCAAAAATTTGTCAAGATGACAATGTAGATAATTCTAGGTCCAAAGGTCTGTTTCATAGAGCATTTTGCACAATTTTTTTTCATCACATACAATATATTAATTGAAATATCTATATTGCAATTGATAGACTGTATGCCAGCCTATAAACATTAACATGCTAAAATGAAATACATGCAATATTAAAATTAAAGAAAAGATTAAAAAATGGATTTACCATTCTGAGAAACTTTCTGAATATTAGTACTGATGACATCAGACAAGCGAGAAAATTCTCCATATCCTCCTAAATTACAAAAGTAATAAAAAAAAGGCAAATATAAATAAAAGAAATAGAAAAACTCACCATATTTGTATCAAACATTTATTCAATTTAAAACAATTTAACTTTTTTATTAAATATTTTTAAAAAAAGCACCAAAGAATGTTGACAATGATTTAAATTATTGCAAATAGAAATAAGCATAGTTTTATTTTTTTAAAGCTATTATGAAATCCAGAAAGGGACTGATTGGAAAAATGATTTCTATTACAATTTATTGGCTTATAAATTTTAAAAACATAAAGACAAACACAATATATGAATTGTATGCATTAAAACTGTTAATACCTCACCAAACTTAATTTTTTAAAAAAATATTACAAATATGCTGAGAGAGGTAAAACCATTGTTTGTTACCAAAATTGTAGCATAATAATCTTTTGTTTATATTAATTTATGCTATTCAGAACTACTATTACAAGACACCAAAAAACTTACTTAGAAAAATTCAAAATATTAAATAATAAAATCAGACACTATGCATAAAACAGAATAATGTGTGGCATCTTTGATAAAAAATTTATTTTTGAAAAATTAAAACATTAGACTTAATTTAATAAAATATACCAGAAAGGTTCTTGAACATTAACCCTCCAAGTGGCAAACCCGGAAAAAGATGGAATATTTTCTCCCCTCAAAATGGCAGGCCTGTCTATAGACGGAAACAAAAACTCCCTTAAAACTGCCCGTATTTTTACGGGTTCCTGTTTTTCTCTTCACCCAATCTGAAGCTGTGAGATAATGAGATGGGAATGTGAGATAAAGAAAAGCGAATTGTTATGAGTGGAAGATATGATTGACATCTTCCTGCTCTCGTCCTTTCATGCATTTTAAAAACTCGTTTACGATCTGAGCCGTTACTTTTGAGATTTCGATAATAAATACATATCCAAAATGAGTTCTAAATAAAGGGATTAAAATTGAACGTATGAAAATAGATACCTGGAATGAACAAATATACATATTATTAATAATGATCCATAAGATCTTAAAGCTTTCTAGCATAAGAAAATAGTTTATCTAAAAAATAAATAAATATAAAATTAAAATTTACGAGTTTCTCTTTTATAGCGTGCTTTCATTTAAGAATTGCTTAAGCAATTTATTTTTGAAAATAAGACACTAAACCTATGTACAGAACGTACTTAACACTAGATTTACCAGCCATTTAAATATATCTATTTCTACCATCACCAGTCAATATGACTGGTGTATAAGAAAAAATGTTCATCGTGATTTCCAATCTTTATTCATTCTTAAAAAATGGTGAAAAGGGTTTAACAATATTAATTTTTATACAAAAATGGATTTATGGACATCTTTAAATAACAAAACATTTAATTTTTTATAGGCTCACAATTTCTACATATGAAGATTTTGTTACTTGTACACTTTCCGCATAGATTTTTTTTGTTTTGATCTATATTGTCTTCATCAGGAACTTCCTCATCACTACTCAAGATAATAGCACTGTTTTCATCATTGCCTTGTGGATCAATTTGTGTATCTAATAATTCACCGTCGCTATCATATAATTCACTTTCCACATCTGAACAATCCTGAGGTACGCTGGTTGCATTTTCTAAATATGTAGAAACTTTTATTCGTTTTGACATTTTCAGGGGCTGACGATATGCAGGCAGGCTACTTGCCGAAGAATATATTTTTGAATATATTCAAATCCACATAAATGTTTCTTACCTTCTTACCTGTATGAGTAAAGATGAATGATTACGTTTGAAGATCACTTGGACTAAATACTCGTAAAAAAATCCTAAAGACACCATAATCACCTAAATCGGCTAGATAACGATAAAGTATTGAACAAAAGACGTATGGGCACTATTTGTATTTCCACGGTCTCATGATTCCTTCATAGAAACATTCACCAGTCATTTTGACTGGTACTGGTATAAATAGTTATAACAAAAAAATATATTTGTTTCTAACATATATAAAGTAAAATTAAGTTCATAAAATGTATTCTCTATTTATAGCTACAAAAGTCATAACATCATTTTGGAAAGCAAATGTTTAATGTAGCAGGAAATTTGAATTGAAGTTGCACGACCAGTCAAAATGACTGGTCTGGTAAATCTAGTGTTAACGAACGAAACTTTTTAATTTTTAATGAAATAATTTTTTATTTTTCATTAATAAGTGTAAAAATGGAGAGATATATAGAACCAATATATTACAGTGGGATTTTGGGGAAAGATTAGCATTCATTATATTAAATCCTTATTTTTATAACGTAATAATCTATATATGAAAATAGAATATTTGTTTAATTCTTTAAACCTTATGGAATTTCACACACCTTCACGAATTCAAACAAAAATGTAAGCATTGCAGAGATATAAGTTTCATTGTTTATATATATATATATATATATATTTGGTTTTTAATAATATTTTCAAAGTTAATATAAGCGCAGTTTTCATAGGTTCCATTTTTTTATCGAAATATTGATTCAATTTCGCTGCTCAATCTCATATATATCGAGTGGTTTTGTTAATGTTAAACTGGTTTCTACTGACATTTTTACTTATACGTTTAATGTTCAGTAATTTAATCCGCATGAAAATAAATGAATGAGTGAGTTAAAAGTGAGAATTTTTTGTTAATTTAATTAAAATGAAATAATTATACTATGTTTGTTTTTTAAATTGTTGCCATTTTTTTAACTCCTTAATCCAAATTTATCTCTTATCTAAGCATTTTTAAAAATTTTAATGCGTACAGCTGACATTTAGTTTGTGACAAAATGTTTTTAGAATTGAGATTGACCTAGGAAAAGAGATTCACTTATTAGATAATTTTAATCTGATTTATTAATTAATTTTGTCAATTAATAATTAAGAAACAATTCTTTGTCTTACTGAAAAGCCTCTGTCTTACAGAAAAATTCGTAAGAATTTATGCCACCTTATATAACTTTATTCAAAGATTAATGAATTTGGTGATGAGCGTAATTCCCACGCCCTTAGAAAGGGTAAATTAAAATTTTAAAGAAATGAGTTCCACTGTCCAAAGTATGTAGGTGCTGATTTTGGTAATTCTATTTCAAACTGTGAGGTCTGAAGATCAGCAAAACAAACAGACAAATAATGATGCACACACTCATCCATCTTTATTATTAACAGAGATGAATATTTGTGCATTTTTGAACTCTATTAGAGCTTACATATTTATCTAAGTGGAATATGCATCTTAGAAAATGAAACTGTGCATTGTAGATATCATTTTTTTTTTTTACTTCTGAAAATTTTAAAGAATTATAAATTAAAAATTAAATGAGATTTTAACGAGTTTTTTATTACAACTTTCACAATTATTACAGTATAAAAGGATTTTTTTTTGTATCATCTTAAAACTCAAAAGATTACTTTTTCAATAATTCATTTGTTTTGTACTTCATTTTTTTATTTATTTGTAATAAATTCAAGAGCATATATTAAGCCGTTTTAACAGCAGCATATTTCACTGTTATAAAATAATTCAAGACGTTTACATTATTGCTACACATATTTGATCATGGACTTTTTTTTCTATTGTTCAAGATGAAGTTACGAAGACTTGGCTTATATTTCAATAATTAATAAATTTCTGTTAAAGCTTACTTTTAATAATTTTTTTGTAACTGAACTAAAGTTTAATTCTACAACTAAGCAATGAAGAAAATTTTCAACTTTGCATTCATTTTTAAAATATCTGCTCTATCCTGTAATATAATAAAAAATATAAAAATATATGATTGTTTTTATCACTTGAAAAATTACATTATTATTATAATAAGCTGAATTGTAGTTGAATTAGAAAAAATTTCACTGGATAAGATATATGATAGATCATCTGAAACATTTCAAAAATTGAAAAGAAATATTCAGTAGTATACATAAAACTTTATTGCTGAATGATTCTATTCTCTGAATTTAGTAATTTAATAAGTCTAATTGGTTTCGACAAAAACAGTTTTGCATTAATTGAAGTTTATTAACTCCCGTTTTAAATTAAGGATTTACGGTAGTGCAGCTGACAGAAAATTCTAGAATTATGTAGTATAAATTGGTGCATGGTGTCTGAAACAATAGGAGTTATATGATTATCAAAACTTAAAATTCCAGGATGTTTTGCTGAAAAAACCATTTAATTTAAAATTTTATATTGACCAGCAATCCCAGCACATGTGTTGGTCGCCAAAAGCAGCTAGGAAGAAATAAGTAAAAAAAGATCAATGCATTTGCAAAGATTTTAAATTCAGAAATTTTTTTAATGATTCGTTTACCCCACGATATGTTGTTATTCGATTGCAAAATAGTGAGAGCTTTGATTCTAACCCGAATAACTTAAAGTTGAATTTTTTTTTAAATTGTAATTTATTTTAAAATGGTTCTTAATATTCTGTAGGAGCTTTCTTTAGAAGCATTCGAAAAATTTCAGTTGCAAATGGTTAATTATAAGTCTAAATAACCTGTATTATTTAAGTCATTTTTCCAAACCAAATTTGTATCATGGATATTAAAAAGAAATATTTTGACAATTTGTTGCAGTCATAAGGTGCATCAGCTGCATAATCCAGGTATTTCAGCATTCCTGAATTCTTGTAAAATATTTTTAATTACAAAATTTTAATCATGCAGATAAACACTAAAAATCGATATATCTGAAATTGAGATATCATATGGAATTCCATAATTATATAATTATTTTCTAAATACTAAAGAAGCTAAATTATAATTTGATGGTATTTTTTGCAAACAATATTTTAAATGCGCATTTTAAAATATTAAAATACATTGGCAATGCGCTGAAACGAAAATTTTTCAGGAGTTAAATTGCTTGTACGTAATTTCAAGAAATAATTACACAGTAAGAGCGGAATAAAAATTTTGAGAAACATATTACAATGAAAAAAAATATTAAACGAACACTTTCAATTTATAAAAATTAGATACTTATCAAGTTAAACATAACAATAATTTATTCCTAACGCAAATTTTATGTGGTGTTTAATGAAATAATCAAAAAACCTCTAAAAAACAATCACACTTTCTACATTTTCAATCTATGTTATTGTCACTCTCTTCCTAACCACTAAAAGAGAAATGATCTTAAAAATCGAAAGACAGCGATAAAAAACACCTACCACTCACACTATGTGGTCAGCTAATGACTCAGACCCAGCAGTGCTGAACTGACCACAAAAGGGGAAAGAAATCAATTTGTCAAAATCCTGACACTTTTAAGAATAAACCTGTTATTCAGACGTGCCACTTTCGGTAAGTATAATAATCTGAACGCCGCCGATAGGAGGGTTAATGTCACTATAAGTGTGACATTTCACTTTGTGATTTATGCTTTGTAAGATATTTAAAAAAACAACAGGAAGGTTAATGTTTGCAAAAGATTTCATATAAATACATTTATTATTATTATTATTTTTTTACCTGAAGAGGAATCAGGACTGCTATATGATGAATACTGATATCCATTTGAATAAGAGTTGGCCATTTTAATTAGTTATCTGAAAATGAAAATAATAATAATAATTCAGGTTTCAAAAATAGATGCAATAAATATTTATACTTTATTAAATCCTTGTTCTTATATTTTAAAATATCATTTGAATGCAGGTAAACATTAAATGCAATAAATTTAGATTAAATGTATTAATTTCTTTTCTATTTCCCTTCAAAATAAAATGCAAATAGCAAGTCAATTAATGGAGTGAAGTGTGAAAAAGAGAATAATAATAGTTATGAATCATATAAAAAATTCTTAACAATAAAAAAAAATCTATACTTTATCAAATTTTGAAATAAAATAATTTACAGTTTATTATCATTATTATTTAAAATCATTTTGTTTTATCATTAAAATATATTGTAAGTTTACATTTGTTTCACAGAAGAGTATTTAATTAAGAATTATTTATTTAAGAGTGCATAATATATTTTAGTTTTGTCCCAGAGAGTTAAAATATTGCTTTGAATGCTAACTAATAGTCCATTTGGTAATTTTAATGTCAATGTAGTGTAATGTAATGTATAATTTTAATGTAATGTAGACCATTATTGTGATAAAAAAATTGAAAAGTTGACTTAAAAATAAAGAATATTTTTTATTCGCAAATAAAATTTTCAAATCTTAAAATTACTTCCTATAAGGAATTTCGAGAAATTGTACTCATTAATATTTATCAGCTTTTAAAAGTGAGGTAAAAATGATTGTCCTGCTTGAAAAGTAAAATAGAAGTGAAAAAAAATTCTGAGTTAATAACTTATTTGATATGTCGGGTATCCAAAAAAAAAAAATTTTTTTTAATAAATAAATAACAGATTTAAACTTAGTGGTCTCAATCTAAAAATGCTTATTTATTCTGCAATGAAGTTAGCATCTCCCCTCTACTTCCTTCACATAGAAATTGCAGACTTTTTAAAACACAGTGAATAGCATAAATGCTTAAATTTTTATTTTCAGAAATCTTCCAGATGAATATTTTCTGTTTTATATCATAATGAATAAAACTGGATATGCATTATGGATTAGTTTTTTTTAAATTGACAAAATCAAAAAATTGACAAAGAAATACAATTTTTATTGCAAAATCACATACCAAATTTAATCTAGTTAAGTTCTTACATTTTTTAAATATCTATTGATGTTTTTTCATCATACTCGTCTGTTATCAAACAGACAAAAGACAAATTAAAAGATGTTTACAAACTTAGTGCAAAAATCACATGCTAAATTTCATTCATATAGCTAAAAGAGTTCTTGAATTAGCATGCTCACAGGCAGACAGACTAGCATTTTCAAAAATGTTCTGCACATTAAAATACTTTCTTCATATGCAAGAAAGAAAAAAAATTGTTAAGTATCTAAAATTTTAAAAAGATAAACATTTTTTTTAAATTTTTGTGTATTGAAATATGTTAAAGAATGATTATTTACATGAGCAGATAGTTTTTAAAGAGTGATTTTCAAGAAAATGAATATTTATGATTTTTATTTATTAAACGAATAATAAAAATTAATGGAATAAATTGCCTAACTTCTATATCAAACGAAACATATAAATCTCTTTTCTATAGATAACTCCATTCAACCTCTATTTATTTTTTTAATTTGCAATAGCCCCTAATTAACTCAAAGAGTATTTTGAAATTAATTTAATAAAAAAAATTTGATAAGCAAATAAAATTGTTATAAATCTAATAACTTGAAAAAATTAACTAAATAATTATAGTCTAATGCAATTAATTTAAAATTTATTATATATTATTCCAATTGTTTATTCCTTTTTACTTGATATTTAATATGTTATCTTAATACAAAAATATAATCAGAAAAATTATCATTACACAGATCAGCTTTTTTCTCAACTACCATACTACTCAAATACCATATATCCATACATTTCTTAGAGAGATTTCAATTCACAAATAATATTTTTTTTAAAAATCTTTACAAATATGGCAATTTATTTTGCTAAGAAGAACATCATTAATTAAGTGCATCATTAATTCATCCTTTTTTATATACTTGCTCATTAATGCACAGAATACAGATGTGCTACCTACAGTCATTTTTAGGAATATACCAACAATGTTAAAAATTACTTGTTATTGCGCAAAACTATATAATTATTTAATCTTTTTTTCTCTGACAAAAAAAAAAAATTAGCAGCCAGATTTTATTTTGTCAGATAGCATATATCTTTTCATGATTGAACAATAAATTAAACATAACAATACCGAAATTTTCTTAAGGAATTCTTATGATTAATTATTTGAAAAATAGACTCTTGAAATAAAATTCTAAATTTTAAAATTGAGATGCCCCTCCCAAAAAAAATGAGTCTTGTAAAGATATTTCCTTCAAACAACAACTTAATATGACTAACCACAAAAAAGAGAGAGAGAGAGAGAATATTGGTTAAATGCTATGACATTAGATAAATTACAATATTTAAAAAATATAATGCAATAAGTTAGAAGAATGAAAACTATTCTCACTAAAAATATCTGGCACAAGAAACATTCCATAGGCAAACACAATCAATAGACTAATATTATACTTTTGGCGAGATTAAAAAAAAATATTTATATCTTTGGCAATTAATTGCAGACACTCGGTTAATACACTAGTATAAATCAACTAAAGACAGTTTTTGTATGAAGAAAAATAATTTCTCAACAAACAATCAACCTTTTATAAAATAATTTCTTAACTTTTTAAAAATTTCATTACACTTGAAAACAGTAGGCTTCTTGAATTACGCAATGAATAGTAAAAAACATTTAATAAAGCAATGAATACTCATATTCTTAAGTTTTTATTTGCATAATCAAATCATTTCGCACCAGATGTAAATCAACCAGATCGCACCATAATTAATTTAATGCAAGCAGAACAATGGTGATAAAAATAGCATAACAATATTAAAACTTGTTTAAATTAAAAATAATAGAATAAATTTATTTTTTTAAATCTTAACAATTAAAAAAATATATGAAACTGAAGCAATCATATTTTTTAATCAAAGAATCTGCGCTGAAATAATTATGTCAAAACAATGATATAGTACATTATTTTTAAATTAAATGAGGAAAAAAGTCAGTTGATGTAACGATTACAGATATCAAACCTTATAAATGAATTCAAATTTTATTTGCTTCGCGAAAATATATGTATATATTAAGTAGATAAAAGCGGTCTTATTTGTTGCTGATATAGAAATACAAAACGAAAATATATATTTGGAAAATTGAATGATGATTTCACGGAATCTTCACAAATATTTCTAATTAGGCAAATAATTTTTTTAAATTTTTGTACAAATTAACTGTTTTAAAGTTATGAATAAAATATATCCAAAAGTTTAAAATTATCGATACGACGTAAATATTTACTTGTGACAGAGGGTGTAACAAGACGATCGAATGTCGCCGCTTTATATTTGTACAGCAACGGCGAAATAAATTGCGGAAAGAAAAAAGCAAATCTTTCTTCTGATTAAAATTTCATTATTACTTTATATTATATGAAAAATTATGATTTGTTTTGCATGAAAGTGCAATACTGAAAAGAAACTTTATTACATTAATCGCTAGTAACAACAGGAAATGATGCCAGAAGATAAGTACAAGTTTTCATAAAGGGAAGTAGTGACATGTGAGAATGATAGGTTGATAAAAGTAATAAAATTAAGACGCATGTGCTGCATTTTAAAAATCTTTTACTTATATACTTATAGGAAATTTCTTTAGACATCACCATATTATTTTTCAAGTAATTAACTAACATTTTAAAAATATTAATATTTTCTCTTTGTTATTGTCAAGCATCGGACATGTAATTTCTTTTTAAAAAGTACGCTAGAATCAATCAATCAGAATTATATCGCTAATGGATCAAGAATTAAAACGGAAAATTGTTACAAATACAAATTAAGTTTTCAGCCTATCATATTTGTAAAGGCAATTTTGAAATGTGAAAGATTTACATTCAACTATTGGGAATTGTATAATCTAATGATGATTTAAAGAAATTGCCATTTGGTATATCTGACAAAATTAAATTCGATTTCATCTTTTGTGTCAAAATATCTTATTATGATTCTTTTCTATAATATACAAATCCGCAAAATTAGTTGTTTTCCCTTCAAGTAAAACATAGTCTTAAAAAAATCATTTAGTTAATATTTGCCGAAGGTATTGGTTTTTAATTAATTAATTTTTTAAAATTTTCTGTTATCCTTTATTTTAGATGCATTAAATATGCAGAGGGAAATATATTGCATACATATACTTCATATATATATATAATTAACATATGTGCTTACTTATATTTTTAATATATTTGCTGAAAAAAATATTACATATTCAAAAGATCTTAATACTTATGTGGAGTGTTTAATTAATATTTTTAGATATAATTTTAAATTAATTTTATTTTTTTAGTCTTATGAATTTGAAATATGTTGCTAGCTGTGAGAACAATCTTGATAAAATATTTATTTATTCTTACAATTCAAAATATTATAACTTCGTATTCTAGTATGCTTTCAAGAAAATCTTAAATTAGTTTTTTGAGAAGAAACCAGGATATGAAATATAATACTAATTATTTAATTACATGTAAATTTAGTTGGAAGAATTCTGGTTGATGAATTATTATTTCAAGACTTGTTTCTTGTAAAAGTTGGATATGTTTAGGATCTGCCAATATTGAATCTGATATCAAAGACTGAGAACGAGTCAGATATCTTCATGTAGTAAGGTTAAGATTGTGTGATGAGATCTACTTTCTGCTTATGGTTCAAAGCAATATAGTCTGCCCCTCATAAGTCACATATTGCTTTAAAACACACTTAATGAACAATCAATCAGCGATTCTTGAAATTAGTGAACAGAAAAAATATTAAGCGTGTTACTGAAATTATTTCATTAAAGATTGTGTATTCTCCATTTTTAAAATAAAAGATTTGCCTTTAGAGTAGATATTTTCAGCAAATGAATTTTTCGGTGACAATCTGCTAAATTTGGTAGTCAATTTAAGACTGTTTGGATAGCAGCCATCATAACAGTTGCTGAAAAAATTGTCCATTTGCCCGTGCTATACCATGTTTTTGGCACCAAAAGGATATGATAAATTATGGTTACTGTAAATGTAGAATATATGAAAATAACTACTTTTTTAATATTTTAAATGATTATTTGCATTCTTTGTTAATTTTTCAGTAATTATTAATTAATAGTGAAGCTGCCAAATGTAACGCCAAAATCAAATTGTCATTGCAATCCTACGAGTGTGCTTCTAGCTTATGAGATGAAAACAAGCGTTTATTTACACTATTTATACCATAGAGAATCTCTTTTTGAGGTATAAACAACATAAACCAAGAGATATGAGAAACTCTTTCTCTATAGTTTATACAAACCTTACAGGAAAAAAATCGTATATATTAGGAAATTTCATTTTGTTGTTTGTTTTTGAAATTAATCACTAATCCTTCACCTTTAATTTGTAAGTAGTATCAATTTTTCTTTTAGAAGTTTGAATTAGAAACAGAAAATATTAATGCTGACATGTATATCTTTTAGCTGTCATTAAATTTACATGCTGCAAAGAAGTTAAATTACTGTTTAATGGCAAATTTTTCATCTTGAACATTTATTTATATTGCTTTTGATTTATAAATCCAAATTTTAATAATTTAAAAAAAAGCATTAGATTAAACATATTAAGGAACAATAAAAAAAATTATATTCTTACCCATATTGTTTCATCAAGTTAAAGATTAATTATTATTATTTCAATATAGCTTTTTTCTTTCCCCTTCAAAATTTTTAACTTTTTTAACATCTTAAGTATAGTTTCTCTAATTTAATGAATTCTGTCTTCTTTTTGCATTCATATTATAAGTAAACCAATTTGTTAATTAAACAAAGTTAACTAAATTTTAAAATCAATCAGAATTGTCTTCTATTACATTTTTGACAGATTCAATATATTTAGAAAATTCAATATTCTGGAAATTTTATATTATATATAGATTACACTTTTACTGATGCTCAATTAAATGCTAGCTCAAAGTAATAAATGCAATGATTTTTCTCATAAGTTTGGAAATATGGTAAACCACTTAACAATTTTAAAAAAAATACTATTAAAACCTCAACATTTTAAAACTTAACAGTTACAAATTTTATTAGATTTGTTATTATACACTTTAACAACTTTTAACATATAAATAGAAACACTTTTAATTGTCTTATTAATGTACTTTAACATTTGTAAGAGGTAAAATTTTATAATCATATTTAGAATAATGGTTAAGATTTAAAAATAAAAATCAATAACCATGTAATTTGTTGCATTGCATTCAAGTTCTCCATGGTAATAGTTATGATTTCATTTCCTAGATTAATTAGTCCAAATATCTTGATTAGAATGACATGTAATTTATAAGTAATCCACTACATTGTAAAATTACTTCAATCATCAATGTGTTCAAAAATGAAATTCCTCATAACCTTGCTTATAAAATTTTAAAGTTTATAATTTTCAATTGCTTAATGATTTTCTAGAAAGAATAATAATAAGTCTATCATCAATACCTCCAGTCAATTTTAAATATATATTAAGCCATTAATAGGCAAGTATATATATTTTAGAAGAAAATGAATTTTTAAGTCAACAAGGTTATTATCAATTTTTAAAATTTGAAACTAGTTAAATAATGGTAGCATAAAATTCAATGAATTAAGAAGTTCACTTATATAATTTGTAAAAAATAAAATTCTTAAGTATTAGATTGTTAAAACTTAGCACGATATTCAATGAATTGGAAATCAGTAAAAAAGAAAAATGCATCAATACAAATTTATTGGCATTAAATTCAGAAAAAAAATAGTTTCATTCAATTTGTTAGTTGTTTTTAATTTGCAAATGTTTCAATGTATGCATTTTAATTTGTATTAAAGTAATTCTACATTTAAATAATTTTCTGTCTATTTTTGTAAAAGTGTTACATTATTTATTTGAAATAAAATATTTGATAAATTTATCTTGTTAGTTTATATTGCAGTTTATCATCATAAAATATAATTCATTTACCTGTAATCTAAATAAAATTTTTATAGCCTAAAATTTCTAACATACTGACTGTATAATAGATTTAAAAATTTAAAAAAAAAGTATTTCAATAATTTATAAAAGTGTAATCCTTTGTGTTCAGTCTCATGAAAATACAAGTAATGTGAAAAGAAAACATTCAGATAATTAAATAGTTTATTTTCAATATATATATATATATAATAAAGGAAGTTATGAAATCCTAATATTAGGTTATTGAAAACATTTTCATTAAGAGTAGCATTACAGTAGAAATATTAGAAAAGAACAAAGACACAAGTATCAGCTTCTATAACAATAAGAAATGGAATTCTTAAGAAATGTTGTAAGTCATAAATGGCAGGTGATGTCTTAAGTAACTTTTAAAAAAGAATGGCAACAAATTGTATTCAGTTTGTTGTAAAAAATTCATTATGTATATCTAAATTCTTGAATAAGAATATAAAATGCATCTTAATTTGAAAAAACTTAAATGTTAAATTAAAATTGCAGATAAACAACTGCACTACATAAAATTTATTACAATTGTATGCAACACAATAATATTGCATTTTGTCAGTGTCTAATTTAAGGTGAAAGGAATAAATTTCTTCAAAAAGAAAACAGTTAATATTTTTTTTAAAATTATCTCCCAATATCAAGTATTTACTTTTTTAAATTTTACATAAACAAAATTTTAGAATGAATAAGTAATAAATATTTGAAGAAACTAAATAGTTAATAGAAATAATCATTAGAAATTTTGAGAATTTATAAAGAGCTTTTGAAGTACTTATTTTTTCTTTAATTTGATTGAATTGTGTTCTATATGTTTATTCAAAATAATGAAATACATTCTTACAAAGTAAACAAAATAGGATACTATATGATCTTCAAATTTTAAACATCAGAATTGCCTTATAGTAATATTAGTAAAGAAAAGTTATCATAAGATTATAGTATATATTACAGAGTTAAGAGTATATTCCTGACTTAATTTCAGGATAATTATCACAGGCATTTCTTCTATACAATATTGAAACCAATGCAATTTCAGAGATTCATCATAATTCACTAACTAAAAAATTAATTATAAAAAAAGCAACATCTCTTTTCCTGCTTTAGCTCTTGAATATATACATTTGTTAGGATTAAAAAAATTATATAATATTTAAATGAATATATCTTATTCAAAATATAGTACTATAGCAGATTTTTATTTTACAATGATATTAAAACATTTATCTGATTTTACATTTATTTTGACTAGAAAATTAAATAAATTGAAAAAAGAACAGCATGCAATGATTAGACTACTCGAGAATTGCATTTTTACATTGATTATTAGTTAAAATGAGTAAAAAATTTAAGAAAATGAAATATGTATGGTTAATGCTGTAATTTTTAATAAATTACAACTTTGAAATGAATAACTACAAAATGACAAATTTGAAATGCACTGGTTTACAACAATATACTTGGATTATATACAGAATGTTTTTAAATTAATATAATGGATTCAATGAATATGACAGTTTATATGACAGAGTTGTATAAAATCAATGAGAAGATGGTATGATCACTTGAAGAAGAGGAGTTCCGACAGGAACAGAACAAGGACTTGGTAAGATGTCCGCTCGAATATCTTTAATGCCTTTTGTGTACCTTGTATTTGATAATCGCCCAGCTGTATGTCGTTTTACATGTTTTGCAAGGTGATCACTGCGCATAAATTTTCGATTACATGCAGGGCACACAAACTTTTTTTCACCAGTATGTGTACGCTTATGGCGTGAAAGTTCATCAGATCGGGAAAATCTCCTGTTACAATTTTCCCATGTACAAGCAAATGGTTTCTCACCTAAAGAAATTTTTAAAAAAGTTTTTTAATTAATTTATTATATAAAATAAATGAAGTTTTGCATGATTTATATAAAATATATTTGAATAAATCAAAGTATGGTCTTATAAAGTTTAATATCTGAAGTATTTAAAAAGTCCAGGAAAATAAAATTAAAGATAATTTCTCTTAAATTTTTTTTTAAATCATTGTTAAAAACATTTAAATTCCAAATACAACTATAAGACATTGTGGCATAACTCTTGCTCCAATTATATTCCAATTTTTACAGAATAAATATTCAACTTGCAACATTTCTGCATTTGTAATAAAATTGGAATACTAGAAAGTGACACTTTATAAAATCTCTGAATCTGATCAATATATGGATATCTTGTGGAAAAATAAATCACTTTTCTTACTTGATTTACTTAGTTTTGGATTCATGATTGGATGCATAAGAAACAAGTTTCATCCATATAAGCATTCTAAGAAATGCAATCGTGAAAGGACAAGAATATGCAAAACTGTGAAGAACTAGAGTAATCAGTTTGTATGATTTCACTATACTGTTTTGTTATCAGATACAGAAATTCCGTGAATGTGATAAGATAGAGGAAAACCATAACATCCAGCCTATTATTAATAATTGTATTAGTTAACATATAATATTAGGTGGGGAGAAAATTAGCAAGAAATCCATTAATTTCAAGAAATAAAGATGAAATATTATAATGATGATTCCCATCCCCCACTTTTTATTTATTTTATTATTTATTAATTCAATCTTGCTTCATTTAATGAATTTTGACTTCATTTCACTTTTTTTTTAAATATGTAATACTTTTCTTTTACAATTTTGTTTAAATTTATTAAGTATAATTTTTTTAAGTGAAATTGGATTCTTATTACAATAATTTGAATTTTCAAGACACTTTCAATAAACCAATCTATTTTGTCAATGCAGGGCTAGTTGTATTATAATTAAACTTTAAGGAGGAAAAACGTAATTATTCAAATTAAGATTTTCAGGTGACTATACTCGCAACCATAATACTTTATATTTGTTTGTTTAGAGCTGAATACTTTTTTTTATGCATTTCTGTTAGCTCAATAGTGTATTGGTAAGAAACATAATTTCAGAATGGCACAAACCATGTGCAAGAGCACTAAATATAAAAACCTTGAGCTTTAAATTTGGTGGGCAATTATCAAGACATAAAGCAGTTGTATTTGACACATATTTTGGTTGATGTTGAATTACAAGAACAACAACTTACAACATTTATATAAAAGTATACAATAAAAAATATATACTTCCAAAGACAGTAAAAGAATAAATTACCTGTATGTGTTCTGAAATGAGCTTTCAAATGAGAACTTTTAAAATAAGTCTTCATGCAGTTTTTATAAGTACACTGGTAAGACCTTTTACGAGTATCCACAGGATTATCATTTGACTTGGGAGATGATGCAGTTAAAAGCAGTGAAGCTGGGGCAATAAGTCTCTGTCTTTCTTTCAAGGAACATGAAAGAACATTAGTAACCAATGATGGAGATGATGTGACAACCAGCTGCATGACAGATGTGGCTGATGGTGATGAAGTTAAAACATTGGTTGATGATGACTGTGGTACATGAGTTAGAATGAGAGTCTGGGGTGTAGTAGTTTGACACTGATTTAAATTGGCCACACTTGGAATGATTATAGTAGGAGTAGAGATTTTGGGAGCAATGGCTATTGGCTTTGTGGCTTGTGAAATATTTGTACTGTTTGAAAAACTATCTACTGCTCTGATAGGAAGTACAGTTGCAACTGGAGTGACTTTAGTGTACACAGTTGGAACAGGATTGTCTCTGATAGTTTTGGCAGGTTCGAACGCTTTTGCACTCGGACTAGTACGAATGACCTCAGCTGCTGGAGAAGGAGTTTTTGATTGTCTAATTTCCTCAGATGATTTACTAGGAGGAGCTTTGACAATAACAGATACTGGCATGCCAGTAACAGGAGGAACTGGAGTAGGAGGAGGTGTATTTGTAAGTAATAGCTATAAAAGAAAAAATAAAGTATTAGTTTCATCACTGTTTTATACATAAAATAAATTTGAATTATTATGTGAAGAAAAGTCTTAATAAACTACATAAAACTTGCGCATAAAAAGGACATCAGATGTCACACTAATTATGTTCATGTAATTTTACTAAGAGTTTCAGTAATTTATTTGATATCAAAATACAATACACTTATAATTACAAGTATTTTACTATAAAACTTAGACACTGAACTGGAAAAAGAAAAACAATAAACACTTTGATTCAACATCGAAAATTTATTAACAAGAAAAGTTTCTATTGTTATTATTTTGAAAAATCTGAAATGTTAAAGATTTCAAATTATAACTAGATTTTTAATTTTAAACTATATTTTTTAATATGCTTACCCTAGCTAATTCAGATTCTTGGACAAGAGCTCTTGAACTGATGTCTTCCATTTCATCTTCTGATGGGGCTGGAGTAAGGTCGACATGATGCTGTACATCTTTTGTTTTTGTAAAATCAGGGAGATTTTGCGATTGCTGAGAGCTCATGTATAGTAATGTCTGTACAGCATCCAAATCTGGATGATCTAATGGAACACTGGAACCACAAGATGAAGTAGAGTGTTCCTAACAAGAAAAAATAGAATTTTAAAAAATAAAACAACTATATCTCCAAATGCACAAAACCCACAGAATTCCTTTTAAATCCTTTTTTTTAAATCATATACGAGATATATTTACAAATAAGCTAATACTATTTATATATTAATGCATTATATGCATACCTATGATTAATTGCCAAACATATAACCATAGATTGCAAGCTAATAGGTTCTTTCATAGCTAAAATTTGACTATCTTTGCCACTAACATATGATTAATATATAAATATTGTATTAAATCTTAGATGGACCAGATCTCCGTGAAATATAATTATCAACACGACAAAATATATTGAAATAAAAATGCAATGAATAATCGGTATTGAAGATATGTGAAAAAGCTGTAATTAAAAACTTTTTAAAACCCTTATTAAGGCCAATTGTATTAATTTTAAGGCTTGGAAATTTACTACAGTAAACACTTCTATGCAAAATACATGAGAAAGTCATTTTATTTTAAAGTAATTTTTAAAATTTCTCTGATAAAAATCTAATACATGAGACAGTCATTTTATTTTAAAGTAATTTTTAAAATTTCTCTGATAAAAAT
>JAPMOR010032356.1:62582-74380 GCA_026543865.1 Argiope aurantia | reverse complement strand
CAGTCATTTTATTTTAAAGTAATTTTTAAAATTTCTCTGATAAAAATTTAACTAAATTTCTTGCATTTTTAATAGTAATATTTCATTCTCCTACCTTCTATAAATTGGGGGAAAAAGTTTTCTTCATCAATAGGAGAAATATAATATTTTTCAGCCAAAACAGGATCAAGAGTGAAAATTAATTTAACCTTTTGCAAACCATTGCTGTTATCAATTACAACTATAATTCTTTATTAGATAGATATATTTTATAATAAGATGACTAAAAAATTTTATAATTAATTTTAATTTATTAATATAAAGCACACATCATATTCATTTTTTAAAATTATTTAATTCCTTAAAATGCTATTAAATTTATTGCATTTCAAGCCAATTTGAACCAAAATCAATGTATTCACTCTGTAATAAAATTTAATTTTTTATTTACAAATAAATGCTTTCCTTTGTAATATTTATAATTTATGAACTTACATCAAGCCATTTCTTTTATATAAAAAATAATATATGTATAATTACAGGAACACATAATAGTTTTAATTCTCATCAAATCATTATTTAACACTTTTGAAATCCTTATTTTTTTCCCATGTATTATTTATTTCAGGAAAGAAACAAGGAACTTTTTTTCCTGGATTGTTTATGATTTTGAATTTTTATTTCACTGACTATACTGAGAGACAAATCAGTATAGTCTATCACTATACTTGAACAATGAAATTTTTCAGTTAAAAGTCTATATGATATATATTTGTAAGAAACAAATTTAAATACAGATTATATTAAATTATATAACGGCTTCTTTTATAGAAATAAGAAATAAAAGTAAATTTTTACATTCCTAATCATATGGCAATAGAAATTTGAAGTAGTTCAACAAACTTAAGTTTGCCATGATAAGAAAATTCACTTTCCATCAGAGCACATGAGAAGGCCTTTTATCTTTTTTCTTATCTAGTATGCTTCCTATTCCCTTGTTGATTAGGGGCACAAAATGAACTTTGGATGTGGGGGAACTCACAAGTATAAAACCACAGAAACAGATAGTGAGTTGTTACTTTGTCCCTTTGTTCAGGAAAATGAACTCAGAGAAGTATACAGAATATTTTCTTTTAATTCATAGCTTGATATATTTTCTATAATATCTCACATAGTGTATTTTAAGTACAGTTTATTGCAGTTAGAATCATTTGGAAATAATATTATATATTTTTAAAGTATAATATTTATAAAATATTTATGAGAACATTATATAATGATATTGTATTTTCAGGTAACTTAAATTTTAATTAATTCTTTCTGGGTGTCTAAAATAATAATAATGTTACTAGCATAAATATAAACATTTATACTAACAAAAAAATTATAGATTTAGCATATTTCTAACAATTATCAGTATATTACCTTCACTATTTATTACCTAACTGTTATTTTTAAATTTTTCTCTACATTTTAATACATTATTAAAACTATTATAATAAGAAGTGGAAAATTCAGATACTTTAAATCACATAGTTACTTTAAATCAGATAAACTTTTTAAATCACATAAAATTACTTTTTTTTTTCAATTCAGTATCTAAATATTATATAATACACACATATTAATAAAAACAAGAATTTCTAAGTGTACTGATTATTATTTTATATATTCATAAGAAAATTTATATGAAAGTATACAACAAACAAATTTTTGCAGAAATTAAATAAAGAACAAGAAAATATTTCAGAAAAGAATAATGCATATATAATTCATTACAAAATTAATTTTTTAGAATTTTTATAGTATTTAAAAAATTTCAGATTTAGTTAATTCCCATACTTCTTATTTTAGAAAATGCAGTGAAATAATAAGAGTGCAGAAAAGAAATGCAGAGTTAAAAGAAAAAGAATATTCTTCAGAAAAGAGTTATTCTTATTTTACAATAAAATTAAAATTTCAAAAATTATAAAATTAAATTTCAGATCTCTAATTTTCAGAAAATACATTGATTTAAAGACATTTTAATGATTATGCTAAAGAAAAAGAATTCTTGAGAAAGAAAGCCATCAAAAATAATTCAGTAGCTATCTTTTCTATTTGGCTGCTTCATGTTTTGACTAATTTTTTTTCTATTTAGACAATAACACTCCACAACCTTTTCTTAACGTACTGGCTGCAATCAAACAGCACAGCAACAGCAACTCAAAATTCTCCTTCTGAAGCAAAAATTAATCTTAATTCAATATTAGTAGATGCTACATAATTTCTTTTCCGGTACTTACAGCTAACAAATACGGAGGTGTGTAAGGTGGAGTAATAGTAACGCTAGCCATATTTCTCTGTGCATTCGTTACATGGAATACACACCTAACGAAAAAGTTATTTCCCGCTTTGTCGCTGGGTTTTATTATCCCGAATCAGGCTTGTGTGTACAGAAGCAGATTTGAGCTGACCATGTGGGCATGTCGTCTTTGGACCAATCGCACACTTGGGTGTTTCGAGGGCACGGCTCGAGCAACCAATGGGAGACCAATGTTCACGTGAACACCGCGTGAAAGTGAAGGTGCTGGGCACGTGCTAGTAGAATGACAGTTGCATGGGGCAACGGTGACAGCGAGGGTAAGACTGCATGGCGTTGCTCGTGTCTCACAGCTGAGAGCTTATGCGGAGCGTTCGATTATGAATTTAAAGGTTGTAAACAATGCATGTTATCCTCACCAGTGTATCCGACTTATGCTATTTTAACTAAATATTCATGAGATGAAATATTTTTAATTAAGGCAACTGGAATGTGGCTAATAGAATTTAGATACAATTAGCGAATTTTTTGTTTGTTCCAAGCTCATTTTATGAGATGTAATATGATTTTAGTGAATATGCTTTATTTCACGATAATATTGAGCAGGGAAAAAAATTGATTGCATAATAAAGTATTCTCATTTTGTTGTAAATGAATATAAACATTATATATTCATTTCTACTTTTTAAATTCACATAACCATAAACCATGATTCTAATAATAAAATTGATTTGAAAGTTATAAATTTAACAAAAATCTTTTGAACGTTGAATAATTCCGAGCTCATTTTTTATTTTATTTCAGTGAATATTTTTCCCTTTCACCCATTAGAAATATACTTTAAAAGCACCTAATAATCAGAGTCAATAAAATAATTCTTTTGTTGATAATAATGAAACGGTTTTTCAACAAATGTGGGTTTCAACAATCGGTTTTAACATCATTGTGGGAACATTAATTTTTACTGAACCAGTTTTTGATATTTTTAAAATTTATTCATTTGAAAAATTTTCCTGCTGATGCCAATATATTTCATAATATTCCTGATAAAGTTAAATTTTAATGCAGAGAAGTATTAAAGTTATTATTAAATTGTATATTATTTACTTAGGAAATATTCATAAATTTATTTTTAATTGATGAAAATAATTAAGAAAGTCCTCTAAATTTATTTAGGGAAAAAAGTTTTTATATCATTTAATATCGAAAAAAATTACATGTAATATAAAGATCAAATTTTGTGTGGTACTTTTCATATAATAAAAGAAAAAAAATAATTAACATACTCAGTAATAAATGTCGGAATATTTCTGAAAAATATCGTGAAAATCAAGAAAAAGATAATTGTATATATCTTATCAGAAGCAAACGAATACTGAAAATTGATCAGAAACATTCACTATATGTTTTTAAAAAATGTGACGATTTACATTCGCGTCCGCAAATACAATAAGACTCTATATTATAGTCTGGTATGAATATATAATTTTTTCTCTATTTTTCGATATTTTAATGAATTAATTAATTTTTTAAATGTTAGTACCGCCTTTTATTATTAATTTTAGTTTGCAATGAGATTCAATATAAAACGTATTAAACTAAATGAATGAATTCTATAACATTCGTGTGATTATAACATATGATTTCTTTTAATATTTTAATTTCATTGGAATTAAGTCATTGAATTGATATGACGAGCCTAACTCGTCATGAATTTTCTTGGGAAAATTGACAATGACGAACTGCACTCACCAGAAGTTATTGATAGCTATTGTTTTTTATGAAAATTTTAATTATGAAAAAAGACCATGAGTTTCCATATCAATCTTCCTTCTTAAAACTAAGAAAAATAAGCTGTCTGTCTGAGCAGTGACGACTAAAAATAAATTGCAATTCAAAGGATTAATTATCATTACATTTTACTCTTTTTACTAATAAAGAAGTCTTCATACATTAATTTATAAATTATAATAAATTGGTAAAGGAAACTTTATAAAATTGTTTCATTCAACCTAGCTTGTTAAGAACTATATAGTGCTAAAATAAATTTAACTTGTGGGAATTTTGTAATTCAGAAATTCTTCTAAAATTTAACAAAACGCAAACAAGCTGCTAAAAAGTTTAATATGCATTAATCCATTTCAATTTCTTTCGGTTTTGTTCTTGTTGTGTTGTCCCTATATTCCATTTCTTTTTAAAATTTATTTTTAGGATTTTTTTGTTTGTTTTTAATTGTTAATTGCTATTTTAATTGTTTTCACATTTCAGTATATACCGATTCTTTTTCATAAAATTTATTTAATTGAACTATATTTACAGAAATCTTTATTTAATAGCCGAAACTGCGTACATCTATTTAAATGTGTAAAGCGTGTGGAAAAAAAATCCTTTTCAGAATTTTTTTCAGCTTAAATTTTTAATTAAAAATAATAATTATTTTATTTAGCTCGGTTACAGAAATTCTGTCTCTCCTCAAATAAGAAAATTAATAAAAATAAATATTTATATTAATTTATTAAAATTTAATCAATAAAATTAAATATCACTTCATCATAATCTAACTTAAACAGAATCTGTATATGTTATAAACTTTGTCTGGTTGAATTGTCGCTGATTAATAAAACATTCGTGTTGAATCACAATTATTTTATTTTGGACGAGTCTAGCATTTTTTAAACATGAAAAAAAATTTCAGAATTTTTAAGAAGTTACTTTAGATCTGCTGTATTTTGTATAGGAATTTCTTAAAAAGGATGGAATTATTTAAAAATGGAGTTTATTATTGAATGTTAACAAGGAATTTTTTGAATTTCGAAAATAATTATTACACAACTTCAAATCCAAATCTACAATGAGACAAGAAATTCTAATTTTGAAACTATATATGTAATTTTTTTTAAATGTGAAGAGTTAAAAAAAATGATGTGATTTGGGCCAGGATTGGGGGGGGGGGGGTATTCCGCAACAATTTCTTCAGCAAATAGTAAAATGAGAATCAATTCACAAACAAACCTTACTAAGTACTTAAAACACAGATATTTAAACATCAGATTTTGATTGAAACAAGTATTCTTAAACAATACACTTAAAGGCATAATTTATGGTTGCTTTCTCTAACAAAAACACCCCAATAACTGTTTTTCTAGAAAGCATCTGTTGGCTCGCTGAGTTACGAGCGTTATTTTAGTATTTCAAGGTTGGGTTCTCGCTTCAATTAAGTGCAAACAAACATTGCAATATATTTCTTGGACAGCCCTCCCGGATTCGTTTCTGTTGCTAGGCGACCACTTAATGAATCGGGAAGCAAAGGAGGAACTACCGTTTCCGTTAGAGACGCTGCTTAATTTGATTTGAGAAGTGTTTATTTTCAAATTACACTAATTTGATTTGTTTAAAATGAATGACTTGGGCTTAATATGTGTTGATACCGTTTCATTTAGATTATTTAAGGAATGATTTAACGTGCTGATGGTTGAAATGATGTTTCTTCAAAATCAATAATGTGCGTGAAGTTAAACAAAGTAGCCATAAAGTACACTTGCGATTTAAAATAGTTGTAACTTTGTCAGTTAAAAATTATTTTTTTCAGAATGGACATTGATTTTAGAAGACAAATAACTTCCCTTTTACGGTAGATTTAAATAAAATCTGAATTCTGATACAGACACATAGTTCCCTGTGCAATACAAGGAAGCTCCACACAAGAATTCCATCTCGGATAAAAAATATTAAATAAGCGAGTTTTACACTTTCTCTTATAAAGTCACAGGTCAGCAGAATTTTGAAAAAATTAATAATTGTTAGGTTGAATTTTTAAAGAGATGGAAATAACTAAATATATCAGAACTTCGTAATTGTCTCGTCGAATAATTTTTATCGTATGAACCTACAAAATATCAACTATCTTAAAATGCACTGGAACTTTATATTGACTTTATATGATCATAAAAAGCTGAAAAGAAAATATTTTAATTATGTTTTTGCATATTGCTATATTAGTAAATCAAATGACTTAAGATTAAATCCTGCTTCAAAGCTTTTTTTTTATTATTATTGTGACGCAGTTATTGTACAAGTATCTGAAATATTTCTAGAAACCAGGGGCGGACTATCCAGTTTCCAACTTAAATTTCAAAGGTAAATGGCCCTTTATACTTAAAACAATGTGTGTCCCCAGGATTTGTATGTTGGCTCTGGAGAAAGATTAATTCAGATTAAATTATTAGAAATTAATAATCAGAAATTAATATTATTGCCCGAGTGAACTTCGATGAACGATGACAAAATAAAATTCTTCACAGGCAGTTTGTCTTTTACACGAATTTTAAAACGTGCTAAAATCAAATCCAATCTGTACTAGATGTAGATGTCATATATAAAGTTTTGAATCAAGTCTTGTAAATCTCAGTTGTTTTGGAGCACAAATGAAAATTTAGGAAATGAGCTGGTATAATTTCGATGAGTCTGCCTCTCTGAATATGGTCAAATATTATAAATTCCAAACCCATAATATTATGCCTAAACGAGTTTTAAACATAGTATTTGTCAGAAATGTAATGAATTTGGATGTAATTTCTTCCATATATTTAAGGAATTATATACTCAATGATTATTATAGGCAATTAATTACTAATAAACATTTAATTATTTTCTATGATAAACATATTTATTTTAGATTTGATTTAGTTAATAGTCCTAATTATGTTTGAGGTGCCAATAAATAAATTTTCTTTTGTTCTTCCAATCAAAATATTTAATTTTCTGCTCCTGTGGTCCTTAATTAGACAACAGTCAATTGAGATTATCAAATAAAAAAGATAAAAACTTCATTATCAAAAATTTTTGAAATATTACTACATCAAAATTAATATTATACCATCTTAAAATTTTAAAAAATTCACCGTTTAACTGTTTGATAAAATCAATCTTTTCCAAATTTATTTAAACAAAATTTATAAAATTTTCTTATTTTTTCCCCTTTGGAATATTATTTCACCTCACAGCTTTTGTCTATGTAACATTCATTAGAACATTTTCACATTTCTTTTTATTTCTTAGTATCGTTTTAATATACGGATGAAGTAACTTATCTTTAAATACTATTGTTTAAAATTGCTCCAATTTCTTTTGCTTTTGCCTTAATTTTCACACGAATTTTAAGACTTTTGAATTTTAGTGTCTTATTTGACATATATCATGCACCTTGTCGTGGTTGCTGTTTTCATTTCATTCAATGAATAAGATTTTATTTTACTCGAAAATTTTCTCAGTTTTTATAGAATTATATATTATATCACACCTGTTCAAAGTCTTATTTTTTTTAAAAAATTTGGCAAATGGTGACTTTCTTCTAGCTTTAACAAACTACAGTTTTTTTTTTTTGTTTTTTTTTGCTCTTTTTAATTTCGTAGTATCTACCGAACCATTTTTTTCCCCTGTTAACCATTATTATCGTATCATTCGACAAATTCTGCACGAAACCAAAACTATTTCCACAATAAATAAAAAAATAAAAAGTACGCAAATATTTTCAAAAAATATAGTTATTTTCAAGAGTTCTGCACGTAACATCTTGCACCGTGAAAATTATTTACTTGAATTTTATCTAAATTCTATAATTATTGTAATTCTATTTTTAATAGCAGTTAAAAAGATCTCTGCGTGTATTATCACATTAAATCAAAGAAGTATTAGTATTTGATACCAAAGAATCTTTTAGATTATCTTCTCTTACAATTGATATTTTCTTAAATTAAAATTTAATTTCTTAAAATTACCAACATAAACTTAAGAAATTTCATATTTTTCCCAGTCTGTTAAGCTCTACAGCTGGGAACTTCAAGTTAGCTTTGCATATATGTGACAAATTTTGAAACTAAAAATTATTGTTTATTCGAAACCTTTAATATGAATTGAGTAATTACTATTGAAATTAGGGTTGAGGGTTATAAAACATCTTAAGGAGTTGAATTTAAGATTTCAAAAACTGTACGACGTAAAATTATATGTATTTTGCTTTCTGTTTCCCGGATATAGCGTCTAACAGCCCTATAAACAAGCGATAAGCGATAATGCAGTAAGTTGTCTAAAAGATTATCAGTTCTGTAACTTTTAACAGCCAAATTTCTAACTAAAATTCTGCATTGTAGGATTTAAAAATTTTATATTTCGACTACTTAAGTTCAAGAAAATTTTAATCTGTGATATAAAATGTATTTTTAATTAATGAAAATAAAAAAAATGTTAAAAATCCGTCGATAGAAAAAGGGAGAACAAGCTGACAAATACATTTATAAAAATTTAATGTATTTACATATATAAATGTATTTATAGCAACTTGTTTTCGCTTTACTCTTCAAATAGTATATCCATAGACCGTTCGGATATATCTAAAGCATCAGTTCGATCATACAATTTTGGATAAATCTAATACCATCTCCCCAAAAAGAAAATTAATAATAAAAATAATTAACATTTAATAAGAAAAATTTTAATCCAGAAAAATTAAAATATTTTGAAAGAAATTTGTAATTTTTACTTCAGAAATTAAAATTTAAAAAAAAGATGCAATAAAATAACGTTTTTGCAAAAATTCTATTTCATTTTTCCGATATTAGCTATTAATTTTGAAGTTTTAGTAAAAAGTCAGAAGATATTATTATGTCTACTTATCTTGACAAAATAAGAAGTGCATTTAAAAGTGTTATAAATAATTCTCTGCTCGGATTAGTTCACTTAAAAATAATTTTAAAATTTACAGAAGTGGAATGCGAATATCCTAAAATATGTGCCACGTATTTAAAACTTTTAAAAATAAAAATACTTGCATAATTATAGAAATCTTCAATATTTTTATCTATGTATTTATTCTAAACTTTATATCAAAGTATCAAAATAAATCGTTTGCTTTTCTGGGCTTTCTTTAGTTTCAACCATTTAAATAGTTTTCGCCACAGTTTTCATATCATTGCAAAGAAAACGGATCTGCTGTAAAGTACAATATATTGCAATTATACCTATCAAGAGATTTTTTTTCAGTGCATAAATGAGAATTTATAATTGAAATATTTTTTTTGAATGCATGACTACTTTATGATTGATTTCCTTCGTCTTTCATACAGAGTGCAAAAAAATAATAATTAAAACAAATTCTATAAATAGCAATAGTTAGAATAATTTCTTTTGTATTTTATTTTTGAAATTTTTTTTTGTAATTAATATTTTTAAAGTGATAAATATAAACTAATTATTTAAAAGAAGGTAACATTTTATTTAGAAATCAGAACAAAATTTAGATTATTATTATCATTGTAATTATTATTATTTTGAATTTCAGCCTGGTACAACGAAAGAAAAGAACATAAAATATCTGTTCAATTTATTTTAGTGAATCTTAAAATTCAAGAAAAGTATATTCGAATTTGCCCAAATATTCACTGACACAAATTTATTCTATAACAATATTTATTTCTAAAAATAATAAGATTAGTACAAAAAATTTAAAATATTTATTACGATTACTTTATTTTTAAAAAATTAAAGTAGATTCGAACCTGAATCATCATCGTATGATAATGTTTAGACCTTTTTTATTTTTTAAATGTAATCTTAATCATTATAACAGCAATAAGCATTCGAAAAAAAAAAAACCTTTCAAATGCATTTTGCATTGAAAATTTTTCAAATTTTTTAAAAATTAATTTTAAATTGTTTAAACAAATTTTAATTAGAAAAAAATGTATTATTAGGAAATAAAATTGACTTCTATTGAAGGAATTTTTTAAATTTTATTGTAGATTTTTAGAATTGATTTGAGTAATAGATTTTTTAAATTTTAAAATAAAAAACAATTTTGTGCAATAATATGCATTGAAATTACTATGCAAAAGCATGAAAATTTTGATTAATTTTTAATTTTAAAAATCTAATTGAAATTTTGAAATACCCTTTCCTACTATATAATAACTTAGAAATAACTACGCTATAAATTTGGTATTTGTAGGGCTATCAGATGTAGTAAGGCCTGTACTATAGAACTATAATCATGTTTGGTGCATCTCTTAATTTACAGATAAAAATATGATTTTAAAACACTATTAAAAATGTAAATCCTGTCAGATGATTTTAAATGAACTGACAGAATTAAATGAGAGTTAAAAATATAACATTACTGTTACACTGTACTTACATTTTTAATATCATCTGGGTTTGTTTTTTATGTCTCCCACCACTCTCTCTCTCTCTTCCCCCTTCCTAAAACACGTTTCATGCTCCGTTTTTTGGCATGTATGTCTCATTCTCCGATTCTCTCCGGTGACTTTTTTTGTTGTTGCCTTTTCTTGGCGCTTAGTTTCGCAATTTAGATTTCGGTAGTTCTCTGCACTTAACTTTCTGGACATCTTTTTGAATTAAATTGGCTATTGCTTGGATTCTAAGATAATCTTCATTTCAATCTTAACCCTTGTAAATATTAAAGCTCTAATTAGTATAAATATAATTACCATTAAACAAAACACTTTGGCATTTCGTGCTTGCAGTAATAGGTATTTTGGTTATATGTCAAGCAAAGAGTTAAAATATTATTATCTAAATGGTAGGAAAAAATACTGTTTTATTTGAGTTTACAGCTCAAATCATGATTTTATCCTTATCATACTTAGTTTTGAGATTGAATTTTACTAACACATGTTGAACTGTAATTTATTACAATTGAATTAAACGGAGTATATTTGCTATCAAGTTCTGCAGATAGTTGAAAATTCTATTTTAAATTTGATTAAAAATTAGTTAACTAAAATGAATGTTTGTCAAAAAGATTTAAAATAAAAATTGTACGTATCAAAAAATTTACTTTAAAAAAATGAAATATTAATTCATATGTTGCGGTCTCGTAAACAAAGATAAAATACTGTAATCTTCATAAATATGTGACCTCAAAATTGTTATGAATCCACGATTTAGGGTTCTTTGAGTCTCTCTGTGTCTGTGAATTCGATAGATCAAAAATAGGAAAATGTTATTCAAATAAAATTTGGTATGTTGACTTTATATTAAAGTCATGGGTCTGCATCAAATTTGGAAAGAAACGTGTCTACTGGAAAATTGTCCATCTTTCTATTTTCATGTACATTTGAGCATGGTAGCTAAGTGAATGAAATTTATCGCAGGTTTTCATTAGAGACTTGTAAATTTGTGTCGAATTTAGGATCAACTGGATCAATGATCAATTTTACATTTATGGTTTTCTTTCCTGTACTACGAAACTAAACACAAAATGAGCCACACTGTATGTAAGTAAAAGAGAAAGTAGATGGGAAAACATTTAGACAGGTTAACTTCGTGGATTAAGCACATTAGTTTAAGAATATAAAAAATTTTCATGCAATCTTTTATTACCAAAATAGAAAATAATTTCGTTTAAGAATGTGAAATTATTTCTTTCTATTTTAAAAATAAAATATTTTTGTAAGCTATAATGAAATATATATATATATATATATATATATATATATATATA
>JAPMOR010032356.1:27286-56540 GCA_026543865.1 Argiope aurantia | reverse complement strand
AAAAAGAGAGAGAAATTAATTATCCCTGGTCTTATATATTATGAGATTTTAATAGGGATTTCTCTACACGCGTCGAATTAGACAAAGGAATTATAGAGATCTTTTAGAAGAATTTGTTTAGTTTTGTTTATTTGCAATTTTTATCCCTTCACTCGGAGAGTGGGATATGCTGACTAAAGCGTTTTACAAAGCGTCTCTTGAATTAATTACATAGAAAAGGCGGAAAGGGATCAGGAAATAAGAGAGCATTTTAGAATGAAGTTAATATGGGTAAAATTAAGATAAAAATTAGAAAATTAATTAGTATTTAATTCAGATTTAAAGATATTATTACACACACACACTCATACTCTCTGTTTTCGCTGTATTTAAAAAAATTCTTTATAATTTGAAATTCTAAATTCTAAAATTCTGACATTATCGCTTTCAGCATTTTATGTGATAAACTAGTGTCTAAGAAAAAGAAACTGGACTAGTTTATATGGATAAGCATGTAATTCAAATACATGGGATATTTGAACAGCTTTCATTAATATTATTATTTGTTGTTGTTGTTTTTAATCGAAGAGTCTAGATCTTCAATCTTTATAAAATAATCGAATATCTTATTTTTAAAAATATTTCATTTTAATTTTAGTAGAGATAAGTTGAAATTTCCATTACAGGAAGAGGGAAATGTTTTGATGCAATATTTGTATGAAAGTTAATTTCACACAATCCAGAATTAGAAGTTCAAATTAAATTAAATTGCATGGGAACAAGATCCATTACATTCGTGATGTTTTATCATTTACGATATGTGGGCGCTTTGAGAGTAAATACCAATTATAATATCTCATCCTTTGATCAAGTTTAAATGTACACCTATTTCTCACGATTTAGCTTCAGTTTCGACGTTAATTCAACTGTATGGAAAAATCCTTAATAAAAATATATTAATAATTTCTAATATTTTACTTTGTAATTCTAAAGCAATTCAAATAAATAGATAAATAAATATTGATGATCATTCAGAATTCTACATTCAATAATATTCAATCAGAAGGATCTAATGTCTATTCAATGCTCTCCATTTTCAATTCAATGCAGGAGTTTTATAGATGTATTTTAAAATGCTTTATTTCTCTGATTGAAAAATAATAATACTTATCTACATGAATGATTTATAACAAGAAACTAAATATGGATATAAATATAGGAGGAAACTAAATATGCCAAAAATAAGAAATGATTTCTCCGTATGATTATTGAAGTGTAATGATTAAGAAGTGCATGGAAAAAACACTGTAGCAGAAAGAAGTGAAAAGTAACAGAAATAGATTGAAATATACCAATTTTTGATGTTTCCATAAGATTTTTACTGATTCTGTTGTGTCATCTTTGACGAAGGTTTCGAGCTCTTTAGCCTTAAAAGACACACTGAAACTTTATTTGCTTGTTTTGTATTTTATACTTTTTATTGTCATTTGTATTAATCAATTTCAAGTTCTGATTTGAGCTAAGTGAGGAATTGCACAGTCTCTTGATTTGAGTTGCTATTTCGAGGAATGAATATAAGTTTCCATACTCAAATGATTTTTACAATATATGATTGATAAAAGGCATTTGCTTCTTCGATAACATGAAACAATTCTAATCTCAGTAATAAAAATCGCTTAATGTTAATAAAAAGAAAGAGCAAATATATATATATATATTTGAAATAATCGTAAGAGATTCTGCATCAATGAACGAGCTGTCATTTGAAGCAATGAATGCTTAGATTACAAATTAACGCCTGATTGATTCCACATATCGTTCGTATCCTGATCAGCATTAAATTGAATATAAATTATAATTTGTGTTTTTAAATTATTTAATTAAATTTAAAAATTTTAAAAATAGTTCAATATTGTACTCAAAGCAGCGAGAGTTGTCTCCCAAAAACTTTCTTGCATATTCACTAATAAATTTGTCATGCAAGTGAGCCTCTTACATGGCATTGACGTTATAATAGTTACGAAATAATTAACTTTTGGCATGAATGTAGCATTTTTACTGATTCTGTTGTGTCATCCTTGGCGAATGTTTTGGCGCTTAATCCCTGACTTGCCGTTAATATCCTAAAACCAATTTGTGCTTTAGACATGTTTTTCTCGATCGATCGAAATAAATATTTGACACAAAACTGCGCTTGTAGTCACAAAATTCAGTACCAAATTCCGTTGATATATTTAAGTCACTGAGTTTTTGAATTATCGCGTCTACATCTTTCTGAAAGTACAGACCGACAGATAATTAACCCGTCTTTGGATGTGGCTCAACATTTAACATGTGTCTACATTATAGATGTTAAATCTGTGTACCGAATCTTATCTATCTAGCTCCCTTCGTTTTGTAGTTGTTAAGTTGAGTTATATTTAAACAGTCTCTGAACCGATTTTACTCAAAATTCGACAGAAATCTGCAAAATTGAAGACCGTATATGGAATTTCAACCGTCTAGCTCAAAGCAGTTTTGAATTATCAGACAGACGGACGGACATTTTCCAAAAACTTGTTTCTCCAACTCAGGGTAATCTAAAACGTTGGAATTCGACGAAATCACGAGTTCGAAGTTTTTGGCAATTACTGTACTTTCACTATACTACGTATACAAGAAAATAAAAATCAAATATTAGAGTAAAACGCCTTAAATTGAATTAAAAGTCTCTTAAGAAAAGGCTAAAAGGATCTCAAAATCATGCTTTCTAGTTAGTTACGACACTGCTCTTAAATAAAACTTATTTGAAAGTTATTGTGCTGTTTCGGGAAGTTTTTCTGAAAGAAAGTTTTGGATTTTTTATAAAAAGTTTAAATAGTGAAATGCATTTTTGATAGACAAATTCAGAAGACAGGTATTAATAATTTATGATATTTGTATTGAAATAATTATTATGAAAAGACTTTAAAACATATATCATGCGAAGAACTTGAAATGCGTGTGCAGGAAAATTTATAATTCAATTTATTTCCAATCTCTATTAAAATGTAAAAAGGAGGAAAGTATTAATATTAAAGAATGTACATATAAATGTCTAATTAAATGCATTATTTTGATAAATGCATTTGAAATAATTCGGTATATTAATTTTATTGAAATCTTTTCTAACTCTATTATCTCTGATTCAAATAAAATTATTGCATATATTGCGATTATTTTGCAATTTTGAAAATATTATAATGTGAAATATTGAAATGAAAAAAAGAACTCCACGTGCAGTATGCATTATACCACCCTTATTAGGTAAGATAATAAATTCACTTCTTGATAGAAAAAAATAAATTTTTTTCTGCCAACCATTTTTTTGGTGCTTTTTTTATTAAAAAAAATTGAAATATGCCTAGAAAAAATATTGTAAAATGAGACCGACATTGTAGGACTTTCACGTTCTGTAAAAAGTATGAAACATTTTTAAAATTGTGTTCTTTTCTAAAAAGACTTTTTTCATAAAAAAAATGTATAAGTATCTGACGATTATTAGAAGCAAGTTTAAGAAGCAAATTTAAATCTATAACAAGTGATCAGATGTGCAATACATAATTTGATGTTACAACTTTTATAATGTTCTTATTACTTTGACTAACAATCCTTGGGAAAAATGCTTTTATAATTTAGAGGAATTTTTATTGTTTTCAAGTAATAGCATTGGGAAAATTAATATAACCACTTTATCATTCTTGATCATACATAAAAATACAAATACATACAAATAATTCTTGTGTACACGTAAACTGGATTGCCATAAAACAGCTTTCCCAATATGGCGGCATCTGCAGCTAAAATAAATGAAAGGAATAAAACTAAATTTCAGATAAGACTATTAAAACGATGAGAAAATAAAATTTAAAAAAATCACAAAAATTTCCCCTAAAAAATTCGAAACAAAAAAGATTGTAATAAAAGTTACTAATAAGAGATATGGCATTGTAGAACGAAAGCACTGAAATTAATACTTGCAACAAATATACAGAAAAGAGACCGCGCAAAAGTTTATTAATGTTCGAGGGATAAAAAATGCACACAAATGTATAGCATTCTGTATGTTATATATAATAAAAATCACACAAAATATTATTTTGTAAATAAATATTAGAGTCACAATTTCAAAATGTTGATCTTAAATCTTGTGTATCAGATATCACATCGACGCAGTTTTTTACTGATTTCATCTCTCCGTGGCTTTCCCAATCTGGCTTTATTCCGTACATTAGTTACAGTTGCGGAAGCCTGTAAATAGAAAAGTTATTTTATGACACCTAGTCCAAAAAATTTGAAAAAGGAGAAAATCCTTGGATTATTTAAAACATTTTTGTATGCAAAGTAAACTTCTATCTGTAAATGTTTGATCTCTATGGTTTGATTATTGAAATAAATCCATGTAAAAGAAAATTTCTATTCCATCTTTGGAATGGAGTGGAATGGAATTTCAATTCCATCCCAAATTTCCATAACCCGTTTTTGAAATAAATAAAATTTATTTCATATTTATTTTTGAATATTTTTACTCGTGGAATCCATTACTACTTTGAAAACCTTTTGCATTCGAAAATTTTTCGAAGGAAGGAAAATGTCCATTCCATTCCAAATTTCCATAATCCATTTTCGAAATAAATTTTATTTATTTCAAAATTATTTTTGAATATTTCCATTCGTGGATTACATTACTACTTTAAAAATCTTTTCGAAGGAAGGAAAAGGTTTTGAGACTTCTGAATTGAAATATAACTAATAAAATCAAGTATTAAATATCAACAACTGAAATCTATTTAAAAGTATTTCTTTCGAACATTTTTATGAAGTCTTTTGATTTGATAATTTTCCTAGTCCAAAATTCTGTAAGAAGACAATTTTCAAGTTGCCTCAAATCAGACAGTAAAATTATGCGAAAGATTATTTTATGTGCAGTAAATAAAATTCTAAAACACATAAAAAAACAATCAGCGCTGGAAAGATTATTTTAATTCTTTCAAATAGGACCTAAGTCAAGATAATTACCGTTTAAAAAACAAATTTTATAAGTGCAAATTACAATGTTTTATAATGAAAATTATACAAAAATAATCACCGGAATTGAAAAAAATCTTTTATCTCCTCTATTTTTTCATAAACATCTATAGCATAAGGCGTTTTATATTTTTAAGGAACAATTTGCCTGATAGGTGTTTAGTGAAAAATCCAATAAGCTCAGAAACAGATAAAAAGCTTTATTCGACCCAAAAAACATGAGTCACATTTAACAAAACGCAGTCGAAGCTTACACAAAGAGCATCTCTGCAAAATTGAAAAGCACATAAGCAAGCAATAAATCGTTAGTGTATAACTGAAGTAGTGTAAAGCATTATTCAGAGAGAATTCGTCGGAGGTCAACACTCTATCTGAATGCTTTGCATATTACTGCTAAGGAATTCACTCGCCTATTTTTTTGCGTTTATTTTTTCTTCCTTTTTATAGCTCGCATAGGAAGGCATCGAATGTCCTGAAACAAATGTCTGAATTCAACTCCTAATGTATGTATTGCCAAGATTCTCGAATATTCTGGATCCTCCGTTTTTTGTTGCCAGCGTCGCCACATTCATCACCAAATTGCCAAATTTGTTGCAAGGCTGGAATCATTGATTCAATATATATTCAGCAACCCTTATTATATCTGTAAAACTAGCTTTCTTATTAGGAGACATATTGCGAAGGGAAGCAGTATTACAAATTCATAACGCTATTTGTAATGATATCTAGCTTTGTCAACTTAGAAAAGTTTGTCATTTTAGAAAAGTTAAATTATTCAAACGCTTATAAAAAGCTATTTACATCAGTGATTACTTAATATAAAATTCTTATTACGAATATTTTCTCGAAACGTATTACATTAATAAATTACCCATTCACTGTAACTAACAGTATTTCTGAAGGATCCTTTCTTTTTCTTCCTTATTTTACCTTATTACATATGTTTTTCTATTGTATTCTACATGAAAAAAAATTCTATTGTATTCTACATGAAAAGAAAGTTTTTAAAAAGGTAACTACTAAAAATAATACTCAAGCTCTAAAACATGTTTTGAGATAATAATTGTTTCAATAAATGATTTCCTATTACCATAAATGATGAGTAAGTAAATAATCAATTATTTTCTTTGATAAATCCACTTAGGAATTAGTTTTAAAATCACTTGGAGGAAAAACAAATTATAAAATGATTTTCCTTTAAGATTAGAAAAATAAAACACATTTCCTCTTAATATTTTCTTGAAATGATGGTTCAAGCTAAAAAAAAAATTTACAGAAGATCTATTACTAAAGAATAGATTGGAATTTCTTATCTATAGATCTTGCATATGATCTATTTTTTATCATATAAAAGATTCATAGAAAATCCTTTTCACAATAAATAGAACAAGTGTAAGGCTATTAAAATAAATGTATATCACAATTTTGTTTTGGGGAAATAAAGAGCATCAAAATTCAATCATGATAGATTTAATGGAAATAAAATATAACTAATATTTCAGAGGAACCAGATGTTTGTCGAATATGGTCAGTTCTAGCTCAATTCGCCAATTTTCATTTTTATAGTTTATTCAGTTTTTGAGATATCGTGTTAGCTCACACATGAGAAAATATTCACACATCCTACTAAGGAATTTCGTTCAAAGCTTGGCAGAAATCAATACTTTTTTTACTTATTTATTTTATTATCTTTTTAGTTAAAACCGCACATCTAATTAACTCGTTATATTTCATACTATGTTCAAAAACAGATAAAAAGGTAATATCGAGAATGGTGTTCTAGTAATAAAGAAGACAGAAATTAATTAAATTCTGAAAGTCATTTTTTACGAGTGCAACATTTTTTCTTTGCATATGAAAATAAAAAATAAATAAAAACAACGCTCTGTGTTTCAGTTAATAATTATATCAACTAGCGATGAGTTCTATTACTTCTATAATGAAAAGTTTAAATATGCGTGTTGAAAACTGATAGAAATGATAAAAAGTAATTTTAATTATTTCAACATCATATTATTAAAATTCTTTCTCTTTTGGCGTCGATTCAACTTTGATAAAACACTCTTAAAATTCGTGACCCAAATCAAACTTCTTCAAATCGAATGCTTATAATGGTAAAAATCACTTAAGCTAAAGGGCTCGCACTTGTGGTTAAATGTCATTTTACAAAATAATTATCTAGCATGCCCTTACAGTATTGCTCATTTCGCTAGTTTAGAGCTCTATTTTAAATGACATTTACAATCAAGGTTTTCAATTATAGGTCATGATACCAAATAAGGCAGTGAAGGAGAACTTTGATTTCTGAGAATTTTTGATGACCAGTTTTCTGCTTGATTCATAAATATTTGCCATCAAAAATAGTTTAAAAACTTTTGAATTTAAAATATATTTTTGAAATTTATCGAATTATCGAAGTAAATAGAAATGCTTCAGTATATAGTCAATCGATGTTTCTGGTTATTATGCATCTTTAAATATTTTGCACAAAAAAAAATATACGTGCAGAAATAATTTAAAATGATCAAAACTACACTAATGCTACTGGTTGTTCTAGTTCATAAAACTATATATTTCATGAATTAAATTTTCTATACATGAAATTATATAACAACCAGACGTTCTGTATCAGGCAGCATTATCTTAAATTTAGATTTATTTATTACTAGTCGCCTAGAGCGATCAGTTAATTAGCCAGGAATATTGGTTATATTTGATTTCAGATAAATAATATAAAAACAACTTCATGTCCATAAAATTTATCATTTAGATACAACTTCATATTCTGACATTAACACCATATTACTTTAATTATCTTATCTAAGTTCCATTTATTGTGTTCATGAACCTTTCAAAGGAGGCAGTCTCATAACATCATAGCGCAATTAAAAAAGTAAATATCCAATTCGTCAATCTTCTAAATTTCTTGATATTGTAGTTTTTCTTATTTGTCTTGTAATTATTAATGTTTAATATTAAGTTATTAAACCGAATTTTTCTTGTATAACTTTCAACAATGAGAAAAAACATTAAGAGATTAAAAATGAAATGAAACAATTGAAGGGATTTTAATTTTGGGGCAATAATGCAATCTGTTGTTAAGCTTCTATGATTAAAAATCCTGTACGAATACCGAATTTTGACTGTGTATTCTGGATTTATAAAATATCTAAGATTTGACAGAATTTTCAATTAAATATATTAGATTCTCTTACTTTTTTAGAAATAATAAGTAATGTAGGACTCAGGAATCACTACTATTTAGAATCACGCACATTTAATTACATTTAGGACGAAGAATTACATTAACAAAAGAAATGAACATTAAATAGATTTCGTCGAATACGTCGCAGGATTAATTCACATGTTACGTCGCGTCTTTCGTTCAGAGACCCGTCTCGTCTCACACGTTCTGACTTTCGTTCAGAACCATCTCGTCTCGTCTGCACTCCATCTAACAAGCATCAACACCTGTTGGCCAGCAGATGGCGCTCGTCATCAGGCGTTCGTCACTACATTCGGCGATCCTGACATCTCTTTCGTCCTCGAAAGTTAAATCAAAGTAGAAAAATCTGAAAGAATAAAAAAGAAAACAGTATCTGGATAAAACAATAAACATTTTTTTTCTTTTAGTCTGAAGACCATGCTTTCATGAAATCAGCTGCTGTGGAAGTTGTATTTGGTCCGTCATGACATCCAACTTTTTCCACGTCATAGCGATCCTTAGGTTTAACCTTAACAATCCGATACGGTCCATGAAACTTTGGTCTTAGTTTGAGTCCAGTTCCAAACTGCATCCGTTGTATGGCCACTAAGTTTGTAGATGCGCGCCACTTTTCTTCGTTTGTTGAAACTTTTGCGATTCTCTTCTTGAATCTTCAAAATGTTTTCCCTTGCTTCTTCTCTCATATTATTTCGATCTTCCATCATTGCTTTTGTGTATTCTTCTTCCAATATTTCCTTTAAATGTAAATTAGTTGTATCTTTTAATTTTACTCCAGTTAAAAGCTCAAACGGGGTAAACTTTGTACTTCTCGAAACGGTACTATTGATTATCTTCTGCACTGATGCAACATGTTTATACCATTTGGTAGGGTCTGCTATCGAGAGTTTTGATAGAATGGGTATTAAAATTTTATGCATTATTTCAATTTGTCCATATCCGCGAGGAATTCCAGTGCTAATTTTGAAATGTTCAATATTTTCAACCTGACAGTATGTTTCAAATTCTTTTGAGGTAAAAGCTGAACCTCTGTCTGTTATTATTCTCGTCGGATTTCCAAAAGTAGATTGTTGAAGCTTAAGTTTAGTTATTGCATCCTGAGTAGATGTTGATTTAACCGGATACAACCAGACAAATTTTGTAAAAGCGTCGACTATTGAAAAAATATGCTGGTAGTTCTTGTTTGTAGAAGGCATAGGACCAATGAAATCGATGTGATATGTACTTAAAGGCAAATTTTCTTTTGGGATGGGGTTAAGGAAACCTTCACCTTTCCCACGTTTCTTATTACACAGAATACACTCCACGCAATTGGCAACCACACTTTCTATTTTTGACCTCAACTTTGGTATGTAAAGTTCTTGCTTTAAAATTTCTTCCGTCTTAGCCACAGAGTAATGTCCTTTATTGTGAATTTCTCGAATAATTTCTCTTTATAATGCTTTTGGGACTATGAGCAATTCTCTACCATTATCGTATTTGTATAAAACTCCATTTCTCACAATGTGTTCACCGTCTTCTTGATTATCTATCAAAGCTTTTAATTTCTTAAGGAATTCGTTCTCATTTTGGGCATTGGCTATTTTAGTGGTCACTTCACTGTATGAACGAGTAACAACAAGTACTGCGTTTCGACTAAGAGAATCTACGTGTGCCATTTGTTTTCCCGATCTGTGAACAATTTGGTAATCAAATTCCTCTAACTGTAAAGCCCATCTTGCAACTTTTGGTGTAAGATCTCTTTTACTCATAGTTTGTTGAAAAGCGGAACAACCAATCACAATTTTAAACTTAGAACCCATTAAGTAATGTCTAAATTTTTTCAACGCTTCGATTACAGCCAAAACTTCTAATTCATAGCTGCTATATTTTTCTTGTTGTGGAGATGTTTTTCGACTAAAATAATGAATAGGATAAAACTTATTGTCGGTTCCCTGTTGCAGCAGCACTGCTCCGAATCCCTGACTGCTAGCATCTGTATGGAGTTCTAAAACTGATCCCTGTTGATAGAGATGCAAAATTGGCTCCCGAGTTAAAATATCTTTAAGTTTTTGAAAAGCTTCCTTTTGTTCAGATTCAAACTTAAATGCAATGTCTTTTCTTAGTAGATCACTAAGCGGTTTTGCGATTTTTGAATAGTGAAGTATAAATTTCCGGAAATAGATAGTAAGCCCTAAGAAGCTTTGTACTTGTTTAACAGTTTGTGGTTGGGGAAATTTTTGTACAGCTACCGTTTTAGATACAGAGGGCTGTATAGTTCCGTTTTGGATTCTATAGCCTAAAAATTCTATTTGTGGTTTTAAAAACTGACACTTCTTAAAATTAAACTCCAAACCGTACTCTAATGCAACCTGTAGAACACGTTGTAATTTTTCTAGCCCTTCTTCCTCGGTTTTGGATGGTATAATAATGTCGTCCATATAAATCAGTACAGTTCCGTCTAGCATCAAATTCCTGAATATCACATTAATGTAACGCTGAAATACACTCGGACTATTGGAAAGTCCAAATGGTACTTTAAGAAATTCCCACTGGCCATGATGTGTTACAAAAGACGTAAATTTTGTGCTATCTTTCTCAACGTCTACATGAAAATATCCGTTTTTCAAGTCTAAAGTAGTAAATATTTTTGATTGCTCAAGTTTGTCAAGCAAATCTTCTATGAGGGGTAAAGGGTACCGATCTTTAATCATCTTTTTATTTAGCTTACGAAAATCAATGCATAACCTATAACTGTCATCCTTCTTCTTGCTTAAAACCACAGGTGAAGAAAAATTTGAAGTACTGGGTTTTATTATCCCTTCCTGTATCCATTTATCAATCTGAGTTTCAACGAATTTTTGTTCTTTTAAAGGCAGCCTTCGAGGGTTGTGAGTAATCGGAATATCATCGCTCAGTATTATTTTCATTTGTAACTCCGTACTTTTTGTTTTGTTTGGCGAATACTTATTTAAAAGACGATTTATTTCCTGTCTCAAGGTTTTTTTTACATGATTCATGTCGATTTCATCATAGTTTATCGAATCCGCTAAATGAATGAAGTATGGGAGAGGATGTGTATTTATTTTATTGCAAGCCTCAGCAAAGATAGGTGCCTGTCTGTCTCTTTTCATCTCCGAGGAACGTAGTGATACGACCTTGACCTCGCTTCTCACCAGCCGGGTGTCATTTATTTGAGCTTTTTTCAAAAGAATAATAATTTGTTTTTCTTGGAATGAAAAGCTTAGATTATTTAATACGTCCATGCCGATGATTATTTCGTTCGGCATTATTTTTAACACATACACATTAGTTGATATTACATATTCATCAATTAATATATCACAATCAAAAAAACCTAGAGGAGTAATGCTATCTCCACTTATACTAGCTAATTTCACATTATCAGTCGTTAAATTAGGTTTACCAATTTTCAAATAAAAATCATAATTAATCATAGTAATATCACTTCTAACATCAATTAATGCATCACAATTTATACCATTTATTTCAACATTTTTACTAAGCTTATTTACAGTTTTTGGAGAGTTACGAATATACACTTTATTAGAGAGAGACACTTTAAAATCTCTTTGCGGGCAGATACTGGCTTTGTGGCCAAAGCTACCACATTGGAAACATTTCAATCCTTTGTTTTTAAATTTGCAATTGATTGATTTATGGCCAGCCTCATTGCAATTAAAACATTTATTATTACTCTTGTTATAGCAATTATCATCAGCATAATTCTTTTGAGCACGAACGAACGGCAATGGTGAATTTTTAGCTTCTTTCGCGATATCAAATTTACTTCTGTTTTCGGAAACACGCCAATTTCTGTTTGTTTCCTTTTTAAGGTGACTTCGTGCAGCTTCATATTCGTCCAGTTTATTAACCAAATCTTCTACTTTCTTTATTTTGGGCAAATCGTCGAGAAAATGATCGCGTACGTCATTTGGTATTTTACTCTTTAACTGGTCAACGACCATTAGCTGCTTTAAATCTTCAAAATCGGTAATTTCTAAACAATTTATCCATTCCTCAAAAAAGTTATTCAGTTCAAAACCGAAATCCCGCCATAAAGAAGAAGAATCTCGTTTGTGAGTAAAGAATTTCTGTCTGAGTTGTTCGGAAGTTAATTTAAATCTTTTAAGCAATAGTTTTTTTATGTAATCATAGTCATTAGCTGATGAATCAGGTTCACAAGCAATTAAATTGACTATATCTAATGGTAATAATCCGAGTAAATAAGAAATCCAGTTTTCTTTTGCAATATTAGCCCTACTTATTTGTTTCTCAAATAACGAAAGGTAAACCCTTATGTCTCCTCTATTATCATAATTCTTCAGCAGTTTTAATATATCAGGCATATCTGATACAGTTAAAGTATTTTCTCTACTTTTTAACTCAAGTTCTAACTTTTTCAAAGTATATTCGCGCTCATTTTTTTGGCTTCGGCTTTTTCAGCATCTAACCTTTCGCGCTCCTGAGTGATAGTTAAAAGTAAGTTTTTTACGAAATCTTCGTCATAGTCTTTAGACTCTGTTATCATTGCAACTAACTGTCGCACTTTGGCATCCTGTGGTGCCGTTAGTTCTAATTCGTCTACTAAATTTAGTAAGTCGCTCTTTCGTGCTCGTGTAAGAAATGCCATACTTAAGAATAAATCAAAATTGTACTCACAATTTCTTCACATCGATCCACACTGCGTCAGTCCACAAGGAGTTGGTACCCAAGAGGTTTATTGTTCACTCCTGTTTAGTTCTTCTTTCGTCTTTGTTAAAATCCCGGTCGAGCCCCCATATTTGTAGGACTCAGGAATCACTACTATTTAGAATCACGCACATTTAATTACATTTAGGACGAACAATTACATTAACAAAAGAAATGAACATTGAATAGATTTCGTCGAATACGTCGCAGGATTAATTCACATGTTACGTCGCGTCTTTCGTTCAGAGACCCGTCTCGTCTCACACGTCCTGACTTTCGTTCAGACCCATCTAATAAGAAATAATTTTATATTTTTTACTGTAAAAAATATTAATTAGAAAAAAATTAAAAGAATTTTTAATGGTTCATCTTTTTTTTTTTAAATTTAGCTTTCGAAGAATTTTTTATTGAAATCTCAACACCACACCACATAAAATGTCATTTTAAATTTGCATAATGAAGGAAAAAAGTTTTAACCATGTGATTATTTGTTTCCTTTAAATTTGTTTTTAAAAAATCAATTTAATAGTGCAATGATTACAAGAGAAAAGGGAAACAGGAGAGCAGAAATAATTTGATCTCTCCAAATTTTTTGAAAACATAGCTAATTTTCCGCATTTGTTGCATAACACTGAATCGTGTTTAAAGTCATCAGACATACATTACATGCAGTAAACATGTTTTATCTTCATTTTTTTTGGACCAAGGAACAATTTTCTAATTAAGCAACTGCCTAGGGCTGCTGAACTGAAAGAGATCGTGGGAAACTAATTAATGGTAATTAATTAAAGAAATTAACTAATTACCAAATACTAATTCTATGAACTGCGAAATATTAGGATATTATTTAAAGAAAAATAATTAGATTCCCTGTTTCATTGAGTTCACTTTAATTATTATAATATTTTTAAACTACAAGCTTTTGCTTAGGTAAAATCGTGAACAAACATGGATGTCACGCAATAATTAATCATATTCTACACTTTTAATAAAGATGAATGCGTTGGCCCTCTATAGATTATACCATTTGACCTACGGGCACCAAATCTGACACATGTATACCTTGCAGGAGTGAGTACTATTATTATTATTTGAAATTTTAAATAGAAATTAAGTTGTCAGAGCTGTTAAATAATTGTCTATGGTATGACACAACTTAATAATCGAATGAATTTTTGCTGAATTTCGGCAATTTCAGAAAAATATTTTTGTCTAATTTTCAATAATTACATTATTTACCTAAAATTCAAACCATTTTTATTGTTTAATAGCTTGATTTTTTTTTTCATTGTTTAAAGATAAAAAAGAAGGATTCCGTTTAATAATAAAATTTACAAGATTAAAAAACTAAAGTTAAAATATCGCGAAATTTAGAAGACAGATGATATGGATATTTATGTTTTAACGCTATGATGTTATGGGACTGTGCATGCACACGAAAAATAGAACTTAATTAAGACAATTAAAATAGCACGGCTTAAATGTCAGACAAATTGGTGTAATCGTGAATATGAAGTTATATCTCAATATATTTGAATTCGATATATCTGAATTCAAACATAGCCAATAGTTCCAGCGGGCCAGACGATCGCCTGAGGCGGCTACATTAGCCGTACATTTATTTTATTAATGTTAATAGATTAAGACGCCGGCGTCCTTGCATTGGGGTAGCGCATCTTTCCCGTGATCTGGGCATCCCGGGTTCGAATCCCGGCTCGGGCATGGTTGTTTTTCATCTGTGTTCTACCTGTGAGATGTCTGAATGTGCTCCCTGTAAAAAGGGGTTGTGCAAGCGAGTGTGTGGGTTTCATCTTCATATGAGCTAGAAATCAGACTTCTGCCTTCGGGTGCTCAGGGGTTTTTGCCCTCAGAAGCTACTGCACCCCCTTTCCGTGGTAACGCGGACACGACATCATCAATAGATTAAGATCAAATAGAATATTTATATAAATTCTATATATATATATATCAGTTTTATCTTTATAAATTTATATAGATTAACCTGATATTTACGCATTTATTAGGGCTGGCATATATAGAGCAATTAAAATAAGACGACTTAAATGCCTGATAATTTAGGGGAATCGTAGGTCTGAAAATATATCTAAACGATTTAACCAGATTGAAAAAAAAAAAAAAAACAATATTCACTGGCAACCAGCTGGTCGCCAAAGGCGACTCGTAGTAAATAAATAAATAATAATATATACATCTTCACAAAGTCATTAAAATAACAATGAACATAAAATAAATTATTAACTTATTAGTTTATTAAAAGAGTTAACACCTAATGCATATTGCCTAGGTCTGAAAAATGCCTTAATCACAGTTCCGATATGAGCTTTTTCCTTCAATTCTATAAGCATTCCAAATTTAAGTTCAGAAAATCCAGTCTATTAATATTTAATTTTATACAAAACTCTTACAAAATTCGTATCAAAAACAACAGTACAAAACGCATGTTTTCCCAACCAATGCTTAGCAGGAAAGATGACTTTACGAAATTCTACGTGTAACATTGTTATTCACTTAGTGCTTATGTGACTGAAATCATGGCTCCAGAAATCACCAGCTGTAGGTCAGAGCACACCACCATGAAACTCGATCATTCGTCTCACATACGTCATCAGCGCGTTTCCACCTTAAGCCAATTATCAAGAAGTGGACGGAGTTGATGCAACACGATGACGAAATACACATACGATTGCATGTGCGTGTCTCTAAAGGTCGTCGTGCATTAGAGGAAATATAATTGTTCTTTCTGATTTGCCGTTGTTGCATTTTTTAGTAGGGGCTCGGCAGGATGTTAACGTCACTGTGCCGTGTCAGCGTATTCTGCGGTTTTAGATTGTTCTTTAGTTGGAGGCGGGGATGACGGTTATTCTCTATTTATCAATTTTATTTCTTCCGTTTTCGCACTTTCTTTAACGTTTTGATTAGAATATTTATAACAGTATGACGCATACCGTATTTTACCATTTTTCAAACGAAAAATTTTAAATTGATATTATATTGAGATATGCATACATTCTATGTTTTTACTTTTATGTATAGGTAGTATAGAGAAAGTATAGTAATCGTAAAAAAATTCGATCTCGAGATTTTAACGAATCTTCAAGTTTTAGACCTACCTAAGTTCAAAAAATACATATTTGGAAAATGTCTGTCTGTCTGTGACAAAATAACTCAACAATGTTTTGAGCTAGACGATTGAAATTGGTATCTCTACATCAAGTTTTGAATAAAATCTGTTCTGAGAAAGTCCGGCTGTTCGAATATAAATGAACAGGATAATTACAAAACGAAGAGAGCTAGAGAGATAAAAGTCGGTACGTATATTTAATATCTAAACTGTAGACACCTGTCAAATTTTGGGCCAAATGTAACTACGGGTTGATTGTCTGTGCTTAAATACTTTGAGAAACATGTAAACACGATCATTCAAAAATGCAATGACTTAAATATATCAAATTTGGTATGGGATTTTGTGACTATAAATGCAATTTTTGCCACATTTTTGTTTTAAACGGTTGAGGGAAACATGTCTATAGCACAAATTCAATTTTTGGATACTATCAACTCATCCCAGGGATTAATCGCCAAATAACTCACCAAGAATGACACGATAGATTAAGTAAAAATGCTAAATTCACGCCAAAAGTTTATATTTCGTGACTATTGTACGTCAACGTTCTCTGGCATAGCAGGTTTATTAGAGAATGTTTTGGGGAGACTACTATCGTTGGTTCGTTAAGTCTAAATAAAAATAACTCAAAAAGAAATCCTTGTTAAAAACATTTTAGTAAAATCTTAAAATTAACAGACATTACCGACTTAATTTTTATTCATCATTAGTTGATGCTGTTTCTTAATTTGCGTATATTGCTCTTTATTGCTATAAACTTTCTCATACTAATGACTTTCAAGGTGTTGATTGCGGTTCCCTGAAGAATCTCGTCTTCTGATTGAGACGTTTCTGGATATTATATTTTTGTACCAATGTCAACATCGTGATACTTTCGTTGAACTCTGATCACGGCTTATCACTTGGATTGAGAAATATCTTTTCAAAATGGCAATATTAATAATTTTTCATGAATTCAATTTACAATTAATGTCTGTGCTCTATCAGTATTTACCAACTGAGTTATCACATGACATTTCATGAAAATAAAATCAATTATTGGAATAAACTGGGTTTTGAAACTCAGTAAAAATAAGGATATCCACTACTTAAGGCTATCTATCCACTTATATCTACTATTAAAGCCTAAGAGAAATTAACAACCATTTGATATTTTTTATGCTTAAAATCGATTATTTGATAGCTGCTATCATAAAAGGTAGTTGAGCCTAGCTTAATTCCATGATTTGTAAAAAGGTCCTATGATGAGCAGTTCAGATTTGTTCTGTAAGTTTTTATATAACCTACGCTGTGTTTATTGAATTTCCACTTAATCTGCTAAAAAATCATCGACTATTTTACAAAAAAGACTTATTTTAATTTTCCACAAGGCTTTAGAAAAAAATTATTTTCGCCAAGAATGCCACGAATTGGAAAAGTTTGGAATCTACTGCTTTATGTACGTATATATTTCGTGTACATACTCGAACTACTTTTGGGGTTCACGGTTTCCGAGTGAAAAAAAAGTTTTATAAGCTCTGAAACTGTAAGGCAATGAAACATATCAATTCTTCTGTGCATACTAAAACACAGAAGAATTTATCATCTATCTAGCAACAAGCTAGGTGGATGAAATTTGACATATGCTCTTTACACCCAAATTATTGATCAGTAAAAGATTTTGGAAGAAATCCATCAAGGGGAGCAGGTACTGGTTCAAAATGCAAACTGGATGTCTTTAATATCGCATCAAATTGTCAGCAGCATTTATAGCGGAAAAGTTTAATTAATTATTTATATTTTCCCGTTTTAAAGCAATGCAATGCTATTTTAGGTCGGATCTCATAATTTTGAATCTCGGTCACATGATGAGGACAACACTTGAGCTGGTATTCTCCCTCCAAACTTCCGCACCACACTAACAGGGGAACATTCGGCTCCGACGGATTTAACAAGCACCAGACTCGCTTACACAGGGTTCTTCGGTCGAATCGGGCCTCAAATGAGAAACCATCCTGTTCCGAAGTCGAGACGTAATCACAAGACCACCGTGACCTACTCACGTCTGAAGAGGAAAAGGTGAGCTCAAAATTTATTGGACGCAAATCGCTGTGTTAATTCGATGAAGAATTTAAGGCACTAATTTAGGTCTGGACACTCAAAAATTTTTTTAGCTTCTAGTATTATATTTCGAAAATCCGCCACTATATATTATAGAAGTAACGAGAACAGCGAGGATACCAGTAACGCAGTGTTAATTCAACGAATTTACAACACTGAGTAGCGCCAGAGATATCAAAACAATTTTCACCTTGTAGTACTATATTTTGAAAATCCACCAATGTATGATTTAGAAGTAGCAAGAATAGCGGGAAAAACTAGTATCGCAGTGCTAATTCGACAGCGAATTTACGACACAAAGCAATGGCAGAGATATCAAAACAATTTTTAGCTCGTAGTCTTATATTTTGAAAATCCACCACTGTATATTATAGAACAGCGGGAGAATCTAGTATAACAGTGCTGATTCGAAGGCGAATTTATTACAGTGAGCAGCGGCAGGGGTATCAAAACAATATTCAGCTCGTGGCTTCGAATTGTCAAAAATCTACCTCTTTATGTTGTAAAAGTATAAGAGAAATTTACAGGTAAAATACTCTCAATAGAAGCACGCAACCTCTTGTTTTGTCCAGGTAAGCTGCTTCTCTAATCTAAATCCTTAAATAAAATTTTTCAAATTAAGTCATTTGCAATCTCCAAAAGAAAAAAAAACTTTTCACCTAAAAATTAACAGAAAAAACAGGCACTTGATTAAAAACAAATGCATTTTTATGAATGACTGAACATCTGATTTGTTTACTTTATATCATCAAGACTTCAATCCATTAATCATTTTTTAAAAACTTTTTAAAGTTTTTTTTATTTATTGTTTTGGTTTATGTTTACTCATCATATCGATGCGATAATATTCTTCATTATTCTTTTATCTGTTATCGCTAATGAGAGAATTACATGGCATGAACTGGACATCAATAACTCAGAGAGGCTGTCTCTTAAAAAAATTATTAGCTCGTCACCCTCTCTAATGTTATTATTTTATTTCCAAGAAATAACATCTCTGCTCAATAAATAGTAAAATAAATATGGTACATAGTTCATTCAGATATTATATTGCTTTACATTATATAATTCATACAAAGATACAAGATATAATGCATAGTAATAAAAAAAAGAGTAAATGTATAACAAAACCAATGGGAGTGGTTTCTCTCAAACTTTTTCGCTTAGTCTCTAATTAATTCCTCTTTCTCCACATAAAATTCCTCTTTCTCCACAATAAATCAGGAAAGCCTTGTTCAACAAATACTCAAATTTTTATGCTCCCAAGTGAGAATTATGTACTTCGCAATAAAGAAAACTAGTACCTGTGTTCTAAATGAATTTGATTGGCGGGCAATAGTTGTTAAAGTTCGGTCTTTACTGTGAATCTATCGAGCGATCTCTGGCATTTAATCCATTGGCATACTTTAATTCACATGTACCAGAAAATCAAAAATGTATTTTGAACGTTTTTTTCCAAACCGTTTGAAACCAATATTTAATATAAAATTATAGTTGTAGTCACAAGGACATACTTCGAGTTTCATTTAATTCTTTATATTTTTCAGTTATTGCGTTTACATGCGTGCTAAAGTACAGATTTACAGACAGTCAAACCCTTGATGGATTGGTTTCAAATCCATCAAGGATCCATCATCCACTTACATCGTTTGCTCTTTTGATTGGTCTAACATACGAAAATTCAAAGATCATATTCCGATTAATTTTGATCGCAAAAGAATGCAATTTTTTAAAAATTTTAACGTATTAAGAATATTTTTATTGAATGTCATTAATAAATCCATGAATCTGCATAAAAATTTAGAATTTTCAATTTTCTCAGCAGTATATTTATTAAACAACATGAAATATAGAGCGTATTTACATATTTTTAGAGCGATTTCGTTAGAGAATTTTAGGAAATCAAATAGCTTAGAATAAAAATTCTTGACAACAATTTATTATTTGAAATAAAAAATAACGTCCATTTCTTTTAAATTTATCCTTTTTTAAAATGTTAAAATAAAAATGTTGCACATAAGCCAGCTGTAGATTGAAGAATATGTTTTTTTTCCAAAGAGAAATATTTTCAGTTTTCAATTCAAAAACGTTGTGAAATATTAAATTTTATTATAGTATTAAAATTTAAATAGTATTAAAAATAGTATTAAAATTTCTAAATGTCAAACAAGCAACACTGTTAATTTAAATGGAAAAAATTATCAGTCATTATTTCAGTATAGAAAGAAGACCCCAAACGAATAGTTAATAAAGAATAATCGTAGGTACTGTTTTAAATATTTCTAGGGGGAAATAATTATTAACAAGAGACATTTCATCAATGCTGAAATCATTAACAAAAAATCTTCAAATACATCTGTAACAACAATTAATAATATAATAAACCAAGATTTACAACTTAAAAATGCTACAAAAATACAATATTCAACAGCTTTTGCCGAAGTATGTGACTCAACAAAGATTTTTTGAATTCAGTATGAAATCTATTTAGCAGAAGATAAAAGGAAATAATTGTGGTTCAATTATGAATCATAGGTTCGCTTAAATGAGAGAAACAAATATAGATCTGTTTACTATAAAAAGACGAGAAAGAAAATGTACAACCCTAATCCCGTCAATGCAAAGAAAGTCAATAAGGGGTTGTTTAAGCTTTTCGTAAAGTTCTCTTACAATGGGAAATTCAAGATAAGAAAGGTTTAAAAAATATTAAAATCAACTTAACGTACTATCAAGCAAAGGTTCTGCATCCGAACCTTACAGAAGAAATGCCATTTCTTTACCCTAACGATTTTTAAAGAATGAAACTTTATCAAGACGACAAGCATGTTATAAGTCATACTTCAAAAAGTACTATTGCATACATTGAAAAAAAAATGAAGTCTGGTATAGGTGTTGATTGTGCACCTTTCCTGCGAAGTCCCCTGACGTTTCACTTATGGAGTATTGTACCTTTGGTCTGTGGAAAAAGAGCTCCTTTTAAGGGCAAATCTCCACATTTGACGGACTCTTGAAAGTTGTAAAAGAGGAATAAAAGTCAAGTTCCTTTGAAATTTTTCGAAAAGCCTTTTTATCATCGAAATCACGATGCAGACTTATAGGTCAGAAGAAAAAAAAAGCTAACACATTGGACATTTAAAGACGTTGCTTTTTAAACATTAATTAATCAAGCCCAAAATCGTTCTTATAGTGTATAAACATCTTTTATATATTTCTTTACATTATTTAGAATATTTTTTCTACCATAAGTATATGCCTATCTATAATAGTTTGGAAATCCACTATTGGGTTGGGCTTAAAATGGGCTTATTGCGTATCGTCGTTTAATAAACAACTCCATTTGTCTAACTTGCACAAAAGGAAGAAGAAAAAAATTGCAGCAAATATGGACGAATTTTTTTAATAATTAGTATAAGCGTGAAGCATCAATGCAAAAAAACTTAGAAAATTATTTTGTTATTAACCATATTTGCCATTTACCATAACCATTTGGTTGCCAAAAATTCAATTTTCCCTTTTTGTTTAAATGTGCGAAATGGAGATATATGTTGTTGCTTGTTAAACGACATTATGTTTAAAATGTCAGAAATATTGATAAAGTTTAAATTATTGTAAATTTTAAACATTCAAGCTTTAAATTGCTAAATAATTCTTTGTTTCAATAATCCTTTTTTTTAATAATTATATTATTCATTTATTGAATTTTTTTCACAGAATATTTTACGTTAAATGTAATTCTCACTAATATACGTGTTGCGGTATTTCAGGTCAATTTATTACAATATATAGGAAGTAAAATTCTTAAATTTATTTAAAAAAAGACTTTAACTTTTTCTGCTTTTTTAGAAAAGTTTGGACAGCCAATTCTGTAATTTTATATTTGTTTCGAAAAAATAATATATTTGATTTCTGTTTTTTGGTTTCTGATTTATTCAATATGTCACAAGAAAGATAAATAATTTTACTTAATTTTTGGAAAGTTTAAAAAAATATCTTCGATATTGGTGTTTTTGGACTCTTATTACATTCACATCAGAATAATAATTATTCTGGCAATCTTTATTATTCACTAATTTTATTATCTTTCTAATCATTATTTTACATTATTTAATAAATGTCCTAAGTTTGTGTTCTGCATAGCACATCTTGAATTATATGGTAAGAATCCTTTTATTGCACATTTTAAATACCATTCATAAATAAATTATTTCTTGGATTCGTTTAAATTTGTATTGATAGAACTTAGGGAAAACATAAAATAAAAAGACAATTCAATTTCTTAATATTTCATTGTTATAATAATCATGTTTAACGTGGAAAATAACAAATTAATAAAATTTTGTATTTTTCCTTTTTTATTTATAGGATGTTCTTGCTATACTTAGAAAATTTAAAAATATTATTACTGAAATATTAATTACCATCGCCGAAAAAGGTGTAAAATCTCTGAATTCCTAGAAATGCAACATGTTTTTAATTTAAAAAATGGTTTAATTTTTATATAAAAATTATTCCTGCTATTGTGTGTTAATATATTACTATAACAAGAGACAAAAAAACGTGTATAGAGAATCGATTGTAAAGATTCTATTATAACATTTGACGAGACAGACGAAGGGGATTTCAAACAGAATTGGGTCACTTAATGTCATTAACCTTGTGTGGTGTCATGCAGAAAGGACACTGAAAAACAACAGAAAGAAAAGTAAGGTCATTCTACTAGAATTAGTTAACAAAAGAACTTTGGTGAAGTGACATAATCGATTATAGAAAAAAAATCTAATTTTCATTGCTGGAAGATATCTATTGGAACACCCATCTATTATAGCTGCTAACATTTTTAAATGGTAACTGTATGTTTAAAATTACGTTAAAGGTCTTATTATACAATACGATATTGTTTTACTATCCCATTTTTTTTAATTTATAGATTCTCATTGACAATGAAATATAATAAATGATGACATTGAAAATATTAAAATTTTCAAAATCGTTTTATTCAGTGATTTTAGAAAATTACCTTTTGAAGTTTCTCATACTGTCAAGAGTTATGACTACTGCGATTTCTAAATATTTTATTCTTTCATTTTTTTCAATTCCTTTGAAAAAAATTTAAAAACCATTATTGAATTGGATTGATTTATAGTTTTAATTTATACAAAAGAATCCTTTTAAATAAACTTTCTAACTTAATATAATTCAAGATCACGTCATCATATCTTGATAAAATATTAACATTAATTAGCAGTAAGAGAGTTGAAGAAAATTTAAATTCAAAACACTATTATTAAATGCATTTAGAATATTTTATACCTTAGTTTAAGTAAAATAACACGATACTTTCAACTTCCTAATTTAAAATCGAAGCTTGCAATTTCATTTAAAAGCCTTATATTTATATTGTTTTAAAACAATATTGTTTACCTTCACAAAACAGTCTTGAATAACCCCACTTTAGTCGAACATTAATGTTTTTTTTTTAATATTTTTTCTAATGCCATGAAAGATATTCGTTTTTTTCCCAAGGTCCACAATTTTATACTGGGGTCGGGAATGCAGAAGAAAACCTTTATTGAGGAGTATGTGAGAACGTTTCGGAGAGACCATTCCAGCTGGTGGTTTTTTTCCCCTTTTGTATGTGTGCAAGTGTGTCAAAGGATGCCATTTTTTTCCATCCTACCTGCTCAAATGCATTAGAAAACATGATAATTATCAAGGGAATCATTACATTTAGTACCATGTGGTACTTGATATGTTAAAATACTAAGTACATATATTAACGGGCCGAGGCAGGTTTCGTTATCAGAGGATTTCAAATTCGAATACCTATTACACCAACAATCCACCTTGTAAATAGGATAGGTACATATTAAATAGAATCGCATGGATCAAACGTTTTACTATGGCGAAGAGAGTGCCAGCTGAGTTTACATACGATTGTGAAAGTATTTTAAAAATACGGAGTCTATTTAAAAGTAGTCCTCGTGTTGCTTCAAAACGGGCCGGTAATATCTCTAAAATAAAATAACACTCTGACTGCGTAATTTTTAAAAATCACTATTTAGATGCTAGGTTTCTAAATATGTTCAAATATTTTTCAAAGAAAATGAACTGATACTATATGCTACACGATAATAATAGGATATAATAAAAATCTGTAATCGTAAAAATAAACACTCTAAACTGCGAAAAACGCGGAATGTAATAGAAAATGGACTGATTGTCAACCATACGCAACTGTCAGCGGCATAAGCAGCTAGAGGGATAAACGTAAACTGTTGTTAGCTTTCAATTTTGCAAATAAATTTATAGAACAATATTTTAATTAAAAGTTATATTTGTAGAAATCAATTGTTTAAAAATATAAATACAATTTTATTTTGTCAAATAATAGTTAAAATAAAGACTATTTTACAGACATAGACTATTTTACAGACATAGAATAAAGACTATTTTACAGAATAGTTATTAAAGACTAAATTACAGACATTTTTTATTCTTGTGATTCATCATTTGCTTATTTGCTCATTGCTTTGCTTACTTTTGTATCAGAGCTCTAAATGATAACTGCAAAACAAGAGCAATCTTCTTTTTTTTCTTTTTTAATATTGGGAATTGACAAACAGTCACGTAACTTCCAAGTAGAGTCTTCTCCTTTTTCCCCCTTGATATCGTTCGGAGAATCAGAAATAGAATAACTTTGTAGCACAATGGATGTGATAAGAATGGGAAATATAAATAGAAAGTTTCTAGCTTTGATGATGAAAGGCCAACTATTGTCACGAGTAAATCGCCCTTTGTTTCGGTTCAGATTCTTTATTCTCTTTTCTTTGCAAATTTTCACTGCTCCAACTTTTAAATCGCTTATGTAATACTGCTTAGTAATTTATATTTTATTCCATCAGTTTGTTCCAAAAACGAACAAATAAAAGTTTCATTCTGAATCTTTTTATTAAATCGTTAATTAAATACCATCGCGCTTATCAGAATAGATTTATTATTCGAAATTGTGAATTATTAGAAAATAGTTAGGCCTTGGTCCGAAATAGCTCTTAATCCTGAACAGTTAAGTTTAGATTAAGTGATCAAACGACCCAAATAAGTCGGACTAATTAAATGTCTCTGAGTTTGTATAAAATTAAATAGCATACCTAAAAGGACTAATTAAACATAATTTTTTTAAAGAAAGCTAAGGCATTTAATTTGAGTTTAAATAAAAGTAAGTTCTCCTTGGCAACTTTTGCCTTATATTGTCAAGTAGATATTCTAGTGTTGAACTCAATGACGCACACAAGAAGCAGAGCTAAATGAATTTATTAACTCAACTCAGAACTGAGAATACAGTAACTGAGAAATCTTCTGCTTTTATACAAGCAGAGAAAGTTCCAGAATACTCTTTTGGAGACAGTAAGAAAAGTCCAGAACACTTGTCTGGTAAACTAAAGAAATGTCCAGTATCTTCTGAAACATGAAATAAAGGAAAACATAAAATCAAGGAATTAAGTATTTATATATACTATTAATCGCATTCGAACCCAGGTCTCTCGATCATGAGACCAGTGCCATGACCAATCGGCCATGGAGATACGACTGTCTTTCTTCAATGCGGCAATATATTGGCATCTCTAATCAGAAAAATGTCTCGAATTCAAAATGTGATTCATATTTGAGTTAGATGTCTAAATTCTCCCATTTGATATTTATTAATAAATAATTCTCATGAAAGCAAATGATATTCATTTAATTTAAAAAAAAACTAGCTTCTGAAAAAATTATACTTTTTTTATTTTCCACTGTACTATACAAAACTTTGGGTTTTCTTGGTATGGCTAATATAGGTAAATCCTCTTGTAGAAAAAAAAATACTACGAACTAGCAACAGATTTTTTATTTGTTAACCTTCTTCTTCTTCTTTTTTTTTGAAAATATGTATTCATCATCAATTGTTTCTTTGTTTTGTATTATTATTATTGATTTTTCTCAATAACCTCCTTTTCCTTCACCTTGCCATCATCCCAGATTGTATGCTGAGATTCCTGTTCAGAAAATTGGGTAATTTTTGTTCAGAATAAATCTTTATAATAGTATATTCACATGGTACACAGTATCTCGAATGCAAACGCACTAGTTGCACAAAAAAAAAGTGCTCTTAATACTTCAACAAAATTAACATGGATTTCAAGCATTAAATATTTTATTTTTCTAATGCAATTCTTTTCATTCAGCTTAACTTTGCAGACGAGAATGTAATATATAATTATTCAGATAGTGATGTGTGCTGTTCTTTCAGTGATTGCAACATGAAATTTATTGTTGCATTAGCAGTTAATAAATTAGAATCTCTCCGACATAATGCCTTAATAGTCAGTTTTATTTGAAGTAGGGCTGATACAGTTCTGGATATTAAGTCGAATTCACTATCTGAAAAATTAATTTACAGGTTTAAGTCGATTATTGCTTTTTGGATTGGATTTCTCAGTTTCAAAAATCGCTCTATCATGAGGAGTAAACTGTTCCAACGTGTTTTAGAATCTAATATTAACAGATATTCTGTTTTACTTTTAGTATATATTTTTGTAATATGGCATTTTTTGTAGAGGAATGTTTAAATATCTTAACAATTTTTTGAACTTTATAAATTGTAGGAAGCAAGTCTTGATGGGTTAATACTCCACCCTCATTAGCAATATCGTCTTCAACAATTACATTGTCATTATCTTCATTGTCACTATCACTCACTCTCTTCAAAGTCGGAATCCGAAGTTTCTATATCCACAGTATTTAGATTCTTATGTTCTTTATTTTTTTGGTATAATATATCCATTACTCCTAATTGAATTCCATGAGCATAGCACAATTGCTGATTTCAACTTTCCAATTTTTTTCATAACTGTTTCTCCATCAGTCGTTATGGATACAATATCTTCTTTCAAGGATAATCCATGTGTCGCTAATTTAGATTTAAGCAAATAATTAAGCCATTAATTAGCTAATTAATTTGCCCGTTAGGGAGACATAAAAACAAAAACGTATACTGTTTTGCTATGTTGACGATTCTTGAACATATAGTGGAGACAATTTAAAAAATTTCTAGTAAATACCGAAAAACCGGTATTTAAACTTTGAATACCGGTATTACAAAATCGTACAAATGGCTCAAAATACCGGCATTCGGTATCTCGGTATACCGGTATTGCAATCCCTACACACATATGATTAGTATTTTAGTCCTAGTATTGTGTTTATCTTTTTTCGTGTAAAATATTTTATAATTCCATTGATTCTGTATTTGGAAGTTATGTACAAATAATTGTTGTAAAAATTTATAGAAATAATCTTCAAGAATGGATTAAGAAATGCATCTTAAAAATAGCCGTCATATTAACGGTGCCATCATTTTCAATAATTAGTAATTATTATAATTATTGAACATGATGGCACTGATAACTATTTCAAATTAATTGGGATGTATCTCACGTATATAATTAATATAAGAGCGTCTTAAAATTTATTATGCTAATTTTACTTTATTTTTGGACCAAAAGTTTATATAATTAGAATTAAAAATATATCAAAAATATAATTAGATCTTGTTACTAGATAGTTTTTTTATTTTGTAATGTTATATAAACTTGTGTAATATCCCAAAAAATATACATATTTAATCAATGAGAAAGCCATGAAAAATGTTTTATAGAAATAAACTATACTTTCAATGATAAGAAATGGTAACTTCATACTTTTGCATAATATCATAGTAGTACAGATTTGATTTTTTAATGACATTAATAGAGCCACTATATTATGGAATATGATGTGTTATATAACGATTTGTAAAGTGCAGTGTATTTATTTTATAAACAAAAATAATGCTTATATTATCAACATTTTAAGTTCATATAATACAAATTCCGAGTTATATCGTTGGCAACATAGGTGCTCAAATTACTAATTTCGATTCTAATAGAATGATAAATTACATTAGTTCAGGGAGCACAATTTAAGTTAGCTCTAGTTGTTATATCAAATCTATAAGGATATGTTAATGGAAAAATTTCATAAGACTGGATTACTTTGATCGATTTCTTTCTTTTAACTATTCTTAAAAAAAATAAGACAGAAGTTTGTCTCTAAAGTTAAAAAAAAATATTCAATTTAGAATATATTTTATATGCGAAATTAAAAATTCTCATACCTTTCTTTTTATCAATTATTCATTTTCATTACAACATGCTTTATGCTAAAAATAGTAAAAGTGTAACAACAAATTACTTTCATGCTGCGATATTATATTACCCGAAATACCTGACTACCAGACATTTTCGGAATTTAAGGTTTTTTTATAAATGTCTTCAGTACAGTTACAGCAGGAACGAAGCCAATTTTTTTTTCTTTCTGAGAAGAAGATTATGAAATAAAACTTTTTGGCTAGCTTAAAGAGTTTCTTTGATGGATTTCTTACGTTTATAAATATAGTGTCATAATCGTTCCAGAATCATCCCTGTATTTTACATCTAATTTCACTTTTAAAAATATAATTAACTGCAAATGTTCGTCAAGTTGTGCATATCGTTTTCTCAATAAACAGTGAAGACTCAAAAAATTTTCAGTTTCAAATAATTCTCGCAAAATACACGATAAATTATAACTTTAGCTGTTAATACAAACCCATTTCATATTCAAGTGATAAATTCATATTCTCTGCGGCAGTTTATTTTTGGAATTTGTCATATACTATGCAAGAGGGAAAGTGTGAAACTCTAGGAAGCTAAATGTTGGGAAGAATATTTTTTTCTTTTAAATAAACATCAATTTTGGGTTTGGAAACAACTTTGAATTTTAAATTATATATATTAGTGATTCTTTATTTCACAATTCTTTCAATGATCAAACATCTATGATACCAAACCGTTAGAATAGTGTATCATAATTTAAAAAGCCATAAAAGTAATAATTTCTACATTTTTTTACACATTACCATCTACGTTTTAATAAATTCATATTAAAGAATAATTTAATATTCAACAAATAAAATTTTTTTTGATCGTGGATGATAGCAGTTTATTTGTTTG